>RPOG01000474.1:0-346678 GCA_008086565.1 Thalassoma bifasciatum | reverse complement strand
CTAAAGTACCTTCTTGAAGCTCAGGGTCTTGGGAAAAGAGACTTGCTGCGCTGATTTGTCCAATAAAGGGAATGCCAACAGCAATCACCAGGTTCTTTCCCAAATCAGCCAAGTGGTCAATGGGGTTTGGACCTTTGTCAAGATTCAGAGAAAGATAGCAACCGTTTAAGTCTTTCAAAATGAGCCACTACAACTAAAAGTCCCAAGTACCCCACGAAGTAGGAGATGATTGCTTTTACCTGATCAGCAACACTTTTGCCTTCTCGCTCTTGACTATCAATGCTCAACCTTGTATAGCTACATATGACCACATTTCTCACCATGTGCTCCAGCATAGCCCCGGTCAAATTTGTCTCTCTCGATGCAATTGCATGATTCTGCAGATGTGCCGTGGTACAGAAACCTCTCCCCAAGCTCTGCAGGACCGTTCTTGGCAATGATTCGCTGCCTACATACAGTGAAGGCTTGCCACAGGTAGAAGTTTTGCACACGTTCAATCTGAGAAGAAAAGTGAAGATATTAGTCATTGAATAGGAATTCTTCAAATATGCAAAGAGCAGAAATTTGTGTTTTTGTGCAACTAAACTTACTTTACGGATGTTGTATTTGGCTGTACTGAGGAAGCCTCGGGCCACGGCCTGGTATTCTGGAGAGGTTGACGGCAGCTCAACCTTTTTAAAAAGTTCCTCTCCCATAGGTTCCCAGTGTGATGGCAACTCTAAGTCTTAAGAGGGAATCACAGATGATTCAAACAAATTACACAGTGTTAGCATCTGCTGCTTAAGATTGAATAAAACTGCAAAATTATAAGTATGACGTACTTGCTTCAGTGTGGTTTCTTTTCATTTTGTATGTGACGCCTGTTGTCCAGTTTGTGGCCTCTTTGTTCTTAATGTTTACTGTAACCTTCATACCATCTGGTCCTGAAACATCTTCTGACACCTCTCCTTTTATTAGAGCCTGCTCCAGCAAGTAGTTATCATGCAGGGTCAGTTCGTACCAGGTGCCACTGACTGGATCCTGAATGGACCATTGGGTAGAAAGAGCCAACATCGCCTCATCTTTGTCTTGACAATCTTCCGCGAGTGCTTTGTGGATTGCGTTGTAAATCAGCTCAGTGACACTGAGGACATCTTCTTTCAGGCCTGTCAGCAGGTAGACCTCCTTCGCAGACCGGTCTTGCCTTGCCCCTCTAGCTCTGTTTCCATTTGACTCTGCAGATCCTTGAAGTTTCTGGTGCTCCAGGCTTATTTCTAAGATGCTAATTTTTGCCAGCACTGCCTCACGCTCCATGGTTTCCAGCCTGGAGCAATCGTTCACATCCACCTCCCTGTTCAGCAGCTGTTTCTGCAGAAAACCCTCCAGATCTTTCTTGATGGTCCTGACAGTGTCTGGACTTCCACGACTGATCACACTCATCACGACTGGAGGTGGCTTTGAGTTGGTAAAGGTTTGGAACTGATTTCCCAAAGTTGTCGATGTTCTTTGATTCTTCCTGTTTAACTTCTTGAGCAGTTGTTTAGCTTTTTCTGCAATAAAAAAGAAATTTCAAATGACATGCTCCCAATCCAACCTCACATTCACAAAATACATGTAGAACACTTTGCTTGAAATAGTTTCTGTATCTGAAATTGAAACAAATTTTATGCTAAAGGTCCTTAAAACCAACTGATAATCATTTTGTGGCAAATTAATCGATTCAAAACTGTATCTACCAAGAACAACTTTTGCCCCCACAAACATTTCCAAGTGGACACTGGTATTAAAAATTTATTAACATTTGGTGGCCAACCAACGGTTATTATAAGGTTCTTGAGGTCTCAATTTTTCATTTTGACTCTGAAGTCAGTTTCTAGATTATTTTCGCAACTTTGACTTTTATTTCATAATTTTGAAAGAAAAACTATTCTGGAGGAAAAGGTATAACTCTGATAAAAAAAAAGTCAACATTCTGTGACAATGCAGTTTTCTGGAAAAAACTTAAAAGTTTGAAAAAATTTGTTTTCTGTTTTTTCACAATAGTTGGTATTCTGAAACAAAAGAATCAAATTGTAAAATTAGTCAGAATTCTGAAAAAGGTTTGTATTCATCAAGAAAAGTCAGAGCTCTAGAAAAAAAGGCAGAATTGAGGAAGAAGTTTGCTAAACAAGTCAATGTTCTGAAAAGTTTCTGGGGAGTTGCAACTACGCAAAAAGTAAGAATTCTGTAGAAAATTTAAATTAAAAAAAAAAGGTCAAAATCCTTTAAAATATTAGAATTTTGAAAATTTGGAGCGGTATTATGAAAAAGTTGGAAGTCTAAAAAATTTTTTTAATTCTGACATTGGTAACAGATTTTTTGTATTGGGGGTAAAACTTTAAATATTCATTTATATACTTTTACTTACAAACCTTTTAAGGTGAGGTGGCGAGTCGCTGTCAGACCAAAGCGGTTCTCCAGCTCTGATCTGTAAGAACATAAAACAAAACAGATGGTTGGACCATAGAGTCAATACCTGAACAGTATCTTTGCTTTAACTGTTTGTGGACAATGTTGTAAGATTCATCTCTGACCTGAAACCTTGGAAGATGGCTTGTTCCAGGATGACAAAGCGAATCAGTGTGAGGGATTTTGGTTTCATGTCTGTTATAGCTGAGGTCAAACCATCCAGCATTGCTTTACAAGCTTCAACAGAGTTCATGCCAGCAGCGCCTGAGAGGGTACAAGACAACCAGTTTTTCCTCATACGTCAAATTTCAATCTCACTAATAAAACTACGAACCCAAAGTTGATATAGTTATGTCAAGAAGACTATTTGAATTTGATAATGAAGCTAAACTACCCTTAGTCGCTCACAGATACACCCATTTATCAACATTTCCATGCTGTCAATACAAACCTGTGTTTATAGCCGGGAAAGCTGCAGAGCTATAACCTTTGGTCTCGCAGTGCTTCAGTATCTTCTTGCAGTTTTTCCGAAATACCTGAGAGTCACACCCAAAACTGGCATGAATGATTTCTTGACAGCCAAGTGATCCAGGTCCAGTGGTGTGATAACGGTCAGCTGGAATGCCAACTGGAAAAAAAAGGAAACAACCTTAAGGGGAAATGTGTGTTCAAAGAAATAGCTCTGATGTCAACATAACTATATGACAGAAAATCAAGTTAGAGGACATGTAATGTGACGCTGATGAATAGTTCTACAACCACATTTCAAAAAAGAGGTTTGCCTTGTAAATTTGTAATAAAATCTCTGAATCTTTGAATCTGAGTGTGCAAATAGTTGAATTTCAGTTTAAAAAAAATACTTCTCTGTGTAGAATTTGGGGATTTCATTGTCCACAGAATGATAAGAAATTCCCAAGATCCGTAGTGAAAATGTGAGAAAAAAGTCTGACAAATTAAGAAATAAAGTATTTTGTCGCATGACAACAGAAATCAAGACTAGATGATGAAGTGACAAAGAAGTATTCATACTTCAAGAAATCAAGATATTGTTGGTGATACACATCATGCCTATCTGCCCAGAACATAGTTCACAGTGAATTAAGAAGAAGAATAATTTTCATTCCATTATTCAACGTACCACTGGTCAACTCTGCTTGAACAGTGGACCCTGCTGCAGTCAGAATGGCTTTGGACACACCTGTAGAGTTTGAGAGGTTAAAGTTATAATGAATTTTTCCCAGTTCAGTAAACAACATTTTGGGCACTGTATCTGTGAAATCAATGGTAACATTTTTAAGTCTTTTGACAATACCTGTTTGATTAAGGGGGTTGAAGTTTGTTGTGTTGACGATGACATCAGTGGTCTCATGGGTGATGTCACCATTGACCATCTGGAGCTCAACTCCACCCAGCATGGCCGTGATCCCATCAATGGATATGGAGACGTGGCGGTAAAAGGACGCTTAAGTCAATAGAAAAAGTAGAATCAAGGCTTCAGTATTTCCATAGTTTATAGTAAAAAAACAAAAAACAAAACGTATATACACAAAATAAAAAACTTTTAGAGCCCTGTAATACTCTTTTCTCTTTCCACATGTTGCCTCAAAACAAGTGTTGCAATATTTAGGCTGGAGACAATATTATTGAACACAGTTCTCAAAATGAAACATGAACAATAATCATTGATTTTGGTGTTAACCTTGGTTTGGGTTGGCATCGTTGGTGAATCCTCTGAGGTGCAGTCGTTCCTGGGCAGACTGGAAGGCCTGTGGGGAGAACATAGAGCCTCTAAAAATCCAAATCTGTAGCAAAATCTGGGTAGAGATTTATGAAAATCCCAGTCATGTGTTTTACCTTGCTGGACTCTTTGTCATTAGGGTGGATGATGATACGAACAACAGAAGCTGCTGTGCCAGTGCGTGTTCCCTCAAATACTTGGATTTCCTCCAGTAACACTTTGGATGCAACATTGTGAGGAAAGCGAAGAACAGCCCCAGTTCCAAGCACTGGAAGTGCCACTGAACTGTAGCCTCTGGTCCCACAGGAGGACAAGACCTTTTTGACGCACTGTCTCAGGACCTGTAAGACACAAAGGTTTTGGAAGTGAACAACTGGACACAGTTTCCAAAATTTTGTTGAAACAAAAAGAGCTTTGTGTGAGTCAAACGTACCTGGACTGCATTTCCATTTTGGTTGTTGTCCCAGGGAATAAGGTTGAGGAATGCAACCCCTCTGGAGTTGAGTGCAGGCAAGCTCTCCACTATGACGATGCTACCTGGTACTGTAGCTCCCCCTGCTGCCTGGTGAAACATTGTAGCCAGCTGAGGCCCAACCTTGTGGGACAAAACGTTTCCAATACGTGAAGAAAGAGGATCATGGCCAGCCATCGGGCAAACCAGACAATCCACCTGAAGAAAACACACATAAAACGCTGTACTTAATCAAAGTTCAAAATGAAAAAATGATAAATACCATAAAGAGCAACATTCAGCTCTACAGAAAAAGACAAATGTTGGTTAAACCAGTGGTTGTCAACCTTATTTGGGGTGTGACCCCATGTTTTCATTACATTTTTCAGCAGCCCCAAAGACATTTTCTTTCTGGAGTTAATATCTCAGCAATAGTATCTGGCTTCATTGCCCTAGCATTGGCTCACATTTAAGATGCCTTCCATACCTGCTCCCTAACTGACATAACCAGTGATGTGCACAGACATTTTCAAGGGCAGAGTTGAGAAAAAGGGCAAATACAGAGTATGGTAGCTAATAATGTTTCAATCAGCTAAAGGGGCAGATTAGCGTTGTTTGCTGAATCAGGAAGGTTGTTTGTGTTTATACAGGTTCAAGCGACAGAACTAAAGTAGGGGTAACTGTGCAGTTACATGATTAGGCTGCCAATCAAGATGCGCCAATCCAGAAATTTTTTTGTCCTGCATTTTATGTTTTTGAGGAAGTGACAGTATAGAATACAATAAAGATTGTGTGTAGTGTTTTAATTCTACAAAGAATAATACTTTGTTCATTGTTTTTATTGGTTGCATCTCAGGCAACCTCATTTGAATCCCAGCTGACCCCACATGGGCCCTGACCCCAAGGTTGAATAACACTTATCTTCAGATATGCTCCCCGGGCTAGTCCCCTTCACCACCCACTCAACAGAAATGATCTCATATGGTGTTTCTCACCTGCTGGGTCTCCATGGTTCCTTTAATGACCTCAATGCGAATGCCATTTTCAGGAACTCCAGCAGTGGCCCCGCCCGTTGCATCTGGTGCTGAGGCACTTGGCAGGACCCCGCTATCACTGGCCCCATTTCCCACAGTGACTCCTTGGAGGATCCTGTCACATTCTTCCTTCATTGCCCTCACTACCTCCACCCTGTTGTCGATTAAGATGATCTTGCTCAGACTTCTACCTCCCTGTCTGCCAAATTTCTTCACTGCGGTTACGATCGCCTCGGTGCAAACATTGAGAGGAACGCCGAACAAACCTGAGCTGATACAAGGAATGGCTATTGATGTTAGCTCCATTGATTCTGCCAAAGTCAGAGTATACTTGACTGTCGCTTCCAGTAGCTCCCTTTCTCTACCACCACATTTTCCACGGACAGGCCCAACAGCATGAAGCAACACCTTGGACTTCAAATTACCACCCCCGGTGACAACTGCACTACCTGTGGGAATCTTTCCAGTTTGCTTTACTAATGCAGTGCTCTCCTTTTGCACTGCAGGGCCACCTGCTTTACTCAATGCGCCAGCAACTCCTCCACCATGTTCGAGGCTTTCATTGGCAGCGTTCACTAAAGCGTCAGCATCCATTTTGGTGATGTCACCATGATGCACCCAAACCTGGAGCCCGTCTTGTAAGCTGTAAGAAGCGACTGTACCAGCAGCCAAATCCTTTCTAGAAATATGAGGTTGCTCTTGAAGCTGGAGGAGACACCTCTGGGAGTGAGCAACACTCAGAATGTTTTCTCTACCAAGCGGACTTTGGAAGTACCTTCCTGCTGCTGGAATGTCAATGGTGAATCTGTCCTTAACAAGAGAGTCCAGAAACGGACCCAGTCTGTTCCTGACTTCAGTCACTCTCCCAGATGGACCTTCGAGCAGAACCATGGGCTCAGAGGAAGACGTCAGGGGGTGGATGGTCACCCCTGAATGGTCGAACCCGTGCAGCCTCAGTAGCTCTGGTAACTCTCGCTGCAGCTCTGGGAATGGGAGAACAACTTTGCCTTCAATGCTGGCCTGGTCCAAAATAAACTGTTCAACAACTTCACTCAAAGCTTCAAACTCCTTTTTGTGGCCGAGTAAGTGCACCTTGTTGTCTGATCCAAACACAACCTTGACCTTACACTGCCCTTGGTTCATCTCATTTGCCTTGCTCTTAAGCTTTTGCTGAAGCTCAGACGGCACAGTGGAGCAGTTCGGGATGTAATATTCATCCTCCTTGAACTTTTCATGCAGTTTTCTTTCTGCGTCATCAAGTTTATCAGCAGAGAGGGTGTAGATTTGTAGCTCTGTGTCTCTTAACTCTAATTCCACTTCTTGTTGGACCCCTAAAAAGTCACCCAGCACTCCTTGTCCTCCATAAGCCTTCTTCAGAAAGACCAGAAGGTGTAGGCTTAAGTTAGAAACTGCTCTGTCTGAGACCAGTTTTTCCATGTTTGAGATCAATTCTCCAGCCTTGAGAATTTCATCTAAGACCCCTTCAAAAACTATCTGACCGTCATCGTTTTGAGTAACTTTCACCTCAGGGAAATGTTCCCCCAAATTGTGCTTAATTCCCTCCCAGAGGAGGCGGAGTTTGGCCTTGCCTAATCGGCGACTGGTCTGCTTCTTACTGGAACGTGGGCCTCGTTTAACACACAGGTCTTCTACGGCCGTCAACGCCGCGTTCACCTGGGATTGCTTCCCAACCACGACAGCCGAGCCAACCTCGCTGTACACCTTCACCTCATCTGAGGAGCTGCAGAGCTGCAGCAGAGCCTTAACTTTGTGAGGTTCAGCCTCATGGTAGCACAAGTAGTTATCAAAAACATTGTCCACCTCTGCTTTCCAATCTGTAACTTCATTTGCAGCATCGAATTGAGCCAAAGCCTGCACTAACACCCTTCCTTCCTCTGGGTAAAACTTGGCAGCGCAGAAAACAGAGGCAAGCTCTTCCTCTAGGTCTTTATTCGCTTTAGGATTTTGGAGGTAACGAAGGAGGTAGGGATCAAGGTGACGCTCATATTCCTGAACATTTGGAGGCTGGCGAGGCTCAGGAGTGGACTGCTGTTCCTGCTGTGCAAAAGAGAAAAACAATATTACCTTCAGAACAGTGGATTGAGGAAGAAACAACCAAGAGAGAGAGGGGAAAGATATGAATGGGTGTTGGAATTGAACAAGGGCTACACATTTTGAGGACACAATTTGGGTTTTACCAGTTTTGCTTGGTTAAATGGCACAGTCAATGTGTCAAGGCAATAGGCCCCAGTGGAGTTGACATGGATGTGTCCAACTTGTGGCCTTTTACTACGCATCATTCCTCACTTGCTCTTATGCCCCCATATCCAATGATCAACATTTCATGAGAAGTAAAGCACTCTTTGAGGAACCTACCACACTAACCCGTGCTGAGGAATCGTCCGGCCTTGGGTTTTTTGTCTTTCCTTGACAAACTGGGCTTCCTCGCACAACCAGAACCATAGGACCAGCAGAAAACTCCAACACATGTTCAGATTTCTGCAGGACCCTCTGTTGAGCTGAGGCAGGGAAACAGAAGTTACTGGTTAGAAAGTGTTGTCTTTTTACCTTTCAGTGTCATTTTCATTAAGTCTTTCTGGCCTATGCATGGTTCAAGAAGAAAACATGTTCTGTTCATAGATTAGGGCCCAATTCCAATTCCTGTCTTAACCCTCAATCTTAACCCTCAAGCACAACCCTCAATCTTAGTAGCCCTCAAAACCAAGTGTTTAGGGCTATCTTGTGACTTAGAAATGGGACACCCCTTAAATGCAAATGAAATTGTTGTGGACTGTCTGTCAGTTATTCCTTCGGTTAGCGTGATCAAAAAATATCTGTATAAATAACACAACCACGGACATATTCAGCTGTCACAGCATACCATAGTTTATTGAAAGGTAAACACCAGCTATAACTATCGTTACATAACTCTGCGGCTACAGGAGATGACATTAGCCCGGTCATCTTATACCATTATCGGCACAAGCATGTCATATAGGCTGTTATCTTGATAAAAAATTACATTACCACGGAGAAAAATGACCATTTTGTAACGTTAACTAACTTAAACGATAGGAACGTGGCTTGTCCGCACCGGACGCTATTGACAAAAGATCGTAAAATAAAAATAAATGTTATGCAACAACGAGGTAAATAATCCATAAAATGGGTCTAAACTAAGATAATACAATGGTTTTCGTAATATTTGTATCTCCATTAACAAAGAAAATACTATATTTGTAGCTCGCCTTCTCTGCCGCTTTGGACGCCATGTTTATTTACCGAAAATACGCAATGCATTCTGGGTAGCCCTTGCTCCCAAGGGTGGTTTCGGAGAATCTCAGTATTGAGGGAGATACAGCCTCAAACTTGCCCCTCAACCTTAACATTCTGAGAATCGGGACAGCACTTACACTTCGCGGGAGCGCGCATTTTGAGATTGAGGGTTAAGACTGGAATTGGAATTCACCCTAGGTGTGTTCCAATCCAACAGTAATACCAGGTATTGGTCCAATGCCATAAAAAAGAATATTGAATTATTTCAGCCTGCAACTAAAACCTTGGATACAAACAGTCCATTCCACCACCATTCGTGTTGATGTTCTATTTGACCAATTTTGCCATCGGCCAATACCCAAGGCTGGGATATCGGTGCTGTTTTGGAAGTGAAACTGTTGTACTAGGACACCCCTACAGCAGATTAATGAATGTTTTGGCTTTAATTCAACTACTTCATTAGTTTACTTTCACTTTCACCTGCCTCTAACTTAAACCAAACAAACCAGACCGGTAGGCTCTCATATAAATACACTCTGTTGTTTGAACGATTCAGGTGAGTGATATGGTAGATAAAAATAAAGATGAATCAAAACTACAACAAAAAGCGCACTGTTCTACTGTGTGGAAAAACGACTATGAAACACTTCAAAGCTGCAACTTACATCACTGATAAACAAAATATCTCTCAGGGGTTCAACACAACAGCAGGACTTGTGATGAGAAACAAAAGAAAAATCACTTCTCATGGTGTATTCAGGCCTGTGGCTTGTTATCTTTGTCCTGATTCGGGGCCAAAAATGAGGCAGGTCTTACAGTTGTAACTTGGTTTGATTGTGTTCACAAAAGTCTCTTGAAGTCCAAAGTTGTTAACAAATGCCATGTGTGAACAAAATTCTTCTCTTATTGGCCAGAAATCTCACCTGAAAGGTGGAGAATTTTTTGGGAACAACTGCCCCAAACAACACAGGTATGAAAACACCCTGAGACAAACTAAACAAATGTGTTTCACAAAACAAAGTTATTTGCAACAGTGGTAAAGGGCATCAAAATGTATCAATAAAAATAACTAAATAAATAAGCTGGAGAAAAGGCAACAAGAAATCTATAAAATGAGACAAACAACAAACCAACAACAAAACTGCAAGACAGTGATGTGAAGCAAAATAACAACAAATAGACTTGAAGTAACAACAAAAAGTTGCAAAAAAAAGTAACAAAATTATAATGATTGCTTGCTTCGACTTAGTTTAAATAACTGGTTCACAGTTGTAACAAAAACCAAAGAAAATGTCAACTTAAAAAAAGCAAAAAAGAAAAGATATGATAAATAAAGCAAGTGGTAAATGGTTTTCCCTAAAGGGCCGTATTGGTAACAGTGAAAATGACCAAGGACCGGCGGCTCTTATGGACATGTTTACTAACAGTGAAAGAACAAATAGGCGCTCTTTTGGAAAACTATTTTTTTTTAGTGGTTTCTGAAAAAAGCAAACAAAAAGTGGTTAAGTCAAACATGCTTGTGCTGTTATTGCAGACCTTTGAGATAAAACCAAACCTGGGAAAAATATGTAACAATTTTATGGCAGGATCAGGATCTGGACTTTATCACGTTTCTTTATACGACATTTATAAAAACATTTTAAACCCTAAATATCTCTGATCCTGCATTCTGAACCATTCAATGCCCTCTTTGGTTTTCTCATGTGTGTTTTCTTCTTTTTCTAATTCTAAACAACTCATGAAACACATTTAATTGCATTATGCCAAATGCAATTAAATATGAGCTGTAAAAGTTGAGTTTTTGCAGATTGTACAGAGCTTTATCTTTATTAAGTTGCCTATGCACAGTCCAAATCTTTGTGAAACGTTACCAGATATATTAAGTTTTTATTTCATGCACTTGACAGAAAGTGTAAGGGTAAACAGAACATGATTAATTTAAGTGACAAAACTAACACATGGTAAGATGAGAGCCTAGGGCCGCTTGGAAATAGACGGCTGGCCACATTTGGGCCCCAGGCCGTAGTTTGGACATCCCTGGGTTAAATTATAGGGACAAAATTCTTGGTGAAAGCATCCAAGAAAACCCAAAATGATATATATTTTTTCCTGTGCTTATTTTTCTTTTGCAGTTTTTTCCGCTTGAGAGACCACACCTTTGAATCAGTTTGCATGTTTCCACTACACACAAATAAAATACCACACGCTTGAATGCTGTTGCGTGAGACATAAATAACATTGAGACCTGTTGTTGTTTTTGTTCTCTCCTTTTATAACACTCCTGAATACTTCAGATTAAATCGAGTATGTCACATGACTTGTTCAGGTGTTTTTATGACCAAACTGCAAGCAAATCGCTTCAAAGCACTTTGAAATAATCCCTAAAATCTGTCTCAAATTATTTTAATACTGAGGACACATCCTGAAGAGTGCAGTACAATGATTAAATATTTAAGTTTTTTAATATTTAAAAGTTGAGGGACAGTGAGGCAGTGTGAGACAGAGAAATTTACTCTAAACAAACAAAACAATGTCAGTTATTTTCAAATCAGCATATTTCACTGAAATAGTAAAATGTTTAGTCATCGCAGTCTTTACTTTCACTTTCACCTTCATGAGGAAAACAATATACTTTAACTCAGAAAACGAGACAAAAGACTCAGTTTAACAAAAAAAATTGTGTCTTACCTTCATGATCTTTGAAAGAAACCTTGAAAACATTATCTTTAATGTTTATAACCGAGCTGCACTCTCCTCCTCCGGACTTTCGGCGGATTTGAAAATATGTTTCTACTTTTCTCTTCTGCTCTTCGTCCAAATCGGCGCAGTCGAAAAAAACTGGAAACTGGTAGTTTTCTTCCATGTTGTTGGAAGTTCAGCTCTGTAAACTTTTTATTTCTCAATGAACTTCATGTCTGAGAAGTTAAGCGCGAGACTCTCCGCGGTGCGTCTTTAGGAAAGTTCCGCCTGCGCGTTCATGGTGCATTGACGCGCGTTCACGCACGCAGATTTTCTCCTTTCTTTCTTCTCTTCCCTCCTGTGTTTTTTTTTTTTTTTTTAACTTTATTTTTTATTATAGAGTTNCATGTCAATGTCAAAACTGAAAATATATGAATACATTGGATAGTTATATAAATAACCCCACCCCCCGGTTGGCGACATCGCTCCCTCCCATGTGATTTTCCATATATATATATATATATATTTTTTTTCCAAACTCTTTTTTTATTTAATTTTTTTTGGTAAAGATACAGATACATCTTGTAAAAAATAGGCATTATATAAAATCGATACACATAGTGTTAAATACATAAATAAATAATAGTCGAAGTACAAAATAAAACAAAACAAAAGCAGTAATAGTAGTAATAATAATGCTAATTAATAATTATAATAACAATATTAGCAAGAATAATAGAAGTAACAATAGATTTATATTAATAAAAGTAATGATAATAATAAGAATAACAGTAGTAATAATAATAGTAATATTAATAATAATAATAGTGCCAGTAATATGGAAATTGGAAAAAAAAAAGGTTAAGAATAATAGAACAGATAGAATGTGGTCTTCCAAAAGATACAAACATAAAGATCCTAAATTCCAGTCACCCAGGGGACTTACACCCAAGAGGAACAACTACATGGTCCCATATACTATGACCTCATACAGTTCTCCCAGATAGAGAAAAAAAAATGAGAGGAGAAGAAAAAAAAGCAAAAAAAAACCCAGACAACCCCCCCCATACAAAAATGAAAATTCTGATGTTATCAGCAAGACAAGAGATGGCTTATACTTACAATACATTTGGAAATTGCAAGGACTTAACAAAATCAAAAAGGTGGCTGCCGTGATTTTCTATATTACAGATTACAGGCAACACCGTGTATGGTACTTTGATCATTCATGGGAACCGTAAAATAATTAAACAAATAGGTAAGCAAACAACATGAAAAAGAGTACATATGTACACAAATGAGTAAATAAACAAAAGGTCACATTTATGTGCACATTTCTCATTCTAGTAGATGTTTGACCGCTGCAGCCGCAGTGGTCCAAGTTTGGATTGTTTTCGGATCAGACTCATGCATTTTTGCAACAGACAGTTCCATATACAGTATGCTCAAATATGAGTGCAGCCATTGTGTGATTGTAAGTGCGTGAGGGGGCTTCCAGTGCAGGGCTCGCATTTTCTTGGCTGCGGTCAGCCCCGCGAATAAAATATGAGTTTGAGTGGAGGACAGGTTAAGTGATGATGTGTCATTAAGAAGCAGTACTCTGGGCTGACAGGGAACATCTATATCCAGCATGTCTGATAAGGTGGACGAGACTGATTTCCAAAAAGACATCACATCAGGACACTCCCAGAACATGTGTAAGAATGATCCTACTGGGGCGCAGATGGCCTAGTGGATATGGCCGCGCACCATGAGGTTCGCCCTCGAGCGGGTGGCCCGGGTTCGATTCCCACCTGTGGCCTGTTTCCCGCATGTCATTCCCCACTCTCTACCCCCTTTCATGCTCTATCCACTGTCCTCTGCTATCCAATTAAAGGCAGAAAAGCCCAAAAAATATCTTTAAAAAAAAGAATGATCCTACCAGGCCCTGAGAGCATAGATCACAAATAAGAGACTGTATAAGTTTCATAAGGTGTCGCTTTCTTGGCGTGAGGTACATTCTATGTATTAGTTTGAAGTGTATAAGTTTATGATGAAGGTTTTTTGATGTTTTGTCTAAGTTTTTCCAAACAGTTGACCAGCATCTCTCATTGTTGGACATACCAAGGTCTCTGATCCACACCTGATGTATAGACAGAGAGCCGCAAGTAGGCTCTAGGATAAATGAGTAAAGAGAAGATACGAGGCCTCTGGACTTCACTCCCACGTCTAACAACATGTGCAGTTTGTGGGTGGGTAGGGGCGTGTCCCAGGGCACTCCAGGCGCAGATAGAAGAAAAAAGATGAACCTGGCAGATCATAATTGGTTTGTAAGTCACGAAAAGTCCTCAGCCCTTTATCATTGTAAATGTTAGACATAACGTGAATTCCTCTGTCGCTCCATTCTCTGAAAGAGAAGGGTACCTCTCCAGTGAGTAAAGAAAAGTTATAGAATGCTGGGCTTTGTGCGTGAAATTGAAATATAAGCATAGAAATATAATTAAAAATAAAAATGTAGAATAGAACATTAAGTATGTACAGTCTACCTGAATGTGCAGTATATACATGATGAAGTTGGTATGAAACATTGCACAGAGTACTAACATAATTATAGGTAATTATTTTATCAGTAATTAATTAGTTTTTATTCATGTGTACATTAAAGAATTTTTTACTTTAAACAGAAAATTAGTATTTTGAATGTATGAATAAGTGATAAAGCTAATTTGCCATCTTTCAGTATCTTGCTGTGTATGAGGATCCTTTTTTTCACCACTAGATGGTGCTGTTGAACAACAAGAGCAGGTTCTGCTCCAATCAGAAGAAAAACTTCGATTCTTTTTCCCGTTTGGGGGAGTAGAAGATTTTTAATTTTGGACAAATGACATCTTTTTACACTGTCAACAAAATGGATAGCATTTGAAATGATTCAGAGAAATCAATGTAACTACAAAGAACAAACAAACAAACAAATAAACAGTAAAAAAAATAAAACTGCCACCAGATTTCAACTAACAAGAGCTTACAGATGAAAAATATTATATTCTCTCATCTTGTTTGGAAACAAATATCAGAAACTTGAAGACCCATACTAAGAAACTAAAGATGTATGCATACATAGATAAGCTAAATGTGTTGTGACTTCTATTTCTGTTTCATTTCTTTCGAACACACACAAAGTTGAATAGTCTGCTTTCATCCATTTTAAACCACTTGTTCTCTCCACCCGTCTCCATGGCTGCAGCATGAAAACACTCATCGTCCACGTCATTCTCTTTGCTTTTCTTCCAGTGGTCGTAGCAGAGCAGGTTATCGCTGACCCAGAACCACAGATCGATGGAGCAGGTGTAGCGCAGTCCAAGCCAGACGTGGCTCGTTGTGGCTTTCTTGGCTCTGGCTTGGACCCGTCTCTGCTCATGGGAGTCAGTGATGGTGACCAGGTCGTAATTGTGCTTTCTGCAGTAGTCTAAGGCGTCGGTCCAGTTCTTCTTTTCCTGGACGAGGATCATTTCATCTGTATTTCCCAAACACATATCAGTCATAAACCTCTTTGTACTGCTCCTCTAGGAGAAAATCAGACGTTTGTGTAACTCACCGTTATAGCAGATGAAGGATTTTTCTTTGCTGCAGTTATCAGGACTCCAGTTTCCAGACGGGGCAGATGCTGCAGCACATTCATCTTTGTCAACTCCATCCTCAAACTTGTCTGATTCCCAGTTTCTGAAGGAGGAATCGCTCCTGTCCGACCACCTCCAGGTGTCTCTGAACAGGCCGATCCACAATCTTTCAGGCCATAATTCTGTTTTGAATTCTTCTAACTGGTCGAACCCACCGATGAGGTCAGTGTGATGTTCCCTGCAGAATTTCTGAGCTTGTGTCCAGTTCTTTTTATCATTTTTCACATGGAAACGTTGATCAACTGGATCTGTGTCTGAGGAGTAAACAGACAAATCACGTCAAGAAAGCAAATTAATATGCCATCCGCTTGACCTGTGTCCAGGTCATTTCATCATCTAACTTTTGAAGTCATTTAGTAGTTTCTGTGAATTCACAACAAGCAAAATAAAAAAATTAAAATAAATAAATAAATAAAAGCCATTTGAGATGAAGTGTTTTAATACCAACACTGTTACAAACTTCAACAATTCCAGATTTTGGCAGATGACAATCAGTGAAATATAATTTTTAAATGTGAATGTGATTGTGCTTTTGATAATTTTAGTGTAAATATAATCAGTCTGTTAAAACAACTATGATGACCAATTACACTTTGAAATATGCATTCCCTAATACTGAGGGTGATTTAAATGTGTTGATACACAACTAAAAGTTAAAGCCCGTTTGTAAAATATCAGCCATGAAAGTGACAACTTAGTTCATTTGTGAGTACGTTGATGTTTAAGAGTCAATGGGCAGAGGCTATTTTTAAAAAATTCTTAAAAAAAACACGTTATTCAACAATAATTTTGAATATTTTTTATCTTCTACAAGATGTCTCAAAGTTAAGTTGAAGTTTTGTACAAATAATTTATGACAGTATTTTAAATTAATTAGGCCTTTTGTTTGCAAGCAAACATTTAAACAGGTATTCATTTTAGAGAATGTAGCAGGTGGTGGAGAGTGGGGAGTGGGGGGGGGGGTTGAAAATGATTTTAACTAAATGGAGGGAGGGGGCTGCAGGAAAACTTATTATTTTATGTACTCCAATTATTATCATTATTGTTTTTATTATTATTATTATTACTATTATTGTGTATATTTCAATAGCTTTTTTTTTAATCAATTTTTTTCTCTCTCTCTTTTTAGTATGCCATCTGGGAGTGGGTGGGTGGGATTGTTGTTTTGTTATGTGTTCTGTAAACTGAAAAGGTTCAAAAAATAAAGTTTAAAAAAAAAAAAAAGAAAGTTTGGAAACCACTGCATCGGGAGGTGTCACCTTGTGCATCTCCGTAACTGGTTTACTAGAAACTCATGCAGTGAGAAACGTTCTGTTCTGTCTTAGGTGCAACTATTAACTTGTTAAAATGTGTCCAAATTTTTTCAATTCATAGTTTTATGTAATCTGTTCATCAAAATCAATGCACTCAAGTCCCAGCTCTGTTAATTATGTTTATCGAGTGCCTTAACATTTTCACGTTAACCGCAAAAAGAATACGGAAAGGTGGTGAAAGAGTCTTCATATGTGAGTGACAGCGAGAGGAGGGGGGTTGTATGGGGGTGGGATTTGTTTGTGCCAGTGTTTATTATATATATATTATATTATAAAATTCAATTAAAAAATAACTTAATAAAAACATTAACTTGTGCTCATAGTATGAAATAAATGAAGTTTCATGCACAATCTCACCTTTGACACAAACAAAGCCTCGTTCCCTGTGACACTGCTTATCATTCATTTGCCCTTTGTAAATTTCCGCACAGTTCTGGAATTTCTGGTCACGATCATCTGGCTCAGGTCTTTGAAAATGATCCTCCAGATCATCAAACTTCCCCCCTGACAGATCCAGCAGAGACCAGTGCCACATCCTGTTTTCTTTCCCTTGTTTGCTGCGAAGTCCGATCCAGGCCGACTGAACTTTTCCACCTTTCATCAAACTTTTCAGACGATTTGAGTCTGATGTGTTGAACACGGTGGCCAGGTCTGTGTATTTCTCTTTGCAGAACTTCTGAGCCTCATCCCAGGTCTTCTCCTCCTTGATGAGATGGTATTCATAGAGTTGGCACAAGGAAACAAAGACCTGACCTGAAATTATCGAGGTACAAAGCTCGTCAAAGCACACACACACAAAAAAACAACAAAGTATATTTACTGACAAGAACTCTGACAGCTGACGTCTTTGAATGGATGTTTTTATCTTGATGTGAAAATGTGAGAGTTCAAAAACACATTAGAGGATATTAAAGTATAGAAATGGTGCCAAAAAAGGAAAAATTAGGGTCTAAAAATATTGTTTGAGGTCAAATTAGCCAAAATTTTTATCCAGATCCTGATCCTGCCATAAAAAAAACTTTCCTGAAAAATTTTCTTCATGTCACCCCTTATTGAGAATTGGTGAGGAGAATTTGGTGCCACCTTGTGACTGATTTTTGCACAGTAATCACTCACAGATATAAGAAAGTCAGTTACTCACCCATCACTACGAGCAGGAACAAACTTCTCTTCATCTTTGCTTTGTTTAGTGAAACTGAATTCAAAGTGAGCTGTGAAACAAGCACAAGAATGAAATACACTCAACTTTAAAGAGGGGGTATGTCTGAATTTAAAGAGGGGGTACTCTTCTTCTTATGTTTCAAACATGGACATAAAACATCAATGCTGGATGTTCGGACTAAACATATGCAGATTTGAAAACCTCATATGCTCATAGAAATCCTTGAATCTGCCTGTAGACTGAATAAATTGAGACCTGTCATCACTTGAGGATTCCCTAACTGCATGACACGTTGAAAGGGCCTCAAACACCAAGCCTCCAGAGGGCTGACCTCTGACATAGGTGAAATAAAGGGTTTAAAACTTTTGTTTGAGTAAACTAGGGATTTTCTACATTGTGATATTTATTCAAACCTTCATAGATTCTCAAAATGACGTAGTGGCTATTCCCTCATTTTCAATATCATCAAGATGACAGACATTGATAATATCAACAATCATGTTGAATTAAGCAGAACAGTTTTGATAAGAGGGAAAGTAACCAAGGTTTTAAACTTTGCAAGAGAGGGAAAGATTTTTATCTTTAGAGCTTTTTTGGAAATAAGGGATTTAATAGTGGAAGAATCTGATGAACAAGTCACATAGGATCATCATAAAACCCCAAAGGTAAGGCGGTAGCTTGTCAATAAAGGCTTTAAAAATGTACAAAAGCAATGTTCTCTCCTTCTCTGATGAAGAGATGGTAATCATGTAGAGATACAAGTATAAAGCCCCCCGAAAAAAAGTATGATTCCCCCTCTTTAAGAAGAGGGATGTTTGTGGAAGAACTAAATTATTAGTGAAAACAATAACAAGAGCCTGTTATTTTATAAAATTTGTGACATTATTAGTTTTCCAAACACAGAAAGTTACAAATTAAGGTAACAGTGCCAAAAGTTCGGTTTATTATAGGTTGAATATAAAACAATTAGAATAAGATATAACAAAACAAATAAATAGGCCGCAACTGAAATGTTGAATTGAAACTGTGTAGTGTAAAAAATTATCTTAAGAGGAGTAATTTTGATATCCATTCTTCAAGTATTGTAACTTACATCTGTTGTTTTCTTTGACTTCTTCACCAACGATCTTCCTGGACGTCCAGCTGCAGACTTCTCTCGCTCTCTAACCTGGTGCCAGTGTTTTAAATATCTTTTCTGCTGACGTCTTTGAGAGCATTTATTACTCAGAAGTCTGTTTCTGTTACCTGGAAATTATTTGAATAAAGAGAAAAAAACAAACAGATCTGCAACAGACGCCTGACTGTACTATGAACATCCTGTATAAAAGATGAATGCATCTCGTATTTGCATTTCAAATTTTCAGGACATGAGCAGGGATGAACTTGTTACCTTTTCTTATGACTCCCTGGATTCATATCCAACATCATACATAATCATGTATACTTTGCATTTGTTGGAGAGTTAAATTTTCCTAAAATTGAAGTGGACAGTAAATTTTAGCCTGCACTGATATTTCATGAAAACTTGTTTGAAAACTTTACAATGCTCTTCTTTGTACATTTTATTTCATATATTTTTACCTTGAAGACTTATGCTCAGTGGGCAGTTGTTGTTATTTATTTTTTTAACCACCAGCTGTGTAACACACTTGATTCTGATATATATATGTATATATATATATTTATATATATGTGTGTGAGTCTGTGTGTGTTCTGAATTCTGAATTTCCCTTTGGGGATTGATAAACTATTATTCTATTCAGAACAACAATGGTGGCCTACAGGTGAAAATATTTTTTCAAATTTTACACAAACTAAGATATTTTGAGAGATTTTTTTGATCGTTCTTATGCAGCTGGTAAAAACACTGATCATTTAGGAAAATGACGTTCTGGTAGCCAGGGTTCCTTTTAAGACCTGGCGTCCACATGTGTGGACAAAACATTTCTCCCTCTCAGGCCCATGAAACTTTATTTTTTAAAACTTTAGTCTCTTAGACACATTTATGGCGCTTTTCCACTGTACAATTCCAGCCCTACTTGGCTCGGCTCTACTCAGTTTGGTTATCTTTTCCACTAGCCCGACTACAGACTCACGGTGGGCGTGGATCTTATAACACAGCTGCACTAAAGTGCTGCACAGAAGTGCGTGCATGTTCATCTATAACGCGACTCAAACATAATTTTGTACTAACATATGTGCCACCGTGGTCTTTAAAGGAAAAAACAAAGCTCTCAAAAGATTTCATTAAAGTAATACAGCGGCTCAATGTTGGGCGTCATGACAACGGAGGTAAACAACAGCCATGTGCTGCTGCACGCGGAGGGAAACAAAGGCGCTGCTTTCCGACATTAACTCTTCACTGGATCCAGTGAGATCACTTTAATTTTTGATTTTTGGGCCTGGTATACTGGAGATTTTTTGTTGATCAATCATTCTTCTTTGAACTGTTTTTCCTTTTTGGTTCCCTGTGACTTAATGGACTGATTGGTGCTTAAAGACTCTTGTGGCAGACAGATTGCTCCTGCACAGACGAACTTTGATTTAATTTAAAAGACTCTTTAAACCGAACTATCTTTGCTGTGAACTTCTTTTTTGTTTAAAAAGGACTTTTAACTTCTTTAGGAATCATGAAGGAGCATTTCAGGGCTGTATTTTGTGTTCATTCAGTCTGGTTCTGTGCCGTCGGGTTTAAATGTCATTAAAAACCCGTCACTGACTTATTCGTTTGCCTCTTGTAAGTGATTCGTACAGAGTCTTAAGCTTCCGTGAGGACATTCTCTGACCAATGAGTGACCGGCAGACCGTCAACGTCACCTTTTAGTATCGGCTTTACTCGCTTAGAACCAGGGTAGAGTAGGTACTAAAAACTGGCGTCTGCCGCGTAGTACCGCGCTAATGGAAACAAAACACAAACCGGGTAGAGGCGAGTAGAGTAGGGCCAAGGTGAGTCAGTGGAAAAGGGCCATTAGGGACATTTAGGGACACTTCCCACATCTTTTGGTGATATCACAACTCCACACCCATTTCAGAGAGATAAGAAGTGTAGTTATGGACAACTAGTAGCTAGCTAATAACACACACAAAAAAAAAAAACTTCCCGTACAAAGACCAAATTTATTTTTTATACTTATTAGGTCTTACTGATCCGAAATAGCAAAGAGAAATAAAAAATGCACACAAGAAAATTTCCTGGGTCTTAAGAGGTTAAAAACTAAAGCAGCACAAACAAAAGTTCTTTCTTTCTATTTTTAACTATATATTTTTAAGGTCATTCTAAGTTCACACAACCCCCCTGGCTTGTACAAACTGGACCAAAATGGTCTTATTTGTTTGTGCAGTGTAAGTGGTCGAGATAAAGAACATTAAGACTGTTTTCACTGAGTCTTGTGTAGGGTGGGGGGGGGGGGGGGGGGGGGGGGGGCAGCTTCACATAGGTCGTCACTGCCAGATAAGTTAATCTTGAAAATTGTGTCCCTGAATTAGAGTGGTCCATCTAATGTACCTTTGAAAAATGGGCATAAAGCAGAGATGGATTACCAAATCAAAAAGATGAGATTTCCAAATCTGGACAAGATAAAGTAGTTTCATAGTTGATTCAGACAAAGACTTCTTTGTTAGTTATCACTCAGATTTTATTCAGTAATTGAAAGTCATTCAGAATTTCACATAAAACTCAAAGAGCATCATCGTCCAATGTATTTTCACATAAAACATAATCACCACCAAAGATTTACAAACAAGTAGAATATTTTGTTGCTGTTAAAAGTAATATGGGAGGTTTCAATATTTTAATAACTTGATTCTATGAAAGTTTATAAAATGAAAATATGTCACACTTTAGAACAACAAGCTATGATCAGTCTAATCTGTTATCTAACATTAGTGAAGTCATCTAGATTTTCCTGAACAGATAAATCAATGTAAAATGAACTCTGTGATTATGATTACCGTGTTTCCCAAAATCACCAACTAAAGAATAAAACCTCTAACGACTAATGGACATGTCTTCCACTGAGCTTTAAACCTTTGAGCAGATAAAATTAAACTTTCTATTCCCAAGCATTTTGAACCACTTATGAGCTCCGCCTTTGCTCATGGCTCCAGACATGCTGCAGACATCATCTTTTGGCATTGGATCCCAGTTCTCATACTCTGCCACTTCATCACTGACCCAGAACCAGAAACCCAGAGTGCAGGTGTAGCGCATTCCCAGCCACACGTAGGGGGTGGTGGCGTTCTTGGCTTTGGCTTGAACCCATCTCTGCTCGGCAGCATCTCTGATGGCGACCAGGTCGTTGTCGTGGTAGTTGTCTCGGCAGTAGTACAAGGCGTCCACCCAGGTCATGTTTCTACGGACTAAAATCACTTTATCTGGAAAACATTTAGACAAACAAAGCAACTTCAGAAATCTGTGGCTGCGCTACGCCTTTATCTGTTTGTTTTTTTCACGATGACATCATCATACCTGCCACAAAGAAACATTGCATATAGACAAATCCTGAGTTCTTAGAGATATTTCAACATCATCTTCACAAAATCTCAACAAGATCCTCATGACATCTTCGACAGATCTCCAGAAAATTTTGACAATATCTTAATTAGGCTAAATAAGAGCTCTATGATATGTAAACAAGATCCTTATGTCTTCACAAGAATTTAACCAGAGGTAAACAAGATTTTTTTGATATGCTAGCAAGATCTTCATAACATCTCCAACAGATCTCCAGAAAATATATACAAGATCTAAACAAGATCTCAGTGTTATGTGAACAAGATCTTTTTGTCTTTACAAGATCTTAACCAGAGGTTAACAAGATTTTTTTGATACGCTAGCAAGATCGTCGTAACATCGCTACAGATATCCAGGAAATCTCAACAAGATCTTTTTGATGTTGTCAAGATCTTCTTAACATCTCCAATAGATCTCAAGAAAATCTTAACTAGATCTTAACCAGGCCTTACAAGATCTCTATGATATGTTAACAAGATCCGTACATCTTCACAAGATCTGATATAGAGTTTAACAAGACTTTCATGATGTTTTAGCAAGATCTTTGTGACATCTCCACAAGATCTCCAGAAAATCTTTTTTTTTTTCAAAGAGATTTTTTTGGGCTTTTCTGCCTTTAATTGGATAGGTGGGGAGGACAGTGGATAGAGTAGGAAAGGGGGAGAGAGTGGGGAATGACATGCAGGAAACAGGCCATAGGTGGGAATCGAACCTGGGCCACCCGCTCGATGGCAAACCTCATGGTGCGCGGCCATATCCACTAGGCCATCCTTGCCCAATCTCCGCACGATTTTAACGAGATCTGAACAATATACTTATGATGTGTTAGCAAGATCTTTAATGCATCTTTAACAGATCTCCAAAAAATCTTCACAAACAAGCTCTCAACAGGATCTTTATAATGTGCAAGCAAGATTTTCATGACATCATCAACAGATCTCCAGAAAATTTTGACAAGATCTTAACCAAGCTTAAAAAGAGCTTGATGATATGTAAACAAGATTCTTACAACATTTTCATAAGATGTTAACAAATCCTGAGAAACAGGAAGTTGATGAGCTGCCATTACTGAGGCGTTAAAAGCCCCGTAACGAACAATGTTTGAAAATGGTTGGCTAGAAAATACAACAGAAATCGTTACTGTTTGTCAACAGTTGATCAAAAACATATGCAGAAATGGTAATATTTTCATTCGCTTTATTTTCTTTATTTGTTTGAACCTCAGTTAGCAATACTCCCTCCTGTTCAGGGCCAAATCAATAAAAATACAGTTTCTGTGGTGTGGACATGGCCTGAAACAAAATTTGTACAACTCACCGTCGTAGCAGAAGAAGGATTTTTCTTGGGTGCAGTTATCAGGGCTCCAGTTTCCAGACGAGGCAGACGCTGCAGCACATTCATCTTTGTCGTCTCCGACCTGGAACTCGTCTGATTCCCAGTTTCTGAAGGAGAAATTGCTCCCATCAGACCAATTCCAGGTGTCTCTGAATAGGCCGATCCACAAGAATCTTGACTGGTTGTCGGAATTTGTTTCGCTGAAATTTTTTAACTGATCGAGCCCACTGATCAGGTCAGTGTGATGTTCCCTGCAGAATTTCTGAGCTTGTGTCCAGCTCTTTTCACTATCTTCCACATGGAAAAGTTGATCTGTGTCTGAGGAGTAAACACACAAATCACATCATGAGAAAAATCCCTGTTTGCTATTTGGTTTCACAGAAAATGAAGCAAGTTAAACGCCAGGATGTGATCAGTTTAAGATTTTAGCAGAAACAGATTGTAGCATTTTTTTCCTGTAGATTGTTTAAAAGGGAACCTCGACTGTAAGGACTAATAGGCATGAATCTGCTTAAATGTTTGTCTCAAACTAGAATTTGTTGTGAAAAGACAAAACGAATTGGTTTTTCTTTAAAAGAAATACAGTTTAAAACACAGTTTCTATCCTTCGGGCGCAGCCATTGCTTTACTGCCGCAATGCATTCTGGGTTGATGACGTACATTGGTGCCGAGCATCTGGATTTGGGCGTTTACTCACTACTGGTCGCCGTAAGTCACTTGGTTTCAGGAGGGAAAAAAACATAATAATGCCACATGTGGCTGCTTTTGGGTGCACTTTTCAGTCAAAAGGAAACAAGGAGACTGATGTTAGTCTGCACAGCTTCCTAAAAGACAAGAAAAGAAGGAAGTTGTGGGAAATCGCTTTTGGGCGTAAACAACTTCCGATGGACCCGCGGCTATGTTCTGGCCACTTCTCCCCAGAAGCATGTGATGCATTTAGCCAGCCCATGCCGATTAGAGATGGGATTTATGGCTCTTTGAGAGGAGCCGGATTTTGGTGAGCCGTTCCTTTCAAAGAGCCGTTCAAAAAACTGGCTCTTTTAGCTCATTTTTATATTTATCAAGTTTTAAGAAGCCGGCCTGGCCTTAACTCATTTTATCTTGGAAATAGTCACTGGGAGGAACGAATTTAGATATCCCACCAATATGAGTTTGAATTATTCTGAAATATTGACTTTAACCTTATTGACGTGTGGATTAGATTTTAAAGTCTGATCTGGATTCATTGTAAATTTTCCACAGCGTGGCGGGATGTGTGTGTGTGTGTGGGGGGGGTGAACGGATCCAAGCTGCGACTCGGTTCCCATCGTTCATATTAACGAGCCGTTCAAAAGAACCGGTTCGTTCGTGAACGTCACAACACTAATGCTGATGAAAGAGCTGACAGGTGTGGGTCATTATAAACGGAGACTAAAGCCAAATGCTGTGCCGACTATTTTTCAACACAAACCCACAAAACTTCCTCGGGAAACCACTGAAGTCCGCTCCAGGACTTATATGATCCTGTATGAGATCGAGCCCGGTGCAACCATATGACGTCACTACCCAGACGTTATTGCAGTGTAAATAACAATGGTGGCCTACAGGTGAATATATTTTTTCAAATTTTACACAAACTAAGATATTTTGAGAGATTTTATGATCGTTCTTATGCAGCTGGTAAAAACACTGATCATTTAGGAAAATGATGTTCTGGTCGCCAGGGTTCCTTTTAAGACCTGGTGTCCACATGTGTGGACAAAACATTTCTCCCTCTCAGGCCCATGAAACTTTAATTTTTAAAACTTTAGTGTCTTAGCCACATTTAGGGACACCTCCCACGTCATCTTTTGGTGATATCATAACTCTACACCCATTTCAGAGAGATATAAAGTTTAGTTATGGACAATAACACTTATAACTAAAAACTAGTAGCTAGCTAATAACACAAAAAACATAACTTCCCGTATTTTTGAAAATATTTTTTCAAATTTTATACAAACTAAGATATTTTGAGAGATTTTATTATCGTTCTTATGTAGCTGGTAAAAACACTGATAATTTAGGAAAATGACGTTCTGGTAGCCAGGGTTCCTTTTAAGGATTCTGTTTTTTGATACAAAGTGTTTTCATCAACAGAAAAGAATTGTTAGACGTGAAGAAGTGCAGAGTACAGAGACAACACGTACCATTATAGCAGATAAAACCATGACAATCTCCGCAGTTATCATCAATCCATTTGTCGTTAACCTCCTTCATGGGTGCACAGTTCTCTTTCTTTTGTGAGTCGTTGGGCTCACCGTTCTCCCAGTTGATCGCACCAAACTCCACCCCTGGCAGAGACCAGTGCCATGCTCTGTTGGGTTTACCTGGGTTGCTCCGAAGTCCAATCCAAGCTTCTGTGACCTTTTTGTTCACCATCGTTCTTTTAAGTTCTTCCGTGTCAGCCATGTCGGTCACGGTAGCCAGGTCTGAGTATCTGTCTCTGCAGAACTCCTGAGCCTGTTCCCAGGTCTTTTTCTCCTCAATAAGGTGGTACTCATACAGGCGACATGAGCAGAGGGAACACTGGACTAAAGACAGAAAAATCCCACAGTCATTGAAGTGGTCTTCCAACAAGAATCAGACAGAAATCATGAACACCTGTTAAATGTTTTAAAACCATTAACTTAAAGAGGGGGTGATCTGCTTTATTAATTTATTTTAAACATGGAATTAAAGTAACTAAACTAAACAAGATATTTTTGATTGGTTAGCAAGATCTTCATGACTTCCTCAACAGAACTCTAGAAAATCTTAACAAGATCTTAATGATATGTGAGGAAGATCCTAACGTCTTTCAACTTAACATCTTCATGACGTGTTGCAAAATCTTTATGACATTTCACAAGATCTCAACAAAATCTTAGCAAGCTCTCAACATGAGCTTTCCAAGATCTCTGTGATATGTAAACAAGATCCATATGTCTGCACAAGATCTCAACATCTTCACAAGATCTTCATGAGAGCTTAACAAGATCTTTTTGATGTGTTGGGAAGATCTTCATGACATCTTCAACATAGCTCCAGAAAACTTTAACAAGATCTTAACAAGATCTCTATGATATGTGAACAAGATTCATATGTCTTCACAGGATCTTAACGAGAGCATGGCAAGATCTTCATGACATTTTCACAAGATCTCAATGAAATTTAACATCTTAATACAAGCGTTTCAAGATTTCTATGATATGTAAACAAGATCCATACAACATCTTCAGAAGATCTTAATGAGAGCTTAAACAAGATCTTATGACACGTTAGCAAGATCCTTGTTCTTCAACATCCTTTAAAGATCTTAACAAGAGCTTAACAAGATCTTCATGAGAGCTTAGCAAGATCTTTTTGATGTGTTGGGAAGATCTTCATGACATCTTCAACGTATCTTCAGAAAATTTAAACAAGATCTCTATGATATGTGAACAAGATCCATATGTCTTCACAGGATCTTAACGAGAGCATGGCAAGATCTTCATGACATTTTCACAAGATCTCAATAAAATTTAACATCTTAATACAAGCGTTTCAAGATTTCTATGATATGTAAACAAGATCCATACAACATCTTCAAAAGATCTTAATGAGAGCTTAAACAAGATCTTATAATCTGCTAGCAAGATCCTCCTATTTCCACATCTTCACAAGATCTTAACTAGAGGTTTACGAGATCTTTTTGATACGTTAGCAAGATCTTCATGACATTGTCAACATACCTAAAAAAAAATCTTAACAAGATCTCTATGATCCGTTTACAAGATCCTTATGTCTTCACAAAGTCTTAACAAGAGCTTTACAAGATCTTTATGATGTGTTAGCAAGATCTTCTTATTTTCTCAAGATCTCAACCAAATATTAGCAAGATCTTAACATGACCTTATCAAGATCTCTGTGATATGTAAACAAAATCTTTACAACATCTTCACAAGATCATAATGAGAGCTTAACAAGATCTTTTTGATTTGTAAGCAAGATCTTCATGACATTTTCACAAGATCTCAATGAAATTTAACATCTTAATACAAGCGTTTCAAGATTTCTATGATATGTAAACAAGATCCATACAGCATCTTCAAAAGAACTTAATGAGAGCTTAAACAAGATCTTATGATCTCAGCAAGATCCTCGCATTTCCACATCTTCACAAGATCTTAACTAGAGGTTTACGGGATCTTTTTGATACGTTAGCAAGATCTTCATGACATTGTCAACAGACCTAAAAAAAATCTTAACAAGATCTCTATGATCTGTTTACAAGATCCTTACGTCTTCATGAAGTTTTAACAAGAGCTTTACAAGATCTTTATGATGTGTTAGCAAGATCTTCATATTTTCACAAGATCTCAACCAAATATTAGCAAGATCTTAACATGACCTTATCAAGATCTTTTTGATATGTAAGCAAGATCTTCATGAGATGTTCACAAGATCTCAATGAAATTTAACAAGATCTTAACACAAGCTTTTCAAGATTTATATATGTAAACAAGATCCATACTACATCTTCAAAAGATCTAAATGAGAACTTAAACAAGATCTTATGACACGTTAGCAAGATCCTCGTTCTTCAACATCTTTTCAAGATCTTAACAAGAGCTTAACAAGATCTTCATAGAATCGCTGATAGACCTTCACAAGATCTTAAAATGCCTTTAACTGGGGCGTAACATTATCTTGATGAACATGAGCTATATGAACAAGATCCTCAATCTGCACAAGATCTTAATGAGAGCTGATCTTTGATCTTTATGATGTGTTAGCATGATCTTCATGATATTCTCACAAGATCTCAACGAAATAATACCAAGATCTTAGCATGAGCTTATCAAGATCTCTTTGATATGTAATCAAGATCCTTACAACATCTTCACAAGATCTTAATGAGAGCTCCGAGAGATCTTTATGATGTGTTTGCAAGATCTTCATATTTTCACAAGATCTCAATGAAATCTTAGCAAGATCTTAACATGAGGTCATCAAGATCTCTTAGATATGTAATCAAGATCCTTACAACATCTTCACAAGATCTTAATGAGAGCTTAACAAGATCTTTTTGATATGTAAGCAAGATCTTCATGACATCTTCACAAGGTTTTCATGAAATCTTGAGATCTTGACGAGACCCTAACAAGATCTTTATGATGTCAGCAAAATCTTCATGACATCTTCATTAAATCTAAACAGGATCTTTAGAGGATCTCCAAAAGATCTTAACAAGATCGTCATGGTATCTCTACAAGATCTTCACAAGATCTTGTGAAGCTTAACTTGATATGTACATGATCTTCAAGATATGTTAACAAGATACCTTAAACATCTTTTTAAGATCTTGTCGAAAGCTTAACAAGATTTTTATGACATAAATATGAACAATCTTTATAGGATATTAACAGGATAGCAAAGGGGTCTTAATGACGTTGACAAGATCTTTGTGACATCTTCACGAAACTTTGACAAGATCTTTACAGGATCTTCACAAGATCTTGAAGGGGTCTTGATGACGTTAACAAAATCCACATGACATCTGAATGGAATTTGAGCAGGATATGCACAAGATCCCTGCTACCCTTGCTAAAGTGATGAGGTCATTACCTCAAACACCAAGATCTGCTTGCAGCTCTTCCTCCGGAAAAAAAAAAAAAAAACCTTCTTAAAATCACTTATACGAGCTTTTTGGAATATAAAAAGTCCTAGAAGTAGATTTGGCTCAAAATATAAGAGCTGGTTAGAGGAGTACTCACCCGTCAGTGTGAACAGAAACAGACCCCACTGCATCTTTAATGTGTTTGAGTGGAACAAATTAAAGTTGTTAATCTGGAGAATCTTCAATATGCAGGTTTTAACGCTGCGTCTCGTCAAGTAACCAATCAGCAGTCTGAGGAAGTGAAGGAGCATGATAGAGGAGCAGAAAAATATGGAAAATACAGTTGAACCAAAGTGAGACGGCATATTCATTCAAACTTTTTCAGCTCTTAACAACTGTGATGTTTCATGGCTTAAAGTAACAAGGTATGGTGCTAGATTTCCGCCTTTTGGTCATTTTTTTGAAAAAGAAAAAGCTCAATATGTGTTTAAAAAGACTTGAATTTCAGGACTGTGGATATTCCGCACAAAAAAAATCAGTTTCAGCACGTCTGTCGCTACTAATGTGGGATATGTATTCGTATGACAGTTCTATGTAGCTCACAGCAAGTTTTTGTAAGGTGTGTAGATCACTGCAGACGCAACAGTCTGAATCAGCGCTTCTCCTCACACGCACTCCCCCTGCGCACTTAGAGGCACGGCAAGGCGTTACAACATTTAAAAGCTAAGTTTGACTATCCAAAATCAACATTGCAGATATCAACAATGTATTTCTGACTGGTCTTCTACTTCTTTTTTACTTTATTCCAGACCCATAGGTCCATATAAATACATAGAAACATACAAAAAACAATGGATAAAATCGCAGCTCAGACTGACATTATAAAAATACAAAGAGACATTTGTACCAATGTTTCCAGTGACAGTATGAAAACCTTGTTTCACTCTTTGCGAGCTGAGAAAGTGACATTATTATTTCATTTTCTGAATCAATTAATCGACCCATGAATCTGTGCATTGAATTTCGAAGCACAGCGTGAAATGTGGACACATTATTGGTGATAAACATGTGACCAGCACTCGTCCATCTTGGCAGTTTCAGAAATGCTCTGAATGCATCATTATAAGCTACCTGTAATTTTTTCATCTTTGTTTTACTGTAGTTGCACCAAAGATGAGCAGTGTAAAGCGGAGAACAGTAGGATCTAAAAAGCTCAGTTTTGACATCATCTGTACACGTCTGAAATTTGCGTGCCAGCATATTCGCCCGGGCGTACATTTTACAGCACTGACGCTGAATATCATCATCATCATCATCATCATCATCATCATCATCACACAAGTCATTTCTGATAACGTGTCCCAGATATCTGACTGTTTCCACTTCACTGAGGACTTGACCTGAGATAAAGAAGGATCCTTTGCTCTGACTATCATTATCACACTCTTTTTCTCGTTATATTCAATATCAAACTGTTCACCGTAACTGGAGCAGAAGTTAAGAAGTTGCTGTAGGCCTGCACTATCGGATGACAGGACAACCGAGTCATCTGCATACATCAGGTGGTTCATGAGTCTGTCACCTGTCATACATCGTAATGTAATGGTCGTAATTGCATTTCGGTAAGTCTGAATTTTAATTCAAGATATCTGTAATTCAGTTTCACCTCGTCAAAAAGAACATTTCAGACATCATTTGTATAGTCATTTGAGAAAGAGGGGTTTTTGGGCGACTAATCAGTAGCAAGATGACACAAACAAAATCTCTCTGAGACACATTTAGTTACTTATATGAGGAAATTAAACAAAAAGGTTACAGATTTTATAAAATCTGTAACATCACTTTAGTTTTCCAAACATACAAAAAGTTACAAATTAAGGTAACAGTGCAAAAAGTTCAGTTTATTATAGGTTAAAAATAAAACAATTAGAATAATATGCAACATTACAAATAAAACTTATACTGAAATGTTGAATTGAAATTGTGCAGTGTAATAAATTATCCAAAGAATAACGTTGTTATCAATTCTTACAACTGTCATAACTTACATCTGATGTTTTCTTCGACTTCTTCACCAACGTATCCCTTCAACGTCCAGCTGCAGACTTCTCTCTCTCTCTAACCTGGTGCCAGCGTTTTAAATATCTTTTCTACTGATGTCTTTGAGAGCATTTATTACTCAGAGGTCTGTTTCTGTTACCTGGAAATTATTTTAAACCGAGCTGCGACAGACACCTGATTGTACTGAGAACATCTTCTACAAAAGATGAATGCATCTTGTATTTGCATTTCAAATTTTCAGGACATGAGCAGGGATGAACATGCAACCTTTTCCCTGAATTTCTCCCTGAATTCATATCGAACGTCGTACATGGAGAGTTGAATACCTTCCTCAGCTTCAGAATAGATTTTTCTAAGTCTGTTTCCTTTTCTTAATTGATAAATGGACACGTGGGAGGGGGTTTTGGTTTATGCTGCAGGTCATTTGTAATTTTGTAATAATGTTGCATGCTATGTCTTGTATGTCTTTGTAACTTGCCACTGGATACTGTGAATTTCTCTCAAGATAAATAGTATCTATCTATCTATCTATCTATCTATCTATCTATCTATCTATCTATCTATCTATCCCTTTTACTGTCTGTACTGCATCTCCCGTGGGAATGCACGTGAAAAGCGACGTCACGTCATATGAAACCATAGTTTTCCCCAAGTTGTCAACGTCCAAACTTAACGTATTAAAAATTTCTAACTGTGTCAAATTCATATGTGGTGGAGATCTGTGCGTTGGTCTGTTGACCTGATAAAAACAGTGCACTCCAAAAGTAGAATGAGATCTTCACAAGATCTTAACAAGACTTGCTGAGGTGATGATGTCATCATTTAAAGTTTCCCAAATTCTTTGTCACGCGGTGGACGGTGGGGACCTCAAACAACAAGTTCTGCCCTCAGTTCTGCCCCCAACAGCCCTCTACAGAGATGACCAATCAGAGGTTTGTGGAGCTGGACACCTCAAAGAGACGGCAGCTTTAACAAGGCTAAAATAAAGGTTTTCTAAAAACACAGTTTGAGTATTTTTTAAAATTTTTTGTTTGGCTGTAATTCATGTAAAGCCACTATGAAGAGCACTGGAGTGATTACATTAAGACTGCAAAAAGCACGAAACCCCCTCTTTAATATTTACATGCCCCTACAATAACAGTTATGGTGTTTCATATGTTCAAAAGTGAAACTTCCTTTATGTTTTGTTTTTTCCCCCCTGGCTGCTTGAATCCTTTTCAAATGAACTCTCCAAATTTACATGTTTTTGCATCCAGGAAGATTTCCTTCTACATTTTCGATATAATAGCTGATACATCCACATTTCATCACAACGTAGTGTGAAGAAACACAAAACTATGAGTCACATAACTGAACTGACCCCTTAAAAGAACAGAGAGGAGTCATTTTGTGGTTGTGGGGTTTTTATTGATTTCCTCTTATTGGTAGATACAATAATCAGAACATACTGCAAGAACGACAAAGAACCGTCTGACGTCAAGCAATCAACGTTACTGTTAACATCTCAAGACATTCCTAGTATTTGACACAACTTTGACCCACATTTCCCTCCATCACTTCATCCAGAGTTTGTTAAATGGGGTCACAAAAAGCCACAGGTTTGAACCACTTGATCACCTCAGCCGTGTTGTTCTATTTGTTTGTGCAACCTTCACTTACAGCTTCCTGTCGTCGGTTATAGAAGTCGTCAGCAAGAACTGCTGAACCTACTTTGAGTCGTTTGCACTTTGTTTTCTTGCGTTTCCTTTCCCAGCCAAACCTTGAGTCTCTTGGCCTTTTTATTTTTCTGATATGTAGGTGATTAGTGAACATGTCTGTGAGGATAAATGGCTGATGCTATATTTCAAGGCCTGTTAAAAAACAATAACATATTTTTGCATGTAGATGTTCAATCCAAATTGTTATTAATTTTTTTTTTCTCAGATACATTTTCTGTTACTGATTGAACTAATTTTGACTTTTTCCTGGTTACTGATTATTTATTCTAGGAACTTGACATGACAGAATTTAGGTTGTTTACAGAAATGACAATAACAATGTTATTCACTGTTAATGTTCAACGTTTCTAAACAAGCAAGTATAGGTTACTGCAACTTTCAGCTAGTTAATAAAAGTAAAAAATCTTGTTTATTATGATGTGAAATTTCAAGTGACAGCAAATTACATTTGGCTAATAGAAGTTCAGATTTGAAGTTATTCAAATATGAAAATGAGTTATTGCAGTTTCCAGTTGAGTTCACACAAATTGGATTTGTTAGTTAAACCAACTTAGAAGAAAAACTCAATTGATGTATTTAAAATTAAGGCCTTAAAATGTCTTGAATTCATTGAAAATGTTTTATGCCAGTCTTGAGTACATTGTTCAAAGGTCCGGCATTTGTCAGGGAGGACTTAGGCCACAGAGTCATCATAGTCCAGTAGTTTATTTTCAAGATGTTTCCAGTTGCACAACACTGTTTGAATAAATAATTTTTTGTATGTTTTTTGTATATTTTCTGTTTACTTGGTCGAAAACATGCAATTAAGTCATTTCAAGTCTTTATTGTTATAGTAATAATGATAATGGTAGGGGTAATGATAATAATAATAATAATGATAATAATAATAATAATAATAATAATAATAATGATTATTGTTGCTGATGTTGCTGTTATTATTGCTATGATTATAATTATTACTATAGATAATTTTTGAGCTTATTTTTTATCTTCTTTTTTTTTATTTTTTTTATTCTACTTTATTCTGTTTTATTTTATTCTATTGTTGCATCTTTTGTACTTGGAACGTTTGTGAGCTGCTGTGGCGTTGAAATTTCCCTCATGGGGGATCAATAAAGATCATTCTATTCTATTCTATTCTATTCTATTAAGCTGCACTTGTACATACAGCTATGGAACCAGAACACTATATATCATTTTATGTTCATAAATAGACAAAAAGTAAACTTGAATGAGTCCCATTGAGTTACGTATATGCTATGATTGAATTGTGATACAATGGTTTCCAGAACCGTCACCTGTATTTTAAATGGTTTTGGTCTTAAGTTTCATGGAGGGTGGCATTGAAATATTCCTAAATAGTCTGAAATTTGACTTTCTGAAACCTGCAGATACCTTTGTATTAGCTTTACTCAAAATTTTGAAAACGTTTCTTTTACAAGTTTTGAATTCTCCTTTTTTTGTCAGTGTTCCACAACCAAGTATGGAGTAAATATATTGAACATAATTTTCAGAACACATACACTTCTGTACTGAAAATCCTTTTTTATTGGGCTAATGTGAGTTTCTAAGTCCATGAAATACTGAGTTTGGGGTTCTCCCTGGACTGTTGCTCTGATGAAGTGAACATTGTGTGTTGACCTTGTTATATAATGGTTTCTAACTGTGGCACCTGTGGTAAGAGTGTGTTACCATCGGCAGGCAGTTACTGTTATTGAGTCAACAAAGGGTAGTACATGAGCGATGGGGAAATCTCAGCTCTGAGAGGCTTTTTTTTTCACTCTGTGCAACATTTGTGTTCTCAGAAAGTTGTGCAGCGAAGACATTTTTGGTGTCAAAGCACTGTCACTAACCAGTGTTAACTGTGACTCACACTTCCTGTCAAATCACTTCCTTTGGTGTTTTGATTCAACTCTACATTAGAAGTTTCCTGTGAAGTGTTTATAATAGCGTAACTGTTTTGAAATATTGTGGATAGTGATGCAGAATGTACTGAAAAGACGGATGCATTGATGAAATGTTTATTTAGTCATGGTTCTGCTTGTTCCACTGGACATTACATAAGTATTAACAGTATAATTCCATTCACTTACCATAAGAACAGTTGAACTTATCTGACTGAATATCTTGTAAAAATAACAGCGTGATAAATTACAACACTCAAAAAGCTTTATGCAATCGCACAAGTGAAAAAAAACAACAAGCAATATTACAAACAATAAAATACTTGATATAAACATAACTTAATTGATGTTGAAAAATATTGTCAAGCAAAGCTAATGCCATACAACTCAAAAGCTACATTTTAACAATTTATGTTAAAATGTGAGAATTATGTTCGTATTTGGTTCTCTGTTCTTCGATTTAAAGGAGAAAAAACTTCAAGTTTCAAGGGGCTTTCATGTTAATATGCTAATATGCTTCAGTGGCGTTGGTCCTTCAGGAAATGGTTCAAAACCAACTCATAGCTAAAAATGTACATATCCAGTATTCTTGTGAAGATACCTGCTCTACAGCGCCCCCTAGGTAAGAGAAACATAGCCCCTGGAGCTACTTTGGGCTATAAACTTGAAATTCTTTTGTGTATAAATAACATGCCAGGACCTATAAAAAAAGGTCTCTTACAACAGTATAACTTACAATAGTAATGACCTTTCACCACCATTGCAATGTTTTGTAATTTAATTTATTGTTTTATATTGCATTATATTGTATTGCTTGTTTTATATCTGTTTTAGTCATCTTTTAATGCACTTATTCTTGTAAGGTGACCTTGAGTGCCATGAAAGGCGCCCTTAAATAAAATGTATTATTATTATTATTATTATTATTAATAATAGTGAATTCCAAACAGGAAGTTTGGTAATTTGGGTGAAATGTCCAATTTCAATTATTTTTATTTAGGGTAAGTATTTAAACAAACTAGTCCTGCAGGGTTTTTTCCTATCATCTACAAATTGAACATGTATTCAATCATTTGTGATGAGAAGTTATTAAACTTTCATTCTGTGGTATAATTTTTTAGCAGGCGAGGGCCCGCTTGTCCCTGCTTCCTGCTTTATTTATGTTAAGTGTTTAATTTCAAGGTAATTATACTCTTGGTAGAGTTTTTAAAATGTTCTCCATTTCTTTGTTTATGTTTTTTTTTAAAATTTGACTCAGCAGTTACTAGAATCTGCAAGTCAGACCACAAGTTAAAAATAAGTAAGTAGTGCATGTTTACTAATTCCATGTTTTTGCATAAATAGATTTGATGTCAAGACAAAAAGCAACACTGATGAAATTTTACGTTCCAAAGTGGAACCCAGTTCTAGGTTTTTGGTTTCTCTGCAGTGGAGTTTTGGGGCGAATCACACACTAAGTTGACACGTGACCTCCCACAAATAACAAAATAATCAAAAAGATTGCAGCAGATAATGGCAAGGTTGAGGAAGAGTGTAAAAAGGATATTTCCAAATGAACTAAGAATGTTTTAGATTTTCTTTTATTCTGTCTTGTATAATGTGCAGTTAAATGATTCATTCCCCACTTTGTTTTTGCTAATGCAGCTGTAACTGTCTGTCACTGCTTTAACCCTCTGATGCATGAATTATGAAAGTCAGTGTCAGGATTTTTCCCTTGAGTGTTTTTTATTTGTCTTAAGGCATGAAAAAAAGTTTTCCATTTTTGTTTTCAAATATTTGTAACTGAGCCTTCAACATAAGACAGTGTGAACTTAATGTAAATATTACTTTTTTTTTGCTTGACTTCTTTTCTTTGGTAATTTCATGAATAATCTTTTTTTTTTTTTTTAGCTTTGTGAAACATTTTAGCTTTTTCATCCATTTTAACACTGAATAATTTATTGGTTATAAGCTTTTTCACCCTCAAATGTTTGTCTATAACATTTTTTAGAAATACATTAATGTTTGGGGAAAAAATTTAATCATTTTTTCAGGCTCTAAGAAGAATAAAAATATCCTGACACAGGCTAATATGAATTTCCACCACATGAACCATTGAATTTAGGAGTAAATAAGTTTTAAATAGGTGTCCACTGTAGTGACCACTATGCACCATAGGGTTAAAAACCATCGTCTCATTGAAGAACCAACAAGTTGCCATGAGGAAAGTTACACCAACTCAATGGCCAACTTACCAATGCCAACAGCTTTCAAGTCTTTCAAATAAAACTTATAAATAATCAAGACCTTGATAGGATGGTCAATTGGAAATGTTGGTTACTAATCCGCCAATGACAGATTGGTTTGATGTATGGCTATGTTCTCCTTGCAGACTGGAGTAGACTTCAAACTCTTAGATTTAAAAGATTGAAAATAAAAACAATAAAAAAAATACAGTGGTGTGTTTGGAGAACAGCTTACTCTAACTGATCGATAATGTCCAGAGTCTTGAGTTCTGGCTCGGAGGCGTCTCTGCCGGCCACGCTGTCGTTCCTCTCCTTGTCCTTGCTCTTGAAAGGCCTCCCAAGTTTCTGCAAGACCGAGCTGCCTTCATCTGGCGAGGAGCTGCTGCGGCCGCTGCGCGTGAACGTGGACGTGGTCCTGCTCTCCGAGTACGTCGCCTCGAAGAGCTTGCCCATGAAGCTGAAGCCGGCCTGGCGGATGTGGGAGCTGCCGGCGAACACGTAGAGGATCGGGTTGACCGCGCTGCTGAAGTAAGCGAAGGCCGTGACGTTCGGACGGGCTGTGGTGGCGGCAAGAATCACCTTCTCACTTCCCTGCAGCACACCTGCCACCTGGAGGGGGTCATCACCAAAAAGAAGAAGAGTTAGAATCCACCCTCTCAGAAAGGAAACCCCCTGAAAATAAAGTGGCCTTACCTCGATGATATTGACGATGTGGTAGGGCAACCAGAATATGGCGAAGGCGCAGATGATCAGCAGGATCAGGCGACTGCCTCGTCCTCTGCGCTGGAACTTGGCACTTTGCAGACGACAGATGACGGAGGAGTAGCAGGTGTTGATGAGGGAGAAGGGCAGCAAACAGGCCATGACGGTCTCAAAGGTGTACTGGAAGATCCGGTGACCAGGACCTTTGTGGTACACTTTACACAAATGTACAGTGACACTTTTTGATAGTGGTATTTTCTGATCACTGTCGGGAAGAAGAAAGGAAAGAGTTACAAAACTAAGCAGTGAATTACAGTGAATAAAGTGTAAACAAACTGAAAACATGTCATTTTTAATCCTTGTATTCTGAGCACTAAGTTTTGAAACACATTTTGAAGTACTTGCTTCAATTGCTTGAAAATGCGCTGGTTTCCTTCATTGCTGGTTCAGATTTCCTGCACCACACCAATTGTTTGTACCTCAGTTTGCCAAGTATTTGAGTCCTCTAGAGCTGGGTTATGATTTTCATACACACACAGACACAAATATATGAACAGTTGTGCCCATAAGTTTACACACCCTTGCAGAATTTGTGCTTTCTTGGCCATTTTTCAGAGAATATGAATAATAACACAAAACCTTTTCTTTCACTGTTGATTAGTCTTTGGGTGAATCCATTTATTAACAAACAACTTTGTTTACTCTTTGTAAATCATACTAACAACAGAAACTTCCAAAATGACCCTGATCTAAAGTTTACATACTCCAGTTCTCAAAACTGTGTATTTTCCCCTTTAACAGCAGTGACAGTGTGAGTCCTTTGTCGTCGTTGTGGATGAGGGTCTTTATTTTCTCAGATGGGAAAACTGCCCATTCTTCTTGGCAAAAACCTCCAGTTCCCGTAAATTCTTGGGCTGTTTTGCATGAACTGAAGGTTTGAGATCCCCCCAGAGTCAAGTGGCAAAGTGGACCCGGCATTGGCTACAACTGAGTAAAGTGGAGGTTCTGGAGAGGCCATCTCAGTCTCCTGACTTCAATATCATTGAGCCACTCTGGGAAGATCTCAAACTTATGAGCACAACTGTACATAAATGTGTCTCACCAAGAAATGATGGACTTGATATTCTGTTTCTCAAATTGTTGACTCATTGTAGAAGGAGGTTCGGTAGAAAAATGATACCCAGAAAACAGCAATACCAATGTCACTTAACTTTTTTTGTGTTTATCAATAAATAGTTTAAGGCAGAAAGTTTTAAAAGGTTTAAAGATTCAAGGAATTTTGGTCTCACATGCGGTAGAAAGGCATCGGCAGCGACAGGACGAACGCCAACACCCAGACCCCCAGGAGGAGAAGCAGCAGGGTTCGTTTGGTTCTCAGTCTTTGGGACAGGAACGGTTTAGTCACAGCCAGCCAGCGGTCCATGCTCATCAGACAGATCAGGTAGATGGACACGTACATGTTCACACTGGAGAGATAATGCACCAGCTTGCACGCCACCGACCCAAACTCCCAACCTCGCCCTCCAGCCAGGTAGCGCAGGAAAAAAGGGGCGCCGAGCAGCACGAAAGCATCCGCCAGAGCCAGATTCAGCACCAACAGGCACGTCACCGAGCGCTTCTTCACTCGGCACAGCACCGACCACGCCACGAAGAGATTACCAGGGAACCCGAGCACGAACGCCAGGGTCAGGATGGCGATGCCGCCCTGGGCTGAAGCGGTGATGGGTAAAGGGAGGGTGACATGGGGGCTCTGCTGGGAGGTGGTGGTGTTGTTGGACGCCATCAGTCAGAAGAATCTAGTAGGCTTCAACGACTGTGAAACAGACCTTTCAAAACAGGCAGGAAACAGGATATGTTGTATTCGGGTTTGAGAGGTGAAAAGTGTCAACACTTCTAAATGCTGCACAACATCTTTTGTTTATCTGTTGTTTTTTCTACACAAGATATCTTCCCCCTTGTGGTGGGTGGAGTATCCTGTTATCGACAAACATCAAGCAAATCAATGACTGAAGCCTGTTTTGACTGTTTTTCTGGCATTTTTTTGACTGAGTGTTACTCAGCTTGAGCTTTTGGGCACTTTTTCCAAAATGTTATGTTTTTTTCATGAATCTCTGAGGCTTATGTAACAAATTCCTCTTTCCTTCTATGCAACACTGTGACTTGGAAGTTCTTTGTTCTGTTCACTACCACAACTCATCTTAAGATTATATCAATCTTAGAGGAGCAGCAATTTGTGTTGGCCCCAAAAAAATGATTATTTCTTTTAAAATTTTGACTTTATCATCTATAAATACAGACATTTTAGCTTAAAATTATGACTGTTCTCATTCTTTGGACTTTTTTAATCCCAAAACTTTGACTTTTTTTTGTCTCGGAGTTTTATTTCTTATCTCAAAATATCAACTTTTCTTCTTTTTCTTGTATCTAACATTTTTTCCGTTTATTAACTCAAAGTTTTGACTGTTTTTTCAAAAACTGACTTTTGTATTTCAGAATTTTGACTTTTTGAGTCAAATGTTTCTCTTTTGTCTCAAAATTTTGACTTTTCTTCTCATAAGTGTGACTTTAATGCCTCCAAATTTGGACTTCATCACCTTAAGTTATAGACTTTCTATTTAATATTTGGACTTTTTCATCTCAAAGTTTGACTTTAATCTCAAAACCTTGACTTTTTATTTCAAAAACTCGCTATTTTTTTGTCTCAGAACTTTTTCTTTTCAACTCTTAATTTTCTTTTTTTATTTCAAAATTTTGACTTTTCATCTTGGATGTAAATCTTTAATGTCTCAAAATTTTGACTTTATCTCAGAATTATTTGCTTTTTATCAGAACACTGACTTTATTTGTCTCTAAGTTTGACTTTTATTGCAGAATTTGACCTTGTATTTCAAAAATTCAAGCATGTTTTCCTGCTTGCTCAACATTTCGACAGGTTGGTAAAGTGTAGAGTAAAGTGAAGGTCCTGGAGAGGCCATCTCAGTCTCCTGATCTTAATATCAATGAGCCACTCTGGGAAGATCTCAAACTTATGAGCACAACTGTACATAAATGTGCATGTGTCTGTATGGGGGGTGCACCAGAATAATACCAGCACTTTATTTTAAACATCACTTATCTGTAGAACAAGCTGAAAAAAAAACCCTTGATATTTTATGGAATTTTATAAAACCCCCCAGACGTAATTTTGCCACCATAAAAGAGGACAATTGGTCACTCTACCTAAAGCAATCATCTGTTACAGGGTCATATATAAAAACCTATTAAGAAGATTTAATCATAAAGCTGAATTTTACCACAACTTCAAGAAAATCAATTCACTTACTGGTATTAAGCTGGGAACCTCCCGTCTGAAGATATTACTGAAAAGTGTGAGTGTCCACCCTTCAGCCCTGCTTGAAACACTGAGAGTAGAAATACAAACATCTACTATTTATTGAGTAAGAAAAGTCATGCTGGGGAAACCCTGTATTAACAGGAAGTCAGTTTGACCTCACAGTGTTGCGTTACAGTCTCTGTTCCTCTTCCACGATCTGTCTTTTTCTTATCAGTTGTTGAAATTCAATCGTTCAGTATTTCATAAAACAGATTTTATCACTTTACCCAGCAGAAGTGCAGTGAATTGATACTTATTTGGCAGATTGATGGAAGAGGAGAGCTCTGATGGTTGTGAAATTCTCTTGAAAGTGCAGGAATGAACAGTGTAAGAAGCCAGTCATGAGGGTGAATAAGTGAGGGGGTGAATGTTCCAGGAAACTTGTCAGGATCTTGTTGATACAAGAGTTTTAAATCGTACCTGGCTCCAGTGCATTGTGTTTCCTCATACACCAGATGAGTTTTGATTCACAAAGTTGCATCATGCGTTAAAGAGAAGGGGCTTTACAGAATTACGTGCCTTAAGTTTTCAAGTTATATTCATCCATTTTTTGAACACTGAAAATGAACGAAACTATAAGTCATGTGAAATGATTCCTTTTTAATTCTAACTTATAGGTTTTGTCTCGACATGATTGTGCATTTCAGCCTTTTTCAACCTTTTGTTTTGATTTCTTTAGCACATTTCTGTGCTCTTTTCCCAAACAATAATCTCCTCTCATCTACATTTCATGATCCAACTGATGAAACTATCAACTCAATGCTTCCTCAGAGTTTTCTTCTACTGCCCCTAAGTGGCCAAAGATAAATTTGCCAACTCTAAAACCAGAAATTAAATAAGGAAAATTGCCAGAGAAGCATAAACCCCCTCCTAAAATGAGTGCATTAATATAAAAGTGAACTTGCACCACATTTCAAGTGACAGCTTTTCTCTGAGGTTAACAGTGTTTACTTTTTTGGTTCATTTGGACATTTTGCAGAACATTTCAATGTATAAAACAAAGCACAGAAACAGAATGTACAAAATTTACAATATAAAAAACACAGTCACTATAAAAACAGTTACAGTCGATGAGAGTTATTCATCCAGATGCTGCCTATGACTCCATGGCCACGTGACTTTTGGGGGCTATAAAATTATCAGGTGGTTGACAGAAATTTTCAGTTCCCTGGCAATAAACATAAAAAAATATCTTTTTTTTTTCAGGTGACGGCTTAATGAAAATATCAAAGTTAAAGATTTTACATGAGAGTCTTTTCAGTTTGCCTCCATCAAACTGGACTTGCCATCTCATTTTTAATTGTCATAAATGGACACAACAGAACTTATGAGCTTCTTGGGACATCATTTTTTAATTGATGATATATGAAATTTTGGAAGTTGATTGCTGCCATGGTAGAAAAAAAAAAAATCTCGTTATTTCGTGATACCACATTATCACGTTTATAAGGTGATTACTGATATTGCTAAACCTATGTTTGAATAGGGAAAGTGTCTGGAGAACTGGATATGGCTCATTTAGATGATTTACTTAAATTCTATTACATGCTTAGTCGAATTCTTTGAAAGATTTTGCAGTTATTGAGCTCTGCGGATGATATAACAATAAGTTTGCATATGATAAAACAGATTTTGAAATGCATTGGGCTCTACAGGAGAAAGAATCAGTCTGACCCTCTAGAAGTAGATACATGATAATTTACTGTAACCCCCGGGTTTCAGTATCACAAAATAACAAGATCTTTTTCTTTTTTTTTTGTCTACCATAGCAGTAATGCACTTCTATATAAAATTAACACAGGTGTGGCAATTGGTCACTTTTTGGGTTTGATGTAATTTTTGACTTCTCTCATTCATAAACACTTAGAATAAACCCAGGGCGCCATCTCTCCTACAGAAATGGATGTTGTATCAAACAGGAGCAGAGGACAGGATATGTAGTGAAGGTCAAGGTCCGTTGCCGTAGGGGCCTAGAAAAATGTCCCAAAATGGGACCACAAATCCCTGGCAGCATCCTTGGTCCTTTATAAAACTCCAGAGTCTTTCCAGAAAATAAAGTCCAAAGTAGAGCAAAGCCTGTGTCTCATCCAGAATCCAGAATAATGTGTCTCAAATGAAAATCAGTCACTTCAAGTCGTGTTAAGCGGCGAGCGTCAGTTTATCAGATTCAGTAACCAGCTGCGAGTCTCTCCACTCGGTTTTTGACTAGAAAGAGATTTTAATGCCTTTGCAGTTTTCTTATCTCTTCCAGAGGACGATCACCAGACCAGATCCAGGTCTGGGGGGGGTCAAAGTCCTATTTCCCGTTCTTCAACGGTTTTACATTCGAGCTGGAGTTGGTCACAGAATCTGCCTCCTTGTCCTTGAGCATAACGGCGTCTGCCTCTTTCTCTTTGTCGCGACTGCAGTTCTGGCTGTTCTGTCGGATCTTTCTCGAGGCAGAGTCCAGCGCCGTGCCCTCGAACAAACGGGCCATGAAGGCCAAACCTTCTCGTCGGATGTAGGACTTTCCAGCGAAGAAGTAGAGAACCGGGTTGGCACAGCTGCTGATGAAGGCTATGGATGAAGTTACGGCTCGGCTCCTGTGCCATATTTTAGCCAACCTATGAGTGGAAGAGAAAACAGACATTACTGAAAAGAAATGTGTCATCCCTGGATAACGGACACTTCTCAAAAAAGGTCACAGAGAATTCAAAATTGAATCTGGACATCAGTTGTTGTCACTTACGTATCTTTTGCGTGACCTTCTGGACAGATAGCCCACGTAACCTGGGAGGAAAACACAAAGCTGAGTTAGAAATGGGGAATTTTACAGACAGACATTTAAGAAATGCATCTGAAGGTATTTCATAATTTGGGTCCATAACTCTTCATAGGAACAGTGACTCATATAGCAGCCTCAGTGACGTACCTGCACCATGTTGATGATGTGATACGGCAGCCAAAAGAGACAGAAAGTCAACACTATGGCCAAGATGAGTTTCTCACTACGAATGCGTCGCCCAAACTTGGTCTTCCGGATTCGACGCAAGATGCGGATGTAGCTGACAACAATGACAGTGTAGGGAATTAGAAACCCTAAGACAAGCTCCATCGTGTACTGGATGACGACCTGATAACACAATCAGAAAGAGAAACATTATTTAGTGGTTTGATGTTGACACACTCAAGGTTTCATGCCTTTGTTCAGATGAACTAAGCAAATGTTCCATTTTAGCCTGATATAGGATTTCAGCTTCTCAACAGTTGAAGGTGATGTTTGTCAAATTTCTATTTTCAAGGGGCTGTAGACAGGTCAGCTAAGCACCTGGACCCAACTACTTCAGAGCCATGCTGTTGTAATACATGGAACTTACAGTTTTTTGTCATGTCGCTGAAATATGTTAGTCTTTTACCTACAACAAAACAAGTTTTGTCTGGGTGATGGGGCACATTTCCATGCGTATAACGTTATTAATTTGAGGAGCGTGGCTGTACATTTTTCATATTGAAATCCCTTACATTTTTCTCGAAATATTCAACATTTTCCAATTTTTGTCCCATTGAAATGAATGGAACATTTCTGCAATTCTGCCTCAAACTACTTGAACTTTGAGATTCCACAGGTGGGACCGCCGGCTGTCTCGGGGGAGAGCGGCGCTGTGGCGGGTGAATCGTATTCGAGTACAGCACCCTAAGAAAAATGCTTAGACCTTTGGATTCGGCTCATAAAAAATAGGAGCAGAAACAACAAATTGCATTTATATTTTTTGTTCAGTGTAGTTTCTGGTCCAGTAACACTGTAAACAAAGGTGTGAATCTTGTTGACATTCAGATATGACTACAGCTAAAGAGAAATATGAAGGGAGTGGATACAGTTTTTGTTTACTCACATGGCTGTCATGATCATGGAAGGAATCACAAACTACTGTGGTCTTCCCCTTGGGCTTCGCTTTTCTGAAAATCATTGCAGGAATGGAGGCAGCCATCACCAGCACCCACACCACAGCGAGCACCCGCAGCACCGTCTTCCTGCCGGTGAGAGCGGCGACTCGCTGTGGCCACAGAATCGCCACCAGCCGGTACAAGCTCATGAGCGTGATCAGCTGGATGGAGGCGTACATGTTGACCAGGCAGAGGTAGAAGAGAACCTTACACATCACATTCCCAAACACCCAGTTCTTCAGGACCAGGTAGACGATGAAGAACGGGGTGAGGGCCATCAGGGAGCCGTCGGCGATGGCCAGGTTGAGGATGAGGAGGGTGGTCACCGACTGTTTCCGGGCTCGCGCCAGGATGCTCCAGATGATGAAGAGGTTCCCGGGGAAGCCCAGGAGGAAGACGATGCTGAGGATGAGGGCGCCCATAGTTGTGCCTATGGAGCTGTCCACGATGGTCTCACCGATCGCAGGAATCTTTGTGTTGTTTAAGGAAGGGGAGCTGTTCCTCTGCGCCATTTTCTTACCTGCAAAAGAAAAAATGGTAAGGGACTTGGCACGTTTTTTAAACTTTTTTGCTAACACCAGGTTGTTAGAACTTCCTGCTTTGAGTGCTAGTTATTGTTATGCTGGTTGTTGGGTTTAAGCACCCAACTGGCTATCAGCTGCTGCGGGTGTCGAAAGAAGCTCCAAGGCACAGATACTGAGTTACTGCTTTTGCAAAAGGGAAGTCTGGTCAGAGGTGCATCCAGCACTCTGACTCCTATCAGCTTCAAAGACTTTCCCGTTGTTCAGCTCATCATATGGGCGTGATCGTATAGTCATTAGTCATGTAAAAACCAGCATTTAACAGGCAGATCATATTTGAATGGACATCATGTCACCACATTGTGTAAACAGCTGATACCTACTTTCTGCATAAGCAGTCTGTCCTTTACGTCAGAATGATAACATAGATTACAAGCATAGCAGTGCAGCATTTCTCCATCAAAGGGCATTACATTTAAACCATTATTGTTTTTTTTTTAATCATTATTATTAAAGTTTTTGTTGTCCTTGTAATTTTTTTAAATCAATTTATTCATTAATTTTGATTTTAAAATCAATTTGATTATTGATTAACTTATGTACACATGCAAGTTTATATTTTTTTGTATGGGTATATTTACATGCACATATCTGTGTATGCATCAGAATATATGTATGTACAAGTTATTAGGCTTTTTGTTTGTCTATTTGTACATGTATATGTGTGTATGCACATATTTATGTCATTTGGTGCAGGTCCATTCAGTGTGGATGGGTGTATGTATTGGATAGAGCTTCGTGTTCTGACTTATGTTTTTTACATTTATTATCATATACTTAAATTTTTCACTTTTCATTGTAAAACTTGAAAACAAACACAAAATATTGAGGGAAAGAAGATAATTACACCAGCTGATTCAATTTTGTCCACAAATTCAACAATTAAGTTTTAATTTATTTTTGATAATATAACTGAAAAAATGCAGCTCCATCTCAGAATATTGAGTATGATGTTGTCTTTCATTGAAATTGAGTGTTTGGAAAACCTGCTAATTGATATGTTGCTAACAGTACAGTAGTTTACAGTAAAATGCTCATTTCTTTTCACTCTTTACGATTCTTTGAGATCATCTTACTGATTAACCTTGGCTCTGACTCCTACTTCGTGTTTCATTTGGCTCTGGCCTCAGCTTAACAACACAAATAAGTATTTCTGCAGGGAAGTGTGGGAGTGTGGCGCAAGTGTAACAGGTTTTAACGGGGATACTTAATTCCTGAGCGACTAGACCAGACACGTGTAGCGAGCAACAGTCACTGTGTTTGTGTCAGTAATTTAACAATGAGTCAGACACTGATACTGTGTGGGCTCTCAGTTTCTCTTTAGGCCAAAATGAAAATTCACAGAAGTAATAGAGGTCATTTTTACGTAAATGAACTATAGATGGTGTCTCATAGAGGGATTGAAAACAAAACACACACTTTAATTGAAATACATGATCCTGTTCTTAAAAATCTAATAGAGAATAAAGATGAAATTGAAATTAGTATCAAAAAGGGAAAACTTTATTATTTTTGACTGCTTTAGTTTACTTAAGTTTATCAATCTACACTATTTTGAATCAGAAATTTGATCTCAAAAAGTTTCTCAGAGCCACAGAAATTAAATGATTTCTGAAGTTAAATGCCAGCTTTAAGTTTTCTAAAAAGTTAGAGTGGGGCATGTTTCCCATTATGTTGCACCACCTCTTCTTTAAACAACAACCTGTTGATCTGGTACTTTTAAAGACCAGTTTCTAGAGTTTTGCAATTAAAATCTTATTCCATTCTAGTCTGACATAGGATTTCAGCTTCTCAACAATTGAAGGTGATATTTGTTGAATTTCTCGTTTCAAGGAACTGCAGGCAGGCCAGTTAAGCACCTGTACCCTACTACTACAGAGCCGTACTGTTGTAATACATGAAACATACAGTTTTATGTCACGTTGCTGAAATATGTAAGTCTTTCTCCTAAAAGATACCAAGTTGTGTTTAAAGGTGATCATTTGAGAAGCCTTGTTATATATTTTTCAAATTTATATTCCCCACACTTTAAAAAAAAATCCAATGTTTTCCATATTTTTGTCCCATTGAAATGAATGGAAGATTTCTGCAATTCTGCCCCAACTACTTTAACTTTAAGATTCTACAGATTCTGCACAATTACACTTCCAAACTTTCTTCTTACTTACCATTTTCACAATTTAATTTGTATTTAAATTACAGTTGTCTTCCACAGTTTTTCAGATTTTACTGTTAAAGCAAGATGAAATTTGGGGGTTTTACAGAAAAATGTCAGACAGTCAGTGTGTTGAGATGCAGGTCAAGAAATTGGACTATGAGATTTGTCAGCAGGAGATTGGACAATTAAAATGCATGTAAACCACTTAATCTGATTGAGATCAGACTACGCATAGCTCAGCTCAGAAGGATTATTTGCAACAATTTGAAAACTATCTTGTCTTTTTAGTGTATTCAATTGGATATTGGTCGAAGAGGTTTTGCAAATCATTGTATTCTGTTTTTATTAAATTTTACACAATGTCCCAACTTCATTGGGGTTTTTGTTTCTTGTTTCTTCTGTTTAAGCCTTGAGCTTCAGCATTTCAACACATTTGCTGCAAGGACATGCAACTTTTATAGTTATGATGAAAGTGCATAAAAACACTTCTTTTTGACCATTAAACACCTGTTAAGATATGACTGTGCATCAGAGTTCACACATCATACCTGGGTATGTACTCTATGTGCTTTTGCCAGGAGATATACAGTAAGTGCCCCAGCTGTTTCACCTCACTGGAAAGAAGTTTAAAAATTGACGTGTCATCACTTGTTCGACATATTTGGACTATTAGCTTAAGAGTTTAGAACACACCCTTTACACGTCTGTCAAGCTGCTCAGTGTTGGTGCTCCTGTGCATATAATCAGATATTCACACCCACATCCATCTTAAACCTGTTCGGTACTTCCCAGCAGTGTGTACTGTAATTATGTATTTGTATAGATTATTACAGCATAGACCAGCATGTAATAGGCGGTTATGCTAAGAGAGTTCATATGGGGGAATGTAAGAGAACCAATCACTGGGAAGACAAAGAGGTTGATTTTTAAGCATGCTATTTTCTTTAAGTGGTGTCCCTATAGCTCATGCTATGTCACGCCTTTGTGCAATATTTCTTTCGTACAACTTTTCACTGGATACAATGCTTTTTTTGATGCTTTTTTCAACAGGTACGTAGTGTTGTTGTTTGAAACGTGACAACAAGCTAACTTTGTAAGCCTGCTTCATTAAGCGCTACTCACAGCCCGGTGCTCTAAGACATTTCTGTAGTAAGTAACATTAGTGAACCCTGGTTCTGTCCTACCAGTGCACATCTACCAACTCCAATCACACCAAGCAGAGCAAATGTAACCTAGCTCTTCATTTTGACTCTCAAATTTGAACAGAACACTGCAGAACAACTGCTGCATGTGGGTTGGAATGAACATTTCCAAAAACAGCTCTACCCGTGTTTTTGTCCCTAGCTCATGTTCAAGCCTATAGCTCATATTTTAGCCTTTAGCCTGTGTTTTAGCCTTCAGCCTATGTTCTAGCCTATAGCTCATATTTTAGCATTTAGCCTGTGTGTTAGCCTTCAGCCTATGTTATACCCATAGCTCATACTTTAGCATTTAGCCTGCGTTTTGGCCTTCAGCCCATGTTGTAGCCTATAGCTCATATTTTAGGCTTTGACTGTGTTATAAGCCTTCAGCCCATGTTCTAGCCTATAGCTTGTATTTTAGCCTTTAGCCTGTGTTGTAGTGTTTAGCTCATGTTTCAACCTTTAGCCCGTAGCCTGTGATTTGTCCTTTAGCCTGTACTCTATCACACTCCCGTTTAGTTTTCTTCTGTTCCGTTTCTGTCAGACAGTCCTACTCCTGCTTTCACTATTACACTTGAATAAATCACCAAAATCGTTTTCAGCAAAGAAAAACCCTGATTTCTCTTCTCACTGCCTCACGTCATCAGCCTACTAATGTTGTCATGGAGACTTTGGCGTGCTGTAAATCAATCCAGTCATGCCGAACCCCACGGAAAAACCAAGAAATACCATTTAGAAACAACCTATTTTGGCTCTGATAATCTCATTTTAAGTTGTAGCTTATAATCAGTAATAGCTCTGAAGATGAGACTTTTTAGTGGTCACTTCAAAACTCCTCACAGCCTCTATAAATTGTTGATCATGATTATTGATAAACCCTTTTTATCAACCGAATCGATGTTCTGCCGTGAGCAGAGCTGAGTGACTGGGTGAGATCACAGCAACGAAAGGAAAAAGTTGATAGCCAGCTGTTCTGATTCACTACAAAACATCTGTTCAGCATGACACGTCACTATTGCTCACCCTGTTTTAATTATAATCCTCATGACCACCTGATCACTATCCATTTTCCAAAACACTCTCACAAAACTTTGGCAGCTTATTGCTAGTAATTTCTGAATGACAACAATGTTGAAAATTAAACGTGTAATACTTAAAACTTGCAGAATTCTCAGGTTTCTAATCCTCATAACCACCTGATCACGATACGTTATCCCAAGTTAAAAAAAAAAAAATAGGTAATGATATTGCTCTTCTACTCCTACTACTACTTTTTCTATTTTTCTGGGTTAAATATTTTTCTCTCAGGCTTCAAGAGAAGTAAAAGGGCAGGAAAAAAAAAGTGTGACAGCACACGTGTTTACTGAAAGCCTGTCAAACCACACTGTTGCTCACGGCAGCGGCAGCAGCCGAGAAACTGTCACGTTATGCAATGAAACACTAGTTACTTTCATCTCACACCTTTTTGTTTCTGTGGACTTTTTTTTGTCATGAAAGATGACAGTGTTTCCTTTCCAAATGAATAAATATGATATCTTTGTTGTTTCTGGGGATTTCTTTTCTGTAGTAAAGAGCATCCAGTGCGTAAAAAAAAGTGACCTCATCCTGGACGAGTAAACCAAAGGTGTGTTTGTGTGTATTGTGTGACTCATTCACATACCTACACCTGTTCCACCTACAAGACAAGCTATACATGCAAAAACTGAACAACAATTAAAGCTTTTGTTACTCTGATTCATGAAATCACTGCTGCTGATTAAACTCACCTTTACATCAAAAAATAAGCCAAGGAAAGTTGAGTCAAATCTTAAATAGCTGCAGATACATTAAGATGAAAATGAGTCGACATATGATCCCAGTTTATTCTCCAGTAGCAGAAACTGCGGTTGTTTGCAGTGATTTGTTGGCAGATGTTCCCACCATGTTGATACTGACACAATCCAAAACAGTCCTGACTGACAGACAGACAAGGAAAGTGGCAAAGACTCACCAAAACATCAACTTTAGATCCCAGCGGAGGTCAGGAGGCACCAGGAGCCGGAGAGAAAAGTCCAAATGTGCTGTTTTCCTCCGTTTCTTCTCCCTCTCTCTCTCTCCTTCTGCTTCTCTCCATTGATCGATCACCGGCGCCTGCTGGGACTTGTAGTGTAGTGAGAGGGAAAGGTGTGTCCACAGTACCTGTCCTACCTCTGCCTTGGCAGTGTGTCAACAACCTCGCATGTTGAGCAAGGAATTCCATCTGTGAGGTGCGGAGTTAAAGGGTTATTCCACTCAAAGAAGGATTTTATGGTTCGCAGAGCAGATTTACAATAGCAGCGACCGTAAAGTGCTTTCTAAAAAAAGAAACAGACTGTGTGAAAGTCAGAAAACATAAACCTGAATATCAACCCACAAAATGAAATGATCTGCAGCTTTAAAATCCTCAAACATCCTGTGAGAAAATAAACCAGATCTGGTTGATTAAATGATGAATGGATGAATAGATGTATTGATAAAAACATGGAAAGATGGATGAATGACTTGATAGATGGATGGAACTGAGGAAAGAATAAAAGACTGGATTGACGGATGAATGAGTGAATGACTTACTCAATATATGGATGAAGGGACTGATGGATAGAGGGATGAATAGATGAAGAAAAGACTGGTTGAATGTATGGAAGGAGTAAATGGATGAACTGATGAGAAAATGGATGGATGGATGGATGAATAATGATGAGATAAATGAATAGTTAAATATATGGATGGATGATTGGATTAGTGGATGTATGGATGACTGAATGAAAGAAAATATATGAGTACGGATAGCTTGATGGATGAATGACTGAATGAAAGACGGATGAATGACTGAATGAAAGATGGATGAATGACTGAATGAATGGATGGTTGAATGAATGAAAGATGGATGACTGAATGAACTGGTGAAAGGGCAAATGACTGGTTATATGACTGAGTCTATGGATGAATGAATGAATGGATGGATGAATGACTGAATGAAAGCTGGATGGATGAATGACTGAATGAACGGGTGGATGGATGACCAAGTGAATGATGGGTGGATGACTGAATGAAAGATGGATGGATGACTGAATGAAAGATGGATGACTGAATGAACTGGTGAAAGGGCAAATGACTGATTATATGACTGAGTCTATGGATGAATGAATGAATGGATTGATGAATGACTAAATGAAAGATGAATGGATGAATGAATGAATGGATGGATGAATGACTGAATGAAAGATGGATGGATGAATGACTGAATGGATGGATGAATGACTGAATGAAAGATGGGTGACTGAATGAAATGGTGAAAGGACAAATGACTGTTTATATGACTGAGTCTATGGATGAATGAATGAATGGATGGATGACTTGGAACCAGATGGTTGAATGAAATGATGGACAGATGAACCAATGAAAGCACATATAACGAATGAGTGAATAACTTGATAGATAGATGAAGGTGGATGAATAGTGGGATAAATCAATGAATGGTGATTATATGGATGAACTGATGAAAGGCAAGATGATTAGTGGATGGATGGATAAATGAATGAATGAGTGACGAGTGGTGGATTTTCATAACCAGATGGATAAATGGAAGGATGAATGGATAAAGAACATGAATAACTTGACGGATGAATGGTTGAGTAGATGATGGATGGATCGACTGTGGACTGGTAGATGAATGAGTGAATTAAAAATGGATGGATGGATGAAGAGATGGTTGACTGAATAAAAATATAAAACAAGACGGATGTATGATGGAGTGAATGAATGGAATCTGATGGATGGATGAAATGATTACAGGATGGATGTATGTATGAACGACTAAAAGAATGACGGATGGATGGATCATGGAAAGGGGGATAAATAGATGGAAGAGGGATTTTTTGGATGAATTGATGAAGGGGGAAGTGACTGGTGGATGAATGAGTGAAAGGTGGGTGGATGGATTGTTTAAAGAGATGAATGGATGTATGAACTGATGATAAAATGGATGAAGGATGAATGGATGGATTGAAAATGAGAATTTCTGGCTGGATGGGATCTCAAAGATAGTTCCACCAATGAAAGGATGAACAATGACTGGATGATTGGCTGGACCAGACGAAGGATGTCTGGACTTATGGAGGTTTTACTTGATTTCACTTCACCTTTATTTAACTTTCATCCTCTCTTTAGTTTGGGGTTAACTTTTAAATGCTGTTTCTTGTCCCTGTAGACAGATAAAACCTACAGGGGAAATCTCTGTCCCACAAATCAACTGTGATTCCTCCTCCTCAGCAGGTTGAAAGCCTACATCAGGGGGCCCCCTACTGGTCGGAGTCAGTAGGTTCAGTAAAATCTGGATGAACTTCCGTGGAGGTAAACCAGCTGGCCTCTGTGTAATAGATAATAGAGAAATTTCCAAAAACTGGAAGAGAAGACGAAAACAGGTGCCCAGTCTGTGTTTTTATTGATGAAAAAATATCCATAAGGCACAAAGAAAATTAGTGTCAAAAACCTTATTACAGGAAGTCGCAAACAATCATTAAGAAAATCAAACCTTCTAAATCAACTTATTTACAATTGACTTGATCATCTGCCCTTAGGATTATTAATTCCTTCCACCAGCATAATACAGCGACTCAGTACAGTTAAAAAATAGTGATTAAATTACTGTTTTTAGCTTTAAATTCTTCAACATTTTTTTTGCATAACAGGAACATAGAAAAAACAACAACAGCCCAAACATCCTCTTTTAAAAATGTGCTTGCATTATGCTGCACCTTAAGATTTGTTGTGCAAAAGTATAAAGAATACAACAATAAAGTGTCAACTGTGCTAAAAACAACTTCCCAATACTACCACCAACTCGACATTAAGTAATAACCACAGTCATGTGTCTTTGAGAAGTTCTGTTCATGTTTGTCAGTATAACCCAAACTGTTGCAACAACCAAGTTAAAAAAATAGTCCCATTTTGGAACCTGTGTAGCAGGCCCATTTAATCCCACTCCAAAACTATAATCTTGTATATTTACACACATATGTAAGACACTTGTGATTTAAATGGTGCATTGAAATCCATACAACATATCAAGTTTGATCAAAATTCACAGATCACAATTAAAGATGAGTCCTGCCCCCCACAGGACAAATAGCAAAATAGCTTTGGCTTCACAAAAATCTGAACAAAAATTAAAAAAGTAAGTGATTTCAAAAACTGATTGGAAGTAAAGTGACAGTGCACTTCAGGTTATGAGGATATGAGGTATTGCACAAGTAGCCAATAACTGTCACTGGGATGTTGTTGCTCCTTTGCACTCAGCACCCCCCATTCCCACACCCGGCCCAAATCTTGAGAAATACATGCCAGTACCTTCTTGGCAGCCAAATACGTACTAAAGTGCCCTCCTGAGAACCAAGGCACATGCATAAGAGCCCTCTTGGGAGCCAAAATGCGCTTGCTAAAGTGCCCTCATTGGTGCCAAACTTGCAATATAAGTGCTGTCTTGGGAGCCAATATATGCTAAGTTCCCCTTCAGGCGCAAAAACCCATAATAAGGAGCCTTCTTAGTAACCAAATACGCTCAGATTGCCCTCTAAGAAGCCAAAGCAGGCTTGCCTAAGTGCCCTCCTTTGTGCCAAACCTGCGCTTAAGTGTCTTCTTGGGAGCCAATATATGCTTTAGTGCACACTTCGGAGCCAAAACATATAAAATCACTCTCTTGGGAGTCAAAACATGTGTTACAGTACCATTTTGGGAGCCAAAATAGGCTTGCCTAAGTGCCCTCCTTGGTGCCAAACTTGTGCTTGAGTGCCTTCGTGGGAGCCAAAACGTGCTGAAGTCCCCTTTTGGGAGCCCAAATATGCTAAATGCCCTCTCAGGAGCCAAAATGTGCTTGCTAAAGTGCCGTCCTTGGTGCCAAACTTGCACCAAAGCGCCCTTTTGGGGGCCAAAATATGCTTAAGTGCACACTTGGGAGCCAAAACATATTAAATCACTCTCTTGGGAGTCAAAACATGTGTTAAAAGTACCATTTTGGGAGCCAAAATAGGCTTTCCCAAGTGCCCTTCTTGGTGCAAAACTTGCACTTAAGCACATTCTTGGGAGCCTAAACGTACTTAGGTTCCCTTTTGGGAGCCAAAATATGCTAAATGCCCTCTTGGAAGCCAAAGTGTGCTTGCTAAAGTGCTGTCCTTGGTGCCAAACTTGCAGTGAAGCGCCCTTTTGGGAGCCAAAATGTGTATTACAGGCTTTTTTCTTTGCCCCTGCCCTTTAAAAAATTTGCATTTTAGTGTTTTTTGTTCTGTTGCCTTTAAACTTTCCTGACCTGTTTCCTGTTGCCTTGATATGTTGCTTTGTTCCTGGTGTACCTTAACTAAACCTGCTGTGCAGCGCTTGTTTAGCACCGTCAAGTATTTATCATTTCAAGTGTCGAATATTTCTGAGATGATTACGGAAAAGGAACCTGCAAAGCTGCTGGTTACTGCAGCTGAAATGTACTTTTCCCTTTGACAACGGCATTCACTGCCTTGCACGCGGCCTCCGCTGGTGTTTCAGCTCCCTCAGCCGCGTCGCGCCCAATGACTCCACCCATCACCGCCCCTCTTGAAGTCAAACTAACCGCCGTCACACCTGCTGCCACCGCTACGACTGCTGCTCCTGCTGCTTCCAGTCCTACTATACCTACTGCACTACCCAGTGTGGTGGCGCTCTTCATGAGTGTCTTATAGCTGGCGTTCCTGAAAGCTCCCATGACTAACCCAACCATCTCTGCTGCACCAAAAAGTGCTCCAACTAATGCTCCGGTAGCAATACCTGCGAGCTGGGTCAAAAACTTTTGGTTAGCTCTGCTCTTAGCTTCTTTTCTGATCTCGTCCACTGACATGCTAACGTCGCTCTGTCTTATGTTCGCTTCCTCCTTCTGTATCTCTTTCTCCACTTCTTGTAACATCCTGTTCATGTAGAAATCTCCTCTGTTTTCTTTCACCATCCTGTCTATTGTGTCCAGCAGCTCTTCAACCTGGAGCTGGTTGCTTCGGTAGTTATTCTGCACTTTATTTTGCCAGTATTTGTTATCGACGACATGGCACCTCCCACCGCACTTCTGCACCAGGTCGCTGAGATTCTTATTCTGACTGACAAACTCTTCGATTTTTATCCCCTTCAGAAGCTGATCCCCGTGAGTGAAGACGATGACGGCATATTTAAGAGCATCGTCGGTGAAATACTGGCGTATTTTCTCTATGACAGCCTGCTCCTGCTTGGTGAATTTCTCCACCTTGAGGACGACGAGGAAAGCGTGAGGCCCAGGAGCGCACTCTGTGATGCAGCTCACAATCTCAGGCTTCATCTCCTCCTCAGATTTCTCCACATCGAAGAAACCGGGCGTGTCGATCACGGTGAGGGTTCGTCCGTGGACAGATCTGGTTTCTGCCTGACATTTTCTCGTCCCGGAGTTTGGCGTGTGGTTTGTGGTGAACAGTTTCTCTCCAAATATGGTGTTCGCCAGATTGCTCTTTCCCGATCCTGTTTTCCCCAGAAGCACAATCCTCTTTGTGTCAGACTCTGTAAAAGGATAGTAAGAGTTGATGCTTTTAAGAAAAATTAATACCATAATTTTCTTAAGTTTTTTTATGTTTTTGGCCAAGCAGCAGCTTGATTACCCACTCGATTGTTCTGGTTGTGTGTCATTTTACATTTGAATATTTGTTTATCAAGTAGACAGTTCACTTTAATTTTTTGTTTTGAACTTGAATCAGGTGCAGTTTTTGCAAATGTATTATTTTTTATGAGCTATTTAGAGCTACTTGACACTACATTTTTCAACGATAAAAAATAGTCATGAAATACTCATGTCATTTGATTAAAAAAAAAAAAAAATAATCTGCACATCACTTCACTGGTCACTTAATCGTTCTTCTCTTTTTGGGATTGTGTACCATCATTCTTTGTAAATAGTGCAAGTTTTTAATTTTTTTTCTAACATTTGTAATTTCTAATAACTATCTGAAGTCTTTCTTATTATAGTAATAATGATTATGGTCAGGGTAATAATAATAATAATTATTATTATTATTGTTGCCATTATTGTTATAATTATTATAAATATTACTATAGCTAATTTTTTAGTTTATTTTCTTTCTTATTTATTTTTTATTTTTATTTTAATTCTACTTTATTTTATTTTGTTATTTAATTTTTATTTTATTGTTGCATCTTTTGCACTTGGAATGTTTATGAGCTGCTGTGACACGGAAATTTCCCCCACAGGGGATCAATAAAGATTATTCAATTCAATTCAATTCAATTCAATCCAATTCAGTTTAATTCTATAACAACTTTGCATTTCAAATGATATGTTTGATGTTGATTATGATATATTATCGTTACATTAGAGTTTAATCATTATCTCAATATAATGTTGACAATAATAGCATTCATTGGCAATAATTTGTGTGACAATATAACATCCAACAAAATTTGGCCTCTTTTTTATGACTACTATTCTAACTCTCCCTGAACAAATTTATTCAGGGAGAGTTTTTTCCTCATATTATAGCTGTTGAACTTTTTGTTCCACTGGAGATGAGATGAGATTCAACTTTATTGTCATTACACATGTAGAGAAACAAAATTAGGTTTGGCATCTCACCAGAAGTGCAATAAGCAGAAGTGCAACTATCCTTTGTATGTACAAATGATTCTATAAATTTACAGATTATTATATACAGAATTACATGGAGTGAATGTACAATGCTGATTGGCATATGGGTGTATAAAAGATACTTATGTATGTGAATGATATAGGGATAAAAACTGTACAGATTATGAACACATTACACAGGTAGAGAGCTTAATGAGGTGATATGGATGACCTGAATATCAAATGCTACATTTTAAAATAACTGTGACGTCCTTTTAAACATTTAGACTTACCATGATATGACTTCTGAACTTGCTCTGTAGATTTTTTGAGTTGGAAATCCTCCTGCACTGACTCAAAGATCTGCGTTGACATGGAAATACAGAGATTTATACAGAATTACCAACACAGTAATGGTTAATTATCTCATCAATGACCAACAATGATATTTACATTCAGGCCAACAATGTTCCAATTATTTCTATGCACTTTTTTAAGTGTATACCAAGTTCAGATCTTTTCTTTACCTCAGCTGTCTTCTTGTTATCTGGGTGGATGACGATGCGGATGGAGAGCGCCGTTCCGCTCGCTTGCTTTTGTTCAAATGCATGAACCTCCTCCAGTAAAATCCTGGCTACCAAGCTTTCAGGAAACCGCAGAGCGATCCCAGCCCCGAGGACAGGGAGGGCCACAGAACCAAATCCTCTTCTGTCACAAGAAGTTAGGATTTGGTTGATACCACACCTGAGAACCTGTAAAGGCCAGATTCCATTACTTTGAAGAAGAAATCAGGCAAACAGCTCCTGGGAAGTTGTTGTATCAAAGGTTAAAGGTCCCATGGATGTTTACAGCCTGTCCTTTTAAAATGAGGTTTTGAAATCAGTTGCACAGATTATCACAATTCAGACTCTGCAGAACTGTGTTTCTCAACCTTGGGGTCGTGACCCTACATGGGGTCGCCTGGAATCCAAACAGGGTCCCCTTAAATGTCTAGGAAATTATAAAAAAATGACAGGTAAAATTTTTTTCTTTAGTAATTATAATTCTTTTTAAAATTGAAAAACAACACACTAAGCAATTGTATTTCATGTTTAACTATTCTTTTAGCATTTTGTTTTCAAGTATTCTAGTATATTAAGTATGTTACTATTAAGTATTTCAGTAATTTGAATATTTATTATAAAGTATTTCAGCATTTTGAGTATTTTATTATTAAAGATCTAAGTAATTTGTTTATTATTTACCTGGATTCATTATTTAAGCATTTGAAGTATCATATTATTGGGTTGTAAACAGTTTCATTAAGTCATTAAGTATTTTGGTTGCCTTTAATATTTTAGTACCCAGACACTTTATTTTTTATTTTTTTTTCCTGGATTCAGTATTTTTTTGCCTTTATATGTCCTTTGGGAATAAATATCCTGATTAGGGAGAACACAATTGTCACTTTGTGCACTAATCCGGGCTTCTCTGTAATTGTAACACAGTATAAAAAAAAAAAAAAAGAAAATTAAAAAAAAAAAAAAAAAACGGAAAAAAAAAGTCGCCCCATTAATTTTGTGATGTGAAAATCTGGTCACGGGCCAAAAAGGTTGAGAACCCCTGCTGTAGAGGACCTCATTAACCCCATCATCCATGCAGTGATCTTAAAGCTATGAAAAATCTATATAAGTTTATGATACCATAAACCTGTACTTGTGCCAAGTCATTTTTCTTGGAGTTAACTGTCAACATTATAACCACTGTCTTGGCTGCTGTGTCATCACAAACTGTTAGGAAAGATCCTTTTATTTGGGTCAAAGCTCAGAGCAAATTTCTATTTCAGGTTTTTTTTGTTTTTTTTGCATAGTCACTACTGTCATTAAATCACCACAGGAGCAAATTCTTATCACCTTATGTGACCTTTGAGACACAGCTGATAACATTTCACTTAATTCGTACCTGGACTGCACTTCCTTCTTGCTCGTCGTCCCATGGAGTGAGGTTGAGGAAGAAAACTGCACATGAATAAAGTCCAGGCAGAAACTCCACCAGAACAGCGTCACCAGGCATTGTCCCCTCCCCTGCTTCCTCCCCAAACTTGGCTGTCAGCTGAGGCCCGACTCGCTGATGCAGGATATTTCCAAGACGGGTGGAGAGAGGATCATCGCCAACCATTGGTGACACTATTGCATCCACCTGAAGTCAATTTTGGAGTCACTGATTCAGTGTATGACGACTAAATTATCAGTATAACTTTAGATCAGTAGAGAAAGATGAGTAAAGAATTTGTTCAGTATCAAGAAATACTTAATTCATCATCTGTAAAGCATTGTTCACACATTCACACTCATTAGTATATCATGTACAAACACAGTTGCAAATGTTTTATTAATAAATATGAGCCCCTGTAATGTGTTAACTAACCCTTTGTTCATACTTTATAAATGATGGATTCACCAATTACAAATGAGCTATTATGGTTTAAATAGTTTATTTGTAATAAACTATTTCTTCAAATAGTTTTACATAGCCAGTGCTTAAATTTAACATGTCTTTTCATATAATTATGTTGAAATGCTGAACGTGCTCAATGGAGGGTTGTTTTTAATTGGATTGAAAGCACTTTGTGCTCCATTTATTGAGTGAAAATTGATTTATAAATTAAGTTTTGGTTTGAATTTATTTTATTTGATGATGCCATAGTGGAAGGAGACCAAGATTTAATAGATTGGACTCATTGGTGACGCTTAGTTCAGCTTTGCTTCAATGGAGCAACAGAGATGCTAAGGTAAGGGTTGTGGCTTAGCATTTCAATCTTAAGCTTTTCCTGCAAGAAAGTGCTTAACATTGAAATATGGCTCAGCATTTCATAACCAAGCTTTTCTTGCAAGGAAAAGCTTGGTGTTGAAATGTGATGCTCAGCATTCCACCAGCATTCATTTGCTGAAAGGAAATGCAGGACCACCCTTTGATGTCTAATGTTGATGAGTTATTTTGATAAGCATGGTTGTAAACAGAAGTTGTGTCTTTGTAATAAATACAAGTTTAATTTGTTGTGTCTGTTTCCTTATTCTGTTGAATCAATGTACCTCAATAAATATTAGAATCACAATCTATGAATTGGTTCACTATGACCATAATTGCTCCTTTGTAATTTGTGAATCCATCACTTATAAAGTATGAACAAAGGTTTGATTAACACATTGTAGAGGGTCATATTCATTAATAATAAACCATTTGCAACGGTTTGTACATTATATACAAATGAGTATTAGTGTAGGAACAATGCTTGATGCAGATGATAACTTAAGTATGAATTAATACTAAACTAATGCATTCCTAAAGCTAACAACCGTGAGTTAATCTAAAGTGTTTCCAAATTCTCAACTTCTTACCCTCTGGGTCTCGATGGTTCCTTGAACGATCTCAACATGGACACCACCACCTGGAGCACTCGCTGCGTCTCCTAAAGGAGCTTCCAACGGGATCTTGTTTTCGATTGGGTCACTGTTTTCTGTCGTTACCCAGGTAAGAATCCTGTCACATGCTTCTTGTATTGCCCTCACCACCTCCTCCCTGTTATCAATCAGGATTATTCTGTTCAGAGTTCCCTTCCCCTGACTGCCAAACTCTTCTACAGCAGTCACGATAGCTTCAGCGCACACGCTGACAGGGACACCAAATGACCCCGAGCTGATACAAGGAATGGCGATGGACTCCAACTGAAATGATTCTGCCAATTTAAACACAGACCGGACTGTCATTTCCACCAACTCCTTTTCTCTACCACCTGATTGTCCAGCGACAGGCCCAACAGCATGAAGCAACACTTTGCACTTCAAGTTCCCACCTGTGGTGACGACCGCACTGCCTGTGGGAATCTTTCCAATCTGCTTCACTAATGACCTGCTCTCTTTTTGCACCTCAGGGCCGCCTGCTTTGCTCAGTGCGCTGGCGACCCCTCCACTGTGTTCGAGGCTTTCGTTTGCAGCGCTCACTAAAGCGTCAGCATCTTGTTTGGTGATGTCGCCAAGACACACCAGAACTTGGCGCCCTCCATGGAGGCAGTAGCCAGTGACCAATGAGTTTGCGCCACTTGAGCTTGAAGAGGCCAAATTAACGGTGGCACTCAGGGGTTCACCTTTCACAGAGGGGCTTGTGACATATCTAACTGACTTGTGACCAATAATATTGACGCTTTCTTCATCAAAGGTGTCGAGATCAGAAACTGGCAAGTTCTCAATCCCAGTTGCTTTGCTGGATGGACTTTCAGACACTGGCAAGTTCTCAATCCCAGTTGCTTTGCTGGATGGACTTCCAATCTCGACCACTGCCCCAGGTACCTCTGCCAAAGAACCTACTTCCACTACCATGCTTTGGGCACAAGACTCGCCCAAAACAAATTTATCCACAAGTCCACGAAGCACTTTAACTTCTCCAGTGTGGCCAACAATGCATACCTTGTTGTCCGAGCCAAACACAACCTGAGCCCTAAATTGGTCCCGGTTTATCTTAGACGCCTCACTCCCAAGCCTTTTCTGAAGCTCAGGCGGCAAAGTGGAACAACCGGGGATGTCAATGTTCACTTCACTGAAGCCCTCGTGCAGTTTTTTCTCTGCGTCGCCTAGTTTGTCAGTAGAGAGGGAGTAGAAACGAAGCTCTGTGTCGCTTAACTCTAGCTCCACTTTGTCACCAATGCCTAAAATCTCTGCAAGCATCCTTGGATCTCCGACTGCTTTCTGCAGAAACACCATCAGATTTACGCTCATGTTAGATACTAATCTTTCCGAGACCAGTTCCTCTTTTGTAGAGATCCACTTTTCAGCCTTGATAATCTCATCCACTGGACCTTCCAAAACTATCCGGCCTTCATCGTTTTGTGTGGCTTTCACTTTTGGGAAATTTTGCTTCAAGTTTTGTTCAATCTCCTTCCATAGGAGGTTTACTTTGGCATGGCTTAATCTGCAAATTTGCTTCTCCCTAACACTTGACTTGTCATCCAGACTCATCAACAAAGCGTTCACCTGGGATCGCCCCCCAACAACAACAGCAGCCCCCCCGGCCTCGCTGTACACCTTCACCTCACCTGTGGTCTGTGGGGAACTGGTAGACTGAAGCAGAGCTTTAGCTTTGGAAGGGTCTTCCTCGTGATGGCACAGAAAGCCGTAAAAGAGCTTTTCTACCTCTGCTTTCCATCTTGTTTCACCGTCAGGTTGAGGGACCCTTGTGAGTAAAAAATGTCCGTTCTCTGGGTGCAACCGGGCAGAGCAGGAAACAGAAGCAAGCTCTTTTTCTAGTTCCCTCCAAGCTTCGGGACTTTCCTTTAGGTAACGCAGGAGGTAAGGATCAAGCCGAAGTTCATGTTCTTCACCACTAGGAGGAGATGTTGCACCAGGATTGACTGGCACATTCTGTTATGGGAAGATACAGGATTGTAAACATTATATAACCTTTGTGGTATCATATATCGACCTACTGTCATGTGATATTCACGAAGCTGGTTTATCCTTTGACTTTTCTCTGAATAAAAGAAATGATGTTCTCACCTGAGCTGGAGTTGTTGAATCTTGGCTTGGAGCTGAAACACTCGTGGTTTTGGGTTCGAGGCTGCCTCGGACAGTCAGCACCACTTGACCTTCTCCCAGCTCCACAACATGTTTACATCTCCGCAGGACTGTCTGCTGATCTAAGAGGGAAAAAGACATAAACAGGGAGACTCCAAAGTTAGGAACTTTCCAGGGGAATATTTGGAAATTAACAGGAATTTCCAGGAATCTATATTAACTGCATTTTTGTATAATAAACATTTTGATTTGTTAGAAGTAGACACGCATGCAAATTTGTCTATTGGAATATTCTTATATTAAGTGTATGACAAGAAAAAAAAGAAAACTTCCAATATTCCTGGGAAAAAAATTCTGGATTTATTTAAAAAATGTATTTGCGTTTATGGCAACAAACTTTCCTGAATTTTTCAAGAAATGCTCCACAACTCTTGGATGTCTTAAATTAGAAAAAACATCCCCTTCCATTTTCTGTATTTCTTGAGTTTTCAAAAAAGTCCACGTCATACCATATGGTGAAAACCCCTTTTTCTTTTTCTTCTGTTTGATTTTTTTTTTTAAGTACTATCAAAAAGTGCCCTATGAATAATAAATATGAATTGACAAAGAAGTATATCAATATCAGAGGCTTTTTACAAAACTACTGTACTAACAGTGCAGTCAAAATGTAGACCGACCCCCCCCCCCACACACTCTATAATTAGATTCATGAAAAGTCACGATTGCACTGTATGCACACACCTAGTTATGAATACTTCTGCAGCTTCTAAAATTTGCATTTCTATTATGTAATGGTTCAGTCCTCTGAACTGCAAGCGAACATTAATTATAATAAGCTGAACACGTAGGCTTTTCTTTGAAAGAGTTTTTTTTTATTTTGGTGAGAAAGCAGTTAACAAAAATGGTGTAAGTGGTTAGAAAATAACCCAGAGAATCAACATGTGAAAAAGTAGAACTTTTACCTGAAATATCACAGAATTATAAGAATTAATCTAATTAAATAAATACTACATAAACAAAATGACAACAAAAGTTCTGGTGCAAATTTTAAATCTTTGCAAACACAGGACATTCCTAGAATATTTTTTTTCTGTCATAGTTGTCAACAGAAACCCCATATGTAAAAAAAAATAAATGTTGAATTATTGTGTGATGTTTAGAATTGTTTTGGATAACAGAGAGAGATTTGTATTGGGCGCGGCCACCCCTGGAAAACCCCTAAATCCGCTCCTGGGCGACAGTTCAATTCACGTCCAATACTGTTCTCGAAACCTGAGGGACTGTTGCTGTTTGACGACATGAGCAGTATAAAAGTGGTACTTGATTGTAGGCAAATGTAAATGCATTCAAATTAAAGTCTGATAGTTCTGGTCAGAAACAAATATGCACATTACCGTCAGGTTAGTTTAGCTTTTTGTGACTTTAAGTTATAACCTGTCTTACCTTTCTGACATTTAAAGGAAATGCTGTAGATGTCACCAGTCTCGTGCGTCAGGGGTCCACAGTCCCCTCCACCTGATTTCCGACGGATGTGGAAATATTTCTCTATTTTCGTCTCCTGTTCTCCGAGTAGGTTGTGACACTCAAAATAAACCGGGTATCCGTAAACACCAGCCATGTTTACACCACCGGTGAGTGACGACGACTGAACCCAAACAAGAACGACACATCTGTATCTGCAGTCCCTCTGAGAGGAGCTGCGCCCCCTACTGGCGGGAAAGCGAAACTATATGGAGACGATTTAACAAGGAAGGAACAGGTGGTGAATTTTTTTTTTTTTTTTTTTTTTTTTACCAGCTTAAAACAACACACCAAACCTGTTTGGTCACCTTGCCACTGCCATTTACAAAGAACTGATACCAATGCAAATATTAACACTTTCTGTCAATTTTAAGACAATCAATCAATCACAGTGATTGAACAAAAAAAAAAAATTTTAAGATAAATACAAAACAGAAAAATTGTATGCGGAGAAAAACATTTTACAGTAGAGACCAATGCATACCACAAAAATATATTTTAAAAGTTATCAAAATAATAAAAAACAATGACATTAAATAGAAATATGATTTTGAATACACAAGATAAATATAGGGCAGTGAATAGGACAAAATAAATAACAATTGAAAAGGGTAGGAATGAAAGTGGAATACAAATAAATAGATGAAAGCACCAAGAGAAATAATGATAAGATAAGAAAATAATGAAGAAACAAGACAATCAAGCGTGAAAGCTTTTCAGATTGGCATTTTTATTTGTTTTGAATGTGATGACTTAAGTGCAGGGTTTTAGACTCTTTGCAGACAGCTTCAGGCTGTACACCTGTCAATAAATCAGCAGTGCCTTTATATGGTCAAGATTTGGAAGCTTAATAACTTAAAAATAAAAACCAACCCAATAGATTTTCATGACTTTATTATCCTTTTTATGTTCAATGCTAAAACCCTCCATATCGATGCTCTTTTGTGTTGTGTTGCTAATTATGATGTTAAAATTTGTTATGGATACACATATTTGTGTATATCCAACTGAAACACTCGCAGTGTGTAAAGAAACACTTTTGGTTGCTTTTTTTGTTTGAAAAGTGCCATCGAAAGCTTATTATTTATCATTTCATAAGCTGAAATAGACCATATAGAAGTTGCACTAAGGACATTAAGCTTCTTTTGCTGCTAAGTGTTATACAAAAAAAAAAAGAAAGAAAAAAAAAGACATCACCAGTGTGCTGTTGAACCTCTTTTTTTATTTGCACATCACTGAAAACAGGACTCTGAATTAAATGACACAAGCTTCATAACCCTCTTTTAGCCGCTTGTGTATGCCATACAGTAAATCAAACATTTGACAAGATGAAATCAAACAAGTAAAAGAAAATCACGCTACCATTAAAACTTAAATAGTTTGTCAGAGTCATTACAACAACATTCAAAGAACATGTTTTTTCCTCTCAAGATTGTACAATCTCAATCTTGTGAACTGTAAACTGTAAGCATGGAGCTGATTTGTACAAAAGAGTCAGCGAAGTACAGTGGCTTTGTTTCAACTGGGAAAGCCTAAGTTACAAATCACAACTCCTTAGAAACGCTTTTTAAATTAAAGTTTGAAAAATTATCTAACTCAGGTCAAAATATTTAGCGTGAAACTAGTTTTGGGCTTTTACGTGATATATTTTCATGTCACTGAATGCTCATGTAACTCAAGATAAGGTGGTGTGTTCCATTTAGGAAGTAGATAAACTCTAACTAATGATAATTTGAGGTATTAAATCGTTCAGTTTCAGCGATGAATGTTGCCCATACCAAATCCTGGGAGCTTTTTCTGCTTTTTTCACTTTCTATGGATCAGACGTTTTTAAACGCAATGTTATAACAACATGATCTGAACACCCTGGCTTCCAAGTGAACATAGCATGATTCCCAAAGCTCTGTTTCATCTTAGAACATATTCTTAGTGTCTTGGCCCCTTTCACCAGAGACTCAGAAAGAAAAAGGGGAAAAAAAAATAAAAGATGAGATTTGAAAAGACTTCCACCAAGGCTGGTGTGCTCTGATTTCCCTCCTCTCTCCTCAATCCTTTATCCTCTAATACCCTGAAAAGTATCGATACTACAACACTGTATCCGGATGCCATACTAATTTGCAATGGTATCGATACGATCATACCAAAAAGTGTAGTGGAGAAGAGCAGCATATAAATCATGTGATGTTCATTTTAACTGATTGTTGTTCACTTATATAGTTTTATACCTAAATATTGTTGTTTTTTTGTGTGCGTTTTATCTCAGAAAACCAAAAATAGTGTAAATGTGGTAATTTTTGTTCTTTGCAGTTTGTTTGCTATCGTTAAATTTAGATTTTTTTGATCATTTGCAAGTTAAAAGAATAATATTGCATGAGAATAGTGTCAAATTGTGTTATAACTTATGTTTGGGTTATTTATTTTGCATTTACTTGCACTAAGTGAAAACTTGATTTTTTAAAAAAAAAAAATTCTAATTATTCAGTTATTTTATTTCATTGATTATTTATCTGGGGTTCTGTTTTTCATGATAATTAAATGTTTTTTATGCCTTTTTTAGAATTTGTTGGGGTTCTTTTTGTCCCCTGATATTAGCTATGGTATTGAGTATTGAATATCTTCCTGGATAAGAATATCAAGTTTGAAATTTTAGTGCCGTGACAACCCTAGACACCACTCAGTTTGACAGAGGTGAGGAGACAGAGAGGAGTTAAGTTAAAGCTTTAGGATTCACCTGTAGTCTTCGACAGACTATTCAACATTTGAGCTCAGTAAATAACCTGGAATCAAAGCTATCACCACAACTTGACGAGTTCGGCATAATAAGTTTTGCCGTCTTTTGACCCCTCATCCTTGAACCCGATGCACGGGTACAGAGGCTCAGTGAAGGTGGTCTCTACTCTGTGGAGCAAAAACATCCTGGAGCCAGCAATGCCATAAAATGCCAGGACACCTTCCGAATAATCCAGATACACACCGATCCCTGAGAAGCCTGGGACTGACACTTTGCTGCTTTGGTTGTTGTGTCTGAAAAAACAACCACTTCTGGAGCGCTCTAAACTCCACGACCTGTCATCCTGTCCAAACTCAGAGTGGTACGATGGTGTTTTATTTTTGTCCTTGTATGACACGGCCGCACACCAAGTAAAACCTTTTACATTGACCTCCCAGTAACACTGATCAGCCAAAGCCTCACAGCACCACATCTGCTCTGTGTCTGTAATCCTCTCTGCTTTTGACAGTTGTTTAACATTACCATCGCTAAAGTAATATTTTTGCTCTATTTTACATGTTGCCCGCAGGTGTTCTTGTGACAGGATCATGTTTTTGGAGGCTGCACTCTCATCCAGTTTCAGGGGACAGGAATCTGATGGAAGACAAAAAAAAGTATTCAAATGAAAATTCAGATCATAACTCCAGGTGCGTTTCCATTACCCTTGGATATGTGCAAAATTTAAACAGCGCTATAAAAAACTGGTAATGGGAACACCTAAATTTCGAAAAAGCACTAAAATATCGCTAAAAAGTTTTTACGCTTTCATGAGGTGGTTTTTCAGACGTTTCAACATTCAAATATATCGCAAAAGCGCAATGAAAACACTTTTACCGCAATTACACATCACAGAACGTGACGTACCTGGTCACATGATCACTTCTCTGTGAGTAAACATGGCGGGCTACGTTTGGACAGAGGAGGAGACGGAGACTTTTCTCGCAATTATTTTTGAGTAAAACACAACAGCCATACTAGACAGCAAACAACAGAGGAATGCAGAGATAAGGAGATAGAAACTGAAATGAGGGCGAAAAGGTTCGACCATCTTCCAGCAGTGAAATCTCACGGGATGATATTTGACGAGAGTTAAGGCGCTCCTGCCTGAACCATAGACTGTATAAAACATGGACATAGTCTCCATGACGTCACCCGTCTGTTACTGCAGCTCTGTTTTGAGGCTAAACGGCGCGCGGCCATACTGGAATTGGAACAAGTGACGAGTGACCCAAACTCACAGCTATTGGGCGCCCGTCAGTCACGTGATCTGAGCTGTGGCTCTGATTGGGCGAGCTCTTGATCTTAATATCTTCCAAACAGTTGAGTTAGAAAAAAATTCACCCCCCTCACAGTGTGTGCTGTTAGCAAAATTAGCGATCCAGACGGGAGACAGAGTTTGTACCAGGCTTTAAATACGCTGATTTCGGCTCTGAAATTGGCTTTTTCCCGTCTGCTTGTACAGGACTTCCGGTGCTTCTGGAGCCAGCCTCAAGCGGTCATTGGAGGAACAGCAGCTTTATAGCACTTCCGCGTTGTCTCATTTTTTCAGAACGGAGGTTGCCGCTTGGTTACGGCGCTCCAAGCCAAAAAAGGCCGTTTTCAGAGCAGAAATTAGCGTATTTAAAGCCTGGTACAAACTCTGTCTCCCGTCTGGATCGCTAATTTCACTAACGGCACACACTGTGAGGGGGGTGAATTTTTTTCTAACTCAGCCGTTTGGAAGATATTAAGATCGAGAGCTTGCCCAATCAGAGCCACAGCTCAGATCACGTGACTGACGGGCGCCCAATAGCTGTGAGTTTGGGCACTCGTCACTCATCCCAATTCCAATATGGCCGCGCCCGCCGTTAAGCCTCAAAACGGAGCTGCAGTAACAGACGGGTGACGTCACGGAGACTACGTCCATGTTTTATACAGTCTATGGTCTAGGCAGGTGTGTACGTGACTTCCGATGCTTCCTAAGCCAGCCTCAAGCGGTCACTTAAGGAACAGCAGCTTTTTAGCACTTCCGCGTTGTCTAATTTTTTCAGACTGGAGGTTGCCGCTTGGCCTAGACCCATAGAGAGCAACCTTCAGTGGAAACACGTTCAAAGCGCAAATATATTTATGTTGAAATTTTAGGAATATCGCTTTTATTTTGCGAAAAACTGTAATGGAAACCCAGCTAGAGTGAAACCCGGCAAAATTTTACTTACAGCATAGAAGCTCTTCTCTTGTCTGTGGACCAGGTTGCCTCAGGACATTCACGGTAGACACTGAGAAAGAAAAGAAGATTGATTCCACTACTTTAAATAACACTCATACATGGCTCTAGTTCTATTTCTTATCATTTTTTTTCTTACTTGTGGATTCGATGCTGGGCCATGTTTGCTTGAAGAGGCACTCCACGTCATCCTTCAGTTTTAACAGGAGGTCTGTCACTTTTCTGAATGTAGGTTTGGAGCGAACACCAAGATCATTGGACAGATCTGGAGATTCACAGGAAACGGACAAGGACTGGAACGTCTGGAGTTCATTCATTCATTGAGTAGGAGACAAACGAGCAGTAAAACAAACAATTTTCAACAAAACTATCACAAAAGGGAGGGGAGAATCTAATGAGGGCTTTGTGTGGATGATCAACTCATGGTGATGTTGAGAATTTAAGGTTAAATGTTTTTATTTCACGTCTCAGGTTTGACTGCTTGACCCAGCTGTTGGGACTTGTAGTTCTCAAGACCTGCCTTGGTCTTGATGCCCTCCCAAGCTGCAACTACAAACCTGCAAAAATGAGACAACATGGGAGTGCTAAAAAAGCTGCTGTTCCTCAAGTGGCCGCTTGGGGCTGGCTCCGAGAGTACCAGAAGTCACATACAAATGAATGGAAAAAAGGCAGTTTTCAGAGCCGAAATTAGCGTATTTAAAGCCTGGTACAAACTCTGTCTCCCGTCTGTATCGCTAATATAGCTATCAGCACAATCTGTGAGGGGGGTGAATTTTTTTATAACTTGGCCGTTTGGAAGATATTAAGATCGAGAGCTTGCCCAATCAGAGCCACAGCTCAGATCACGTGACGCGCCCAATAGCTGTGAGTTTGGGCACCCCTCACTCATCCCAATTCCAATATGGCCGCCGTTTAGCCTCATAACAGTGCTGCACTAACAGACGGGCGACATCACAGAGACTACGTCCATGTTTTGTACAGTCTATGTGCCCTCCACTCTTGGGAGTATTTGGGTCTTGGTTTTGGCGGGCTTGACTACAAGTATACCAGCTTTTCATCAGACAATGAGATGACGTCTGCAACAACTTTCATGTTTTTACAGTGTGCTTGACCTGGTGGAAAAAAATAAGAATGACCTGTACCTGAATGAAATGGAGTAAGTCATCAATACGAGAAATCTTCTCCAGTTCTGTGTCTCTCTGCCTCAGCTTTGCGATCTCCTGCTCCAGCTGCAGCTGTAGCTCTTCAGCCTGAATGACCGCCGTCTTCTCCTGAGCCAAGATCAGCTGCTCTGCTGAAGTACGCATTTTCTCTAGGAGGGAGATCATCTCATCAAAGATCTTGTTGCTGGTCTCCACTGCAGTCTGGCCGGATTCCTGAATTAATGAAAAAATGATTGAATCCATGAGTGTAACATTCCTTACATACTGTCCATATTTTAAGTCAGCTTGGGTGAGTATTGATACCAGGTAATGAGTATGGGATACACTGTTTCAATGTATCCCATACTTTATTTTAATTTCTAATGATTCTCACTTGTTCACTACAAATTTTTTTAATCAGGAGTATGTGACAGCTGGGACCAATATTCTCAGGATTATTTTTTTTGACACTATTATACCTTAATGCCAAAATACAGCATACTACTGTTGAATTTTTTGCAGTAAAATCACATCAGGGTCTGACAGTGTCCTTATTTAGCAAACCTTGAAATCCACCAGAGACTCCAGCAGGACAGTCAGCTCCTTTTCTCTCTGCTTCTCTCTCTTCTGGACTTTCTGCTGGTTCACTTTCAGCTGTTCCTATAAGACATTGTTTATGCAACTGCATTAGAAGAGGTAGATAGCATAGATAGATAGCCTTCGATATTAAAAAAAAAAAAAAATTAAAACTAGAGGGGGGGCCCTTTCAGCAAATGCAGGATGTTGAAATGCTGAGCCCCATTTCAACATTAAGCAGTTTCTTGCAGTGTTGCAATGTTGAAATGCTAAGCCACAACCTTTACCTTAACTTTACTTACTTTATTTATCTATAGAGCACCTTTAAAAACAACAGTTCACAAAGTGCTTTACAGCGAGGACAAAATCAACAAACAAACAAACAAACAATCAACAAACAAACAAGCAGTGAATCAAATAGCGAGCAACAATAAAAATTAATAATCATACAGACCAATCAAAATTAAAAGAGAAGAGAACTCAGGCAGTGCAAGACCCTATGATGAGACCATGAGGACCAGAGGTGAGAAGGAGTAAAAGAGCAAACAGGAACAATATAGAGGATAAAAACAACAATGAAATATAGCAGTGAATAAATAAGGTAATAAAAGGATAAAACAGCCTAAAAATAGAGTGGAAATGAAAACTGGAGCGCTCAACTCATTGAAAATAATTGAGTAAATAAATAAAAACATAAATAATTAAAATAAACTCGTAAGTGAATGAATAAATAGGGAGGTAAATAGATAGATAAATAAATAAACATCAATTAACATCTCCATTGCTCCATTGGAGCAGAGCTGAACTGAGTGACACCTTTTTATAAGATCTCGGTCTTCAAGGGACCTTCTGCTGATGCTCAGTGCTGCTCATGTATGTATCCATACCGTGTAACGTTCGTGAACCCTGGTTTTGTCCTACCAGTGCTCATCTACCAAGCAGAGCAAACATAACCTGGCTTTTCATCTATTGACAGACTCTCTTCCTTAAATACACCACTGCACTATAACTGCTACATGTGGGTTGGAGTGAACATGATCGCTAACAGCTTTGCTCATGTTTTAGCCTTTAGTTTGTGCTCTATCACTCTCTTGTTTAGCTTTCTTCTGCTCTCCTGTCCCTTTCTCTGTCAGACAGTCCAGCTCCTGTTTCCACCATCACCACCAAATAAATCACAGAGATCTTTTTCAGCAGAGAAAAACACAGATCTCTCTTCTCACTGATAAACTTTATCAGTCAGTGTGGTGTTGTCATGGAGACTTCGATGTACCGTAAATCAATCCGGTCCAGTCGGACCCGATTGGGAAGCTAAGACTTAGCATCTAGGCGCTGATAAAAGTTTTCCTACCTGTTGCTCTTCCCTCTCTGCAGCAGTCGACACTGTTTGATGGCCATTATGCTCGTCCATGACGCACAGGTAGCAGATACACTTCTTGTCCGTCCTGCAGTAAACCTCCATCAGCTTGTTGTGTTTGGTGCACATCTTCTCCTGCAGGGGGACAGTGGCTGAAACCAGTTGGTGCTTCCTCAACACAGGAACGCTGTGATGAGGCTCCAGGTGAACAGGACAGAAGGAGGCTACGCAGGTCAGACACGACATGGTGGCTTTACTGGGATCAGTCTCAGTGCAGAAGTCACAATAAACACCAGCTGGACCTGAAGAGGCCACATCAGCAATGACTACTTCAGGAAGAGAGGGAGGAGTCTGCTGTGTGCTTTGTCTCCTAAACATTTCAACAGCCTGAGGACGATCAGAGAAAGAGACATTATTAGTAAAACTATGGAATTTGATGAAAAATGCATAACACAATGACATGAGTGGTTGCAGTTGGAAATCAGTTAATGTAGGTGAAATTCAGGTGAGTCAATATGAGGAATAACAACACCCAACAGCCATCTGATGACTTATAAAGATTTACATGCATTAAAAAAATGATAAATAATAATTTACCCACTCTGTTCATCTAGGAAACTAAGTATTATAACAAAAGTATGAATCCTCTACCAGTGAAACTCCATCCAGATGGGGTTTAATCAGTGTAAAATTTTTTTACTTTTATCTCATAACTTTTACTTAATTTCTCGTAATTTTGACTTTTCATCCCAACAGTTTTGACTTTTAATCTCATAACTTTGACTTTCTATCCAGTAATTATGACTTTTTATCCCAACAGTTTTGACTTTTATCTCATACTTTTGACATTATCTAAAAATTTTTGATTTTAACTCAAAGCTTTGACTTATTTCTCATAATTTTTACTTTTTAGCCAAAATTTTTTACTTTTATCTCATAACTTTGACCTTTATATCTCTAAATTATGACTTTTATCTCATAACTTTGACCTTTTATCTCTAAATTATGACTTTTATCTCATAACTTTGACATAATTATCTCAAATTTTTTTACTTTTATCTCATAACTTTTACTAAATTTCTCGTAATTTTGACTTGTCATCCCAACAGTTTTGACTTTTATCTCATACTTTTGACATTATCTAAAATTTTTGATTATAACTCAAAGCTTTGACTTAATTTCTCATAATTTTGACTTTTAAGCCTAAATTTTTGACTTTTATCTCATAACTTTGACCTTTTTATCTCTAAATTATGACTTTTATCTCATAACTTTGACATAATTATCACAAATTTTTTTACTTTTATCTCATAACTTTTACTAAATTTCTCGTAATTTTGACTTTTCATCCTAACAGTTTTGACTTTTAATATTATAACTTTGACTTTCTATCCAGTTATTTTGACTTTTTATCCCAAAATTTTGACTCTTATCTCATACTTTTGATATTCTTATTTAAAAAATTTGAATTTTTTCTCATAGCTTCAACTTCAAACCTCGCAATTTTGACCTTTTATCTCATTATTTTGTCAATATCGTCTCAAGATTTTGACTTTGAGATTATAGGGCACCAGTGGCTCAGTTAATGCTGTGGAAAAAACCAGGACATTTTGGGTAATTTTAGAAAATCCTTCCGGACATAATTGCACTGCCAAAAAGGTGAATTTGTATCATTGTTGAATGCTTAATTTGTTCTCTAAATGAAAAGTACACGACCAGAAAAGATAACCTGTTTTTAAGCTCGAATGGCTCCATCACATGACCGGGACTGGTGAACAATAATTCAGCTGTTGTCGTGTGAACTGTCACATTAATGCTTCAGTAAAACAGCAACTTTGTTCATCCACGTCATCATTAAGATTTTAAAGTTATACTGAAAGTTACTTCCGTGAATTTTGTCCCTCTTCTGTTTTATTTCCACACTTATAATCGCTGCTTCATTACCTCAGCCAACATGTTGTTCCTCCGCAGGACAGGTCTGGGGTTAAAGGTCTCCCGACACTGCGGACAGGTGCAGTTTTCCTTCTCTTCATTTTGGTCCCAGAAACCCTCAATACAGACTTTACAGTAACTATGTCCACACGGGATACCCACGGGATCCTTCAGCAACTCCAAACACACCGAACAGCAGAACTGACCCGGTTCTGACTGCTCTTCTTGTTCTTTCTGACACGCAGCCATTTTCACTGAGTTAAGTTTCGTTTTCTCTGAACAGACTTTGATGGACGCTCTCCTCTTTAAGGCGGGGCTTTAGACAGAAGCAGCCAATCAAGAAGTTGAGATTTAGGAGACTTTTTAGTGACTCAGGTCTATTGACTGAAATCAACTAAACTAACTTCACTTTGATCCCGAGCTTCAAATGTCCACGGACAACTCACCCGCCTCGTTACAGACCAGCGATGGGAAGTTCGGCTCTTTTCAGTGAGCCGATTCTTTTGGCACGGCTCTTTCCGCCCCCAGATAGCGCATCATGTAATGTTATTTATAGCCTTATTTTTGGCCTAACTTGACCAATCTGAATAATATGTGCATTGATATTCCCTTTTGCATTCAGTGTTTTGTGGAACCCCACACAGTTGCTTCATTTTATGCTTTGTTCTGTTCCAAAAGCAGGTATTTTTACTTTTGTTTGATATTCAAAAAGGAAAAAAAAGAAAAAGATGGTGATCCCGATTCTGCTGTGTTTGTGGCTGTCAGCCATACTTATATGTTTTCTTGAAGCAACTTCATCTCGCCACTGTGTGCTGCTTCATTGAGTGGGCACTATACCTGTTCCCTTCTTTGTAATTACACAATGATGTAATCCTAAATCCTCACGTGATGAGGTGCATGGCTACCATGCGGCCAATCAGGACAAAGTTCTGCTGAGTTTAGCAAAAAAAGGGGGAAAAAATGTTGTGAGTCGGCTCTAAGAGCTGGATCTTTTTGAATATGACAAGTCACTATTATGGACAGACATGAATCCTCAACCATCAGAGAAAATAAACAAACAAAAATAACAGGCTTGTCATTTCTTAGTGATGCTAAACTTACTTGATGTGAAGGATATCTCAAAAACAATGGATAATCCATCAATTACTCTTTTTACAATTTAAAATATGGTTTTATATGATTAGTTTTGCTATTCGTCCCTTGGACAGATTTTGGACTTTGAGTATGTGTTCAGTTTAGTTCAGTTCAGTTTTACACCAAAAAACAAAATTAAGACAGAATCAGTTTGCTGTACGTAAGACTTTATTTTTTGCATATAACTGTAAACAGCTGTGGGACTTTGAATAAACTGAGACAAGCTTCATTACGATCTCCCAGCAGCTAATTATGCCATAAAGTAAAACTAACACATGATTAAATGAAATAAAACAAGTGAAAGAAAATCGTGTTACTATTACAACTCGAATAGTTTGTCAAAATGATCAGAAACATTTAAAAACATGCTTTTCATCAAATTATACAATATCAATGTCATACATTGTAAACTTTTAGCATGGAGCTGATCTGTACCAAAGAGTCAGTGAAATACAATGACTTGGCTCCACCTGGGAAAGACAAAGTTCAAATTTTTCATTTTACACCAATTAACTGATCTACATGAAATTATTATGTATGTTAATTTCTGTGCTTAAAGAGAAAATCTTAGACCAAAGTTGGAATAAGTTTTTTTTAGCAATATTTGGAAGTGACTAAATACTTCACAAAGGTATAAGAAATATATATCAGTAAGAATGAAGCTGATATCCAGCTATTGATTATTATAGCTGTAAAGTGGTTAAATGTCATCGATTGCGCGGTGGAAATCCCAAAGCTCTAAAATTTGTTCTCACGTCATCACCCTTCATCTTATCTCCTTCCACCAGATTCACACAGACTTGAAAATGATGAAATGAGGAGAGTGGGAATGGGGGGGTGTTTGAAGAGATCTGAGACTTTCTTTCCTCTGCAGTGTTACTTAAAACGACATTTTTGGGGAATAATGGCTGACTGCATTAGCATCTGCATGCAATATCAACTAATCATTTCCTTTGTAAAGGTGGGGTCTGTCGGAATTTTTGTTACTTTCTATAAACAACATCCAAACTGTGGTCCTCCTCAGTGGCTCAGTGACAGCAACAGCGCATGCTCACTGCCCTTGACTGTAGCTCGAAGCCTAGTACCGTGAACTCACTCACCAGCCCAGCAGAATCACTTTTTTAAGCTGGAAAGACCTGACTTCCTGCAAGTAAATGAGGTATCCTGCAAATACTGTATCATTCTTTCCGTGTGTTACAGTCTATCAGTGCTGTGATTGGCTGGTTACCATGCCTACTCTTACAGAAACGTCTCAAATCAAGCAAAACATTAACATACAGGCAGAGGAGAGAGTTGAGGCAGACACATACACTTACACACAGGTAAGCAAGCCCAGAGATGATAATTGAGCAGGATTATCCATATAAAAGTTGATATTTTACTTTTTGGGGAAATCCTGCAGACCCTACCTTTAACAACCTTTGTGTTTTGCCAACAGACTCTTAACTCAGGCGTAAAATCTCCTCATAGTGAAAGAGAACCAACAGGAAATAACCAACAAACAGAAAAATAACTTATTATGAATATTTCTATTCATCCATATTTCTTGTTTGTGTTATGACATTACAACAATTATTTCACTGAGATGACTCTGACAAAAACAGCTAAACTCAAAAGTGATTCTGTTATATGTTGTATCCCCTCAGTGATTGTTTTTTCACTATTATTATACTCTGGTGATGTAAAGTCTGCTGCAGCATCCAATCAGTGAGGGATATCTTATACAGGGGTGTGTTTGTTGGTGAAAAGTTTTCTACAAAGGCTGTTGTTCTTATGTCTCCTCTCTCCTCAATCCTCTGTCCTCCAAGCAGCATTAAAGGCTTTTGAATGCCACTCAATGTGGTCAGTTTGGTGGATGTGAGAGAATAATTCACTTTAAAGCTTTGGGATTCGCCTGTAGTTTACGACAGCCTGGTCAACAATGGAGTGCAGTAACCAACCTGGAATCAAATTTATTTCCAGATCTTGACCAGTTCGGCATAATAAGAGGTGTTTTTATTACATCCATCATCCTTGAGCCCGATGCATGGGTACAGTGGCTCAGTGAAGTTGTTCTGTACTCTATGGAGCAAAGTCATCTTGGTGCCATTGATGTCATAAAAGGAAATAACACCTTCTTGATAATCTAGATACACTCCAATCTTTGAAGAGCATGGACTTGGCACTTTGCTGCTTTGGTTGTTGTGTCTGAAAGTACAACCACTTCTGGAGCGCTCAAAACTCCACGACCTGTCATCCTGTCCAAACTCAGAGTGGTACGATGATGTTTTATTTTTGTATGACACGGCCACACACCAAGTATAACCGCTCAAACTAACCTCCCAGTAACATCGATTAGTCAAAGCCTCACAGCACCACATCTGCTCTGTCTCTGTAATCCTCTCTGTTCTTGACTGTTGTCTACCTACAATATCATAGAAGGATCTTTTTTCTGTCTTACATGTTGCCCGCAGGTGTTCTAGTGTCAGGGTCATGTTTTGGGAGACTGTACTCTCATCCAGTTTCAGAGGACAGGAATCTGATGAAAGAGGAAAGAGGATAAAACATTCAAATGATAATTCAGACTGAAAAAGAATGAAAATGTACAAAATTTTACTCACAGTGTAGGAACTCTTCTCTGGGCTTGGACACAGGTTGCTGCAGGACATTAACAGCAGACACTAACAAAGATAAAATAAATAAATAAATAAATACTACTATAATTAAACAAAACTCTTGAGTTTTTTTCCTATAATATTTGTTTTTCTTACTGGTGGATGTGATGATGGGCCACTTTTGCTCCAGAAGGCTCTCCATGTCATCCTTCAGTTTCGACATGTGGTCGGTCACTTCTTTGAATTTACGTTTGCAGGGAACACCGAGACCATTGGGCAGATCTGGAGATTCACAGGAAGCGGACAGGGACTGGAACGTCTGGAGTGGATACAGTGAATTTTAGGTTACTTTTGACAGGTTTGTGCTTTGTAATGCTTATATTTACAGTCAAAATTATAAGCCTCCCTTATGAAATTTTCAGACTTATTTAAAATTCCCAAACATCCTGTTTTTATTCTGGAAATCAACATTATTTTACTCTTCCTCATTGTGAAGACAAAATGACAACTCAGACCCAGTTTTTCTGCTGACTGCTTGAGGTTTTCTTTCCAAATCTTCATACATCATTCTTTCTTCATGACTCAATCTTCAACTTTGAGGAGATTCCAGGATCCAGACTGGACCCTGAAGTGTCACATATTTAGTCCCTATAGTAAAATCAGCAACTACAGGCCTGCCGTGCATTTTACAGTGGTGAAATGTTGTCTTGTAAACAGAGCCTTAGTTTATTTATTGGTTTTGGGATGCAGCTCTCACTTTTTGTAGATAATTACAATAATGGGTGGAGGGAGACTGTTAGGCGTCTCAAATGCCTTTTTGAAACCCTGCGTCACCCAGCTGTGCATTGAGATAAGGGCGGAACGATATGGAAAAAATTTCATATCTTGATATTAATGTCAGATATCCAGATATCAATACAATACAATATGATTCTGGGATTAGAGAAAAGGAAGCATTTTTCAGAAAAATAAAAGCATCATAATATAAAAGGATGTGGAAAGTACAGTTAATTGATTAGAGCTCACTGTCAGTCATCAAAATTAACAGAGAGTCACCAATAATCATGCATCTGTCTGAGCTTTACATGTTGGGTAAGCTGTGAAAATCTACATTATTGGTATCTTCAATATTGGGATATTAATATCTTGAATTTTCATGTCGATATTGATACGATAACGATTTATCTTTCATTCCTAATTGAGATATTACCAGAAACAACAGCAGACACGTGGCATCACAAAGGGTTATGAGGTCACGTATCAGTGTGTACCTGGATGAAATGGATGTTGTCCTCAATAAGACAAATCTGCTCCATCTCTGTGTCTCTCTGCTTCAGGTTGGTGATCTCCTTCTCCAGCTGTAGCTGCAGACCTTCAGCCTGAGCGACCGCCGTCTTCTCCTGAGCTGAGATCAGCTGCTTGGTCAAAGTGCACTTCTCCATGAAGGACGAGGTCAGCTCGTCAAAGACCTTATCGCTGTTCTCCTGTACAGTCTGGCTGGATTCCTGTTTAAAAACAAAGACTGGTTATAGTTTCAGCTCTTCTTTTTTTAACACATATTCAGACATATTCACATGCAAAAAAAACTCCAGAATAGAGCCCAAAATGTTTCAGGTTGGCTGCACGTGTGAGTGCAAAAAGAACAGGTTTATTAGCAAAGCTTTCCCTGGACACAAGAATATGTGCACGACTATAAATCTTCCTTGAAAAATTTTAATGCCATGTTGAGATTAATTGAACAACGCAAATTTGGAAAGCTAAATAATTTGATCGTTAAACACAGATACTTCTTAGAGGCCCCGTTTATATCACACTTCACAGTGTTTCACCGTAAAACACAAAAAACGCACTGAAAAAAATCTGTTTACATGGAAATGCTGAGGGACTTAAAATGCTGCAGTACATATATCAGGACTGTAGATGGCGATATAACTATAGAAGCCCTATACATGACAAAGGTATAGAGGCTAAAGAAGAGGTGAGCAGATCATCTAGAGTTTAAACTAAAAAAAGTTTCTCTGATTTCAGAAAAAAGTGCAGTAAATGCACAAATAGTTGGAAGGCAGTCAGTGGATTCATCAGCACAAGAACAAAACAGTAGGCCACTTTTGTTGTTGTTTTTTCACCAGTTTGCACAGTGAAGGTTTAATACGCATGCACAAAGCTGAGCATGATGTCAGCGTTTTCAGTAAAAATGCCGGCTTGGCGTTTACACAGCAACGGTGGAAACTGCATTTCAGAAAAATTCCACTCTGGGGGTTGTTTTCAAAAGTTTGCATTTAAGGTGGGCTGAAGGTTGAAAACACAACAGTTCTTTTGGGTTTCTCCTTAAAACTGTTCTCATGTAAACAGCCCCTGAATTTCCAAACCTTGAAATCCTTCAGAGCCTCGAGCAGCGCTGTCAGCTCCTTTTCCCTCTCCTTCCCTCTCTCTTGGACTTTCTTCTGGTTTACAGTCAGCTGTTTCTGTAAGACATCATCAAAGCAAACTCACTGAGGACTGATTTTAACATTTTCAATGCTTCTGCTTAGTTCTTTTTCCAACCTGTTGCTCAATTCTCTCCGTTGCAGTTGACACTGTCCGATGGCCATCATGCTCGTCCATGACGCACAGGTAGCAGATACACTTCCTGTCTGTCCTGCAGTAAACCTCCATCAGCTTGTTGTGCTTGGTGCACATCTTCTCCTGCAGGGGGACGGTGGCCGGGACCAGCTGGTGCTTCTTCAGAGCTGGGACGCTGTAATGAGGCTCCAGGTGAACAGGACAGTAAGATATCATGCACGTTAAGCACGACATGGTGGCTTTACTGGGGTCAGTCTCAGAGCAGAAGTCACAAAGAACGCCCGCTGGACCTGAAGAAGCCACAATATCAGCAACGACTACTTCAGGAAGAGAGGGAGGAGTCTGCTGTGTGCCTTTTCTCTTTAACATCTCAACAACCTGCAGAAGATAACAGAAAAATACATTATAAGTGTAGTATACCTGCCACAGCATAACGTCAGCCTACTTCGTAATGGTATGGATTTCCAGGACGGCGTCGTTTCATATTATCCCCCTTCCATGCGCCCCCATGGAGGCTATTTTAGCCCTCTTTAGTTGGGCAGCCTTTAACACAGTTATGTAGCAATGGCTCATATCCACTGTGTAGTATGGCAAACTATTTTAACATTTAAAAACTAAGTTGGACTATCCGAAAATAACATTGTAGATATCAACAACATATTTCTGACTAGCTGTAATTACATTTAGGATAGCAAGAATTTTAATTCAAGATATCTGTGATTCACTTTCACCTAGTCAACAAGAACATTTCAGATAGCCCACAAATACATTCTGCCTATCTACAATCATCATTTCAGATATCTGAAATGTCATTTTGGATATACGTAATACATCACTTTTTGCCATCCATGTGTATGGGGTGTCTATTTCAAGATACCTACAACATCATTTTGAATATGCAAAATGTGAATTAAAGATATCTGTAAATGAATTTTCAGATATTTGTAATTCACATTCAAGATATCTCTAAATTAATTTCCCCTATTCAAAAATTAATTTTGCCTATTCAAAATGTATTTAGAGATATCTCTAATTGGAGATACAGATGTGTACAATTCATTTGCAGATATCTGTGATTCACATTTTGGATATTCAAAAAGATGTAGTAGATATCTTGAATGAGAAACTCCATACACGTGAATGGCAAAAGTGACGTCATTTCGCCTCGTCAAAATGACGTTGTAGATATCTGAAATGTTGTTTTTGATTCGGCAAAATTTAATTACAGGTATCTGCATCGCAAATCCAGTCCAGCTTTTAAATGTTAAATGCCATTTGTATCAGTAAGGTGAAACCAAACGGTTTTTTGTTGACAAACCGTCTACTGTTTCTTTTTCTTTACAAACTCTATAACACCTGGCTCAGGCGGAGTGATACGGAGAAAAAAAAGTCCCACCCCTGTTCTGTTCTATAGCCACATCTAAAATCGCTATTTGGAATAAAATTAAAAATCTCGTTTCACTAATGAACATAAAGTAACTTAAAATATGACAGACATTACCCCAGCCAGCATGTTGTTCCTCCGCAGAACAGGTCTGGGGTTGAAGGTCTCCCGACACTGAGGACAGGTGCAGTTTCCCTTCTCTTCATTCTTGTCCCAAAAACCCTCAATACAGACTTTACAGTAACTGTGTCCACATGCGATGGTGACAGGATCCTTCAGCAGCTCCAAACACACCGAACAGCAGAACTGACCCGGCTCTAACTCCTCTTCATGCTGTTTCTGACACTCAGCCATTTTCACTGAGTTAAGTTTCGTTTTCTCTGAACAGACTTTGATGGACGCTCTCCTCTTTAAGGCGGGGCTTTAGACAGAAGCAGCCAATCAAGAAGTTGAGATTTAGGAGACTTTTTAGTGACTCAGGTCTGTTGGCTGAGATCAACTAAACGAACTTCACTTTGATCCCGAGCTTCAAAAGTCCACGGACAACTCACCCGCCTCATTACAGACGAGTGATGGGAAGTTCGGCTCTTTTCAGTGAGCCGATTCTTTTGGCACGGCTCTTTCCGCCCCCAGATAGCGCCTCATGTAATGTTATTTATAGCCTTATATTTGGCCTAACTTGACCAATCTGAATAATATGTGCATTGATATTCCCTTTTGCATTCAGTGTGTTTTGTGGGACCCCACACAGTTGCTTCATTTTATGCTTTGTTCTGTTCCAAAAGCAGGTATTTTTACTTTTGTTTGATATTCAAAAAGGAAAAAAAAGAAAAAGATGGTGATCCCGATTCTGCTGTGTTTGTGGCTGTCAGCCATACTTACACGTTTTCTTGAAGCAACTTCATCTCGCCACTGTGTGCTGCTTTATTGAGTGGGCACTATACCTGTTCCCTTCTTTGTAATTACACAATGATGTGATCCTAAATCCTCACGTGATGAGGTGCATGGCTACCATGCGGCCAATCAGGACAAAGTTCTGCTGAGTTTAGCAAAAAAAAGGGGGAAAAAAATGTTGTGAGTCGGCTCTAAGAGCTGGATCTTTTTGAATATGACAAGTCACTATTATGGACAGACATGAATCCTCAACCATCAGAGAAAATAAACAAACAAAAATAACAGGCTTGTCATTTCTTAGTGATGCTACACTTACTTGATGTGAAGGATATCTCAAAAACAATGGATAATCCATCAATTACTCTTTTTACAATTTAAAATATGGTTTTATATGATTAGTTTTGCTATTCGTCCCTTGGACAGATTTTGGACTTTGAGTATGTGTTCAGCTGAAAAACACTTGCCTAAAAAGAACAGAAGTGAATTGTTGGTATGAAGGGTGCTATGAAATGGTTAATTCTTCATAAACTGTGAGAAAACTTAAAAAGATGCAGCGTTGACAGTTCACCGTCACCTGCTGATGAGTTTTACACCAACAAATCAAAATTAAGACGGACTCAATGTGCTCAATGTGGAACTATATTTATTCACATGTACATATAACTCTAAACAGTTGTTTGACTCTGAATACGCTGAGACAAACTTCATCACTATCTCCGAGCAGGTAATGTCATACAGTCAAACAGACATGCTGTGAAATAAAATCAGGGAAGAACATTTGGCATATTTCAGACAACTCAATCAATGATAACATGCAAACCTCCACCAAACACTTTTTAGCTTTGATAACAAGAAACTAAGACAGAAAGTGACTTAATTCAACATTATCACTGACAATCTTACTGGGAATTTGCCGGCTTCCTAACGTCATAGGTGTGTACTGTGGTCTGGTCAAAAGCGTACACGTAGTTTTCCACTAAATAAATGTTTGTTTCTTAGAGTTGTCGTCGTGTCCTTGGTCCGTCCCGGGACTGGTCGTAGGGTCATTCTACCAAAGACCGCGGAATTTATGACCCTCCGATTAACGGAAGGCTGGGCTGATTCACCTGTGGGTGTTTTTCCCCCNTAGCATCCTGTTTCTGTAATGGACCTAGATCTGGGGGGAAGTCAAAATCTAGCATGCTAAGTGGTTTGGACAACTCCTCTGTCTCTTGTCTCGACGTACCATTTAGCTTTTCCCTTCTTCTCTGGGCTCTTGACTTTCGGGGTTTAACTTTTCCCATCTCCAAATCTACTCCAAAGAAAGGCAACTCACCTAGCGGGTCTTTTACACTCTGTGCTCTTGTCGTGACATTACATGGCACTACAGAAAGTGGAAGCGTGCAAGGTGAAACCTCAACCTCTGACTCCTGAACCTCACCAGGACCCATGTCTGACTCACCAACTGGCTGGTTCAAAAGATCATAAAGAATGGGGAGATCATTCCCTAAAATGATGGCGTATGGCAAGGTGGGTGCTAATGCTACCGACAACATGAAAGTTTGTCCCCCTACTGTAAGATAGACCTCTGCTGTAGGATAGATATGCTCATCCTCTGAACCATGTGCCACGGCAGAGGCAAAAGCAGAGGATGAGCAAGCCCCTTGCTCTTTGTCATCCCACTTCTGACACCAATTGTTAGAATGACCCTTAAACGGCCGAAGGATTGCAGTATCCACACATGACACCAGACCAGTTTTCGCATGTGCATCAAAAGGTGATTTATTTACAAACAAAGAATCTCAACAGCAGCACAGGAACCAGGCAGGGCCCTGACCAGCATCCCAGTAAGATGGTTTCTGGCGCCTTAAATACTGGGAGGCTAATTGCCTTCCCTGGGCTGATTCACCTGTGGGTGTTTTTCCCCCAAGATCCTACTCCCTTCTAAATGTACTGACACCCTGTTTGCCCCATTTCTCCTCAGTATGTTTATCATTTACAATAAACCCCTTCACAAATGAATTTAACCATTATCCCGCACCATTAGTTACATTATTTACAAACTGGACCCCAAACTCAACTCCCCCCTCCAATAATTCGGAGTTGGTTTGACCCGGAACGTTTATCAAGGCATACGTTCCCCGCCGGATTCTTTTAACCGGAACACCCTGGAGCAGACAAGATAATTCAGGTGAGTGATCACAAAACCCTTTTTAAAATAACACTTCTGCACTCGCACACACTTTTTATCATCATGCACACACAATACTGCACATTACATTTTTAAACAATCACAATCACCGTAACACGGAGCTCTCTCACCCTCCTCTCTCTTACAGGTAGAGCGACGTTCCGAAGCCCCTCCCTGCTGGACTCACGTCAATTATTAGTTAACTTACGGATTAAATATTCAATAAATATTGGAGTTAAATATGAAATGTGCAAATATGCAATGTGCAAAGTTGATAAATAAAGTGCAAGTGCTTTAAAAGTGCGAAGTGCTATTCCTTTTTTTACCCATTACATTTAAAGTGCATTGATGCTGTGCAGTATTTACAAGGCCAAAAGCCATCAGTCACTAGTAACGAGGCTCTTCGTTACACACTGGCTGATATCATGAGGCACATGGTTTAGAACAACACTGCGTTTCCATCTAATGGCGAGTAAAAAAAACTTGAATTCTTTTTACTCAATTCGCTCAAAATTAGGTCAGTAACTGGAAATGGTCAAAAATATTACAACCTTATTTTTTTCCCCTGTTGAGGTGCTGGGCATAACTACCACAATTTTAAAAAAGGAGGAAAGATGTGAAGCATTTTATTTTACATGTGACTGGTCTAAAATAACTTGGATTTTTATTTTTCATAAACACTGTATTGTAATGTTTTTTTCCAATTTACGAAAAGATTTTGATGTTGATATTAGTCTGATATATATTTGTATATTATTCTTACGTGTTTAATAGAAATCGCTATTTTTTCAATCTGAGTTTATCTTTAGGAGATAAAGCCATAAGGACTTCTGAGCCGGCCTGGTCAACATTAAAGTTCAGTAACTAATTTGGGATCAAATTTATTCCCAGATCTTGACCAATACAGCATAATAAGCTGTGCCTTGCTGAGACCCATCATCCTTGAACCCAATACACGGGTACAGAGGCTCAGTGAAGGTGGTATCTTCTTTGTGGAGCAAAGTCATTGTAGAGCCATTGATGCCATAAAAGGACAGAACACTTCCTAGATAATCCAGATACACTCCAATCTTTGAGAAGCCTGATCCTGACACTCTCCTGCTTTGGTTGTTGTGTCTGAAAGAACAACCACTTCTGGAGCACTCTAAACTCCACGACCTGTTATCCTGTCCAAACTCAGAGTTGTATGATGGTGTTTTATTTTTGTCTTTGTATGACACGGCTACACACCAAGTAGAACCGCTCAAACTAACCTCCCAGTAACACTGATCAGTCAAAGCCTCACAGCACCACATCTGCTCTGTTTTTGTAATCCTCTCTGTTGTACAGAAGATGTCATCTGTCATATATGAGTTTCTCCCATAATAACTATCATAGTGAGTTTTTTGCTCTGTCTTACATGTTGCCTGCAGCTGCTCTTGTGACAGGATCATGTTTTTGGAGACAGCACTCTCATCCAGTTTCAGGGGACAGGAATCTGATGGAAGAGGTAAGAGGTTAAAAACAGTCAAATGAAAATTCAGAGCCGAATAAAAATCTACAAAATTTTACTCACAGCGTAAAAACTCTTCTCTGGTCTTTGGCTCAGGTTGCTTCAAGACTTTCACAGCAGACACTGACAAAGAAAAGAAGATTAATATCACTACTTTTAATAAAAGTAATACCTTGCTCTAATTTTTGTGTCTCGTTTTTGTTGTATTTGTTTTTCTTACTTGCAGATGTGATGCTGGGCCATGTTCGCATCAGGAGGCCTTCCATGTCGTCCCTCAGTTTAGACATGCGGTCCGTCACAGGCTTGAATGTATGTTTAGGGCGAACAACATGACCACTGGGCACTTCTGGAGATTCACAGGAAACAGATAGAACCTGGAACGTCTGGAGTGGATTCAGTGAGCAGGAAAACAAATACAAACAACACAAAAAAAGAAAATAAAATGAATGTGGGTTTCTGATGGGGTTTTAAGTGGTTAGTTGAAAAGATGTAACATGGCTCGTACCTGGATGAAATGGATGTGGTCATCAACATGAGAAATCTTCTCCAGCTCTGTGTCTCTCTGCATCAGCTTTGCGATCTCCAGCTCCAGCTGCAGCTGTAGCTCTTCAGCCTGAGCGACCGCCGTCTTCTCTTGAGCCAAGATCAGCTGCTCTGCTGATGTACGTTGTTTCTTCAGTAAGGAGATATGCTTATCAAAGATCTTTCTGCTGGTCTCCACTGCAGTCTGGCTGGAATTCTACATGAAGCAACAAATGAATGAGTGTGTTAACACTTAATGAGCATACTGCCAGTTATTTTTTTTGTTTTTATTAACACTTAATATGGCCTGATAGTGGCTGTGGAATAAGTCAATCACTTCCTTTTAGAGTATTTCGACAAAAAAGCACAAATTTAGAGGATGAAGTGGCTGTTTTCAGTGTTGCTGTTCAAAACGCTCTTTTTTTTCAACACAGCGTCATTTGATGTCACAAAGGGGACGGACGTTCTCAGCCTCAGCTCTGATCAGGTGTATGATTGGAGGCAGTGAATGAGAGCAGGGATTTCTAGTCGTGTTTCTTGTGTTTCTACAAGTTTATCACTTAATTTGACCGTTTGTTAAGAGGGTTTAATATTTCGTTCCTACCCTGGATGCAAACGTAGCAACTAAGCAGGACATCAATGCCGCTTTTTCCCAAATAGAAAGGAAAATGGAGTAAGCTTTTGTGCTCAGGTTTGTTTTTGTGCAGCTGAAGAAACAAGACTTTTTCCTCTACATGGGTCATACAAAAAAGCGATCATCTGTGGTGACAGGAAGAATTAGTGGATAAACAAATTGTAATGGATAGAAATAGTGGTCATTGAATACATGATATCACTGAAGCAGGTGCAGCATCTCTTTTCTCTCTCTCTCACACACAACGCTGGAAACCATAGTTCAGATTTGGCTTTGGTTTTTACAGGGCACTCTCAGACTTTTTAAGTGATTGTTTCTGAGTTCAAACTTTATATTTATCATGTAGTTTACATATTGCTTGAATAAATGTGGTTGTGTAATGTGTAACTGGCGTAACTATGACATGCGCTCCCCGAGGGAGCTGTTCACCTGTCTATGGTGCTGAATTGGCCCTTTGGCTGTGGTATATTGTGTGTGGTAGCACTGAATATAGATTGCTGTGCAATGGGTGTGCACGGTTCACACCATTGTGTGTTTATTGTTTTCACATTGTTTTCCGTTCTTGAGTGTTTGACATTGTGAGATCTTGAACATTGCTTTTTGTTGGTGCTATTGATATGATAATGTCAACGTCTGTCCTGGACTGCTCCCTGGACTCTGTGGAGGAGGTGGGTGAGAGGAGGATGCTGGCAAAGCTTGTATCCATTATGGACAATCCCTCTCACCCGCTGCATGAGACTGTGGGGGCCTTAAGTAGCTCATTCAGCAGCAGGCTGAGGCTCCCTTCCTGTAGGACTGAGCGCCACCGCAGGTCATTTCTCCCAACAGCAATAAGACTGTACAATCACAACATAGCCGGACTCTTACCTCATGTCACTTGATCAAAAAAAAAAAAATCTGCACATCACTTCACTGGTCACTTTTCAGTGTTCTTTTCTTTTTGGGTTTGTGTCCCATAATTCTTTGTAAATAGTGCAAGTTTTTATATTTTTTTCTAAATTGCTAATTTCTGATTTCTATCTAAGTCTTTATTATTATAGTAATAAGGATAATAGTAGTGGTAATAATAATAATAATAATGATTATTATTGCTGTTGTTGTTATTATTATTATTATTACAGTTATTACTATTGCTAATTTTTTTAGCTTATTTTTTTTCTATCTTAATTTTTTTTTTCATTTTTGTTTTTATTCTACTTCATTCTATTTTATTGTTTTATTTCATTGTTGCACCTTTTGCACTTGGAATGTTTGTGAGCTGCTGTGACATGGGAATTTCCCCCATGGGGGATCAATAACGATTATTCTATTTTATTCTATTGTATTCTAATGTGTCATCAGATTTGCATAGTTTGTGTTATGGCATTATTCAGCTGTAGTTTTGTCATCAAAGGGGCTCTGATCCCCTCTCTCACCTGCTACTGTTTTTTTGTTGTAGGGGTTGAGAGTAATATCTGGTATTTTTGGATTGTATTACAACGCAATTTTTCCTGCATGGCCCCACCAGAATTTCTGGACCAAAATCACCACCGAACATTAAAATTAGATAATTAGATATTACATATACATGTAGTATGAAATGACCATTTTATACAGAAATCCAGGTTATCATGGGGACTAAAATATATAGTTTTTACTACATACTATGTTTTTCTTTTTTTTTGGAACTGTACTATTTCCCAAACCTTGAAATCCTTCAGAGCCTCAAGGAGATCTGTCAGCTCCTTTTCTCTCTCCTTCCTTCTTTGCTGAACCTTCTGCTGGTTCACAGTCAGCTGTTTCTGTAAGACATTATTTTTGAAACTGTTTTAACATCAGATGTAACTGTATAAACAAAAACAGATTATACAGTAACTTCACTTTTGGCATTTTACATCACATCCATGCAGTAGTGCACTAATAAATTAGCCCAGTTGGCCTTAAACTTCACTAATATCTACTATTTCTAACTGGTGTGACATTAAGAACATTTACAACATTTCTGCAGTTAGGGAAAATCTTTCCTTCTTGAGAACAGCTTGGGGAAATCTTTTAGTATTGATTAGAGAATGAGGCCTGTTGTGTTCTTGAAAAGTTTTCCCACCTGTTGCTCCTCTCTCTCTGCAGCAGCAGAAACTGTGGAGTGGCTTTTATGTTCGTCTATGACGCACAGGTAGCAGATACACTTCCTGTCCGTCTTGCAGTAAACCTCCATCAGCTTGTTGTGTTTGGTGCACATCTTCTCCTGCAGGGGGACGGTGGCTGAAACCAGGTGGTGCTTCCTCAACACAGGAACGCTGTGATGAGGCTCCAGGTGAACACGACAGTAGGAGGCTACGCAGGTCAGACACGACATGGTGGCTTTACTGGGATCAGTCTCAGAGCAGAAATCACATGGTACGTCGTCTGAGCCAGCGCACGCCTCGGCATCAGCAGCGACCGACACAGGAAGAGAGGGGGTGGTCTGCGGTGTGCTTTTCCTCTTTAACAGCTCAACAACCTGAGGAACATGAGAGAAATAATGAGAAAAACTGTAGATCTTTATGACACACTGAACAAGGGGTGTAACGATACACTCAACTTGGGATTTGATACAATTTCCAATCCTGAGTTCATGATAAGGTTTTCTCATAATTATTTCAACAGAATAGGCTTTCAGAAATTGTGACTGAAATGAGAATTTTGGTGAGTTCTTGGACAAAAAACATTTTTCCAAGAGATGGTGTAACTGCAAAACACAAACTATGCAATGACTGCAAATTTAAAACAAAAAAATGTCATGACGTTAAAGTAAATTTGCTGCTGGCCCCACCACTTCAACCACTGGCCCAAGAGCATGACTTTTGGGTCATTAAATGAAGTAAAACTATTTACTTTCAAATTCAGCAAAGGAAAAGTCATGATGCAAAATGAATACATTAAAAAGCATTTTCTTATTCCTGAAGTTCTTCATCACAAAGGAACTTTAATCGGCCCATAAGTATAATACTATTACTTTTTTATCTATGTATATATACTCTGACTCTTAAACTGTTACACTTATATGATGTAGATGAACCTAAACAATGCTGAGTCATCTTCTAACACAATTAATATGCAGATTGCCTGATTTATTTACATATCAGAAAAGAGTACAATTTTATTCCTACAAACAAACATTACTGCCAAATTAGATTTATTTTGACAAATTTATTTTGCATGTCACCAAATTATCAATTCAAATTTTATCATTGCACTCTTTCTAAATCTTTAGCAAAGATTCCTAAACATTTGCTATGATTTCTAAATATGAAGCCAGGATTTACTAAACCTACAGGCACGATTTCCAAATATTTAGCTAATATGAAAATTCACACTCCTGCCTGCTGGAACTACCAAAACAAAAGTTCAAGTGGGATTTTGAGACTGTCGCATTGAAAATAATTGTCTTGATCTTCAACAGTGCCATCACAGCACTTGGTACATTTCTTTTCGAAAGGCTGATTTGGCCGATTGTATTTGACATTCTCAAAATCCTGCTTGGCTGGATCACGTCCTCAAACTTTTATTTTGGTGCTACTGTGAGTGGAGAGTGAATTTGTATATTAGCTTAATATTTAGAAATCATACCTCAAGATTTAGAAATGTAGCTAAATATTTAGAATATTTAGAATCAGGGAATTTGTGAATTTAACAAATGTATTTCACAAATATTTCTCAAAATCTGCATAAAAAGTGATGTCTCAGGGTGGCTAAATGTGGAGAAATGTTGATGTTATTTGTAGTGTGTCCAACTTTACAATTGGTGCACCACGACGATAGTTGGCGGTTTGGCAAACAGCCATTATTTGAGGCAAATGCGACGCACCCTGTTGGTCTGTAGGTCCGTACGTGGCGGCTTCCAGGTCCGGACCCGGAACGCGGTGCGCCAGTTGCCTACCCCTTATATAAAATTTCACCTTTTAGATTCTAAAGGGGGAAATTTCATACCAAATCACTTCCTTGCTCGACAGACATAAAAACAACACACATTCTTGGCTCTTCCTACGTTTCAAATCGTATCTTTCCTTCCAAATACTGCTCATAAAGAGTCTGGAATATTTCTTTTAATATGTTTCACGTAAGATGAGGAAGTGTAACCAATCAGAACTGTTAACCTGCTGTCGAGTTAATTTCAGCATGAGGCTTCAGTAGACAAACAACTTTATGAACCTACGTTATTATTTAAAGGCTTGTGTAGATATAGTGGATGTAACTTTAGTGAAATTAGTTTGTAACAGGAGTTTGGTGACAAACTGCTGTGACGTCAACTGAAACACCTGGCTCAGGCGGAGTGATACTGAGTAAAAAGTCCCACTCCTTTTCTGCTATGTATGATAATAATAGTAATAAAAAATCTTAGTATCGCCTAATCTCACATTCTATATTAAAAATCACTGTAGCATAAGATATATGGTTAAATCACGCAGGGATTACCTCAGTCAGCATGTGGTTCCTTGCTAGAGCAGGTCTGGGGTTGAAGATCTGCCGACACTGAGGACAGGTAGAGTTTTCCTTCTCTTCATTCTTGTCCCAAAAACCCTCAATACAGACTTTACAGTAACTGTGTCCACACGGGATGGTGACAGGATCCTTCAGCAGCTCCAAACACACCGAACAGCAGAACTGACCCGGCTCTAACTCCTCTTCATGCTCTTTCTGACACTCAGCCATTTTCACCAAGTTAAGTTTCGTTTACTCTGAACAGACTTTGAAGGATGCGCTCCTCTTTAAGGCGGGGCTTTAGACAGAAGCAGCCAATCAAGATGATTTACGGGACTTTACAGAGACTCGGGTCTATTGGCTGAGGTCAACTAAACGAACTTCATTTTGATCCCGCGCGTGGTCCACTGACTCTAAAGCGCCTTTCTACAAAGTAATTTCAGGTAATGCCTTTTATTCCCACTGTTTGCATTTTTCTAATGCTTTATTTATGCTTTACTTTTTTTATGAGTTTTTACAGCTACCAATATATGTAATACTGTTATTGTGGTGATAAATATTGAAATATTATTAATATTGAACATCTGTGATTTTAATAACCAGATCATGAAACGATTCATGAAATTCAGATAGAAATAAAGTGTAGAAGTCAAACTTTTTATAAATGAAACAAAATATTATAAAATATGTGCACAAAGAGAGAGAGAGAGCACAAACGTTTACATTGAATTAATTTTGATTGATCATCTTGATTTCCAGTGATTGATGAACAGATATATCCAGGAGAGGAAGTAATTAATTACAAATACTCAACCACTAATCCAAACTATCAGGACCAGCTGATTTTTTTTTTTTTTTTAATCCAACTTTTTCAGCCCACTTCAGGCTCAAAATGGAAACTATTCTCAACAGGGGAGTGGTTTTTTAAGTGGCAGTGTTTTTTAAATGACTATTTAAAGAATAAAACAATCAAATTGAATCAATCAAATAACCTACTGTGATAAAATGCTCCAAGCAGGTCAGTTTGACAGGTGAATGGATGGATGGATGGCAAGGTTTGACTGCAGATTTTTTTCCCCCCACTTTTATTAGATTGTATCTTTCACAAGCAATAGCAAAACATAGATGAATAATTATGAAAAGCATGTAAAAGCTCATTTCAATGTTAAATTAAGATTATGCTAACATTCACTGTTTCCTGACGGTGATTACAAAAATAGAAATACGACCCAGTATCCACCACTTCAGATTACCTAGAAAGCATTTGTTTACATTACTGGCTAATAAAGTAAGAGGATACAACAGCAAGTTTAAATAGCGTAGCACAAACTAGTCGGAGTTATTGAATGCTAACATTTACTGCTCCCTGAAAAAACTTAGAGTTGTGTTATGTGGCTTGAAAAAAGAAATGAAAAACAAAACAGCTCTCCAAAAGTGAAGCAGAATTATTAAAAGCTCTCCTTACTGTCACTGTCGTACGTATCAACAAAATTGTTTTTGCAGAGAATGTTTACGTCTTATCTAGCATAGGGTTCGTCTTTCTCAGAAGTTAAGCTACATTAGATTTCTTGATGGTACGAAATAGGTTGCAATTGTCGACGGTGTATATCATGGCTTCAGATGAGATAACAAGCAGAGTTTGTCCGTTACTGTCGTTTGGGAAATTTTGGCTTCACTTTTGTGACTCAACAGGAGGTGACATACATCGTCCATCTTTTTATACAGTCTCACTGAGTATTGCTCCTGTTTTGAGCTGCTGCAACCGAAAACTGCTGCTTGACCTCCTCGAGTGTCTTTTGCGCCGCCTCTGTTGGGCTTTTTGCTCCTTCAGCTGCGTTGTATCCTCTCATACCACCCTTCAGGACCCATCCTGGAACTGCTGATACCACTGACCCTTGTCCTCCTCCTGTTGATGTTAGTATGGAAGCAACACCCAGCAGAACCTCAAGTAAAGCTCCTGTTATGATACCAGTTGATTTAATCATTAACCAGTTAACAACATTGACTTTGGCCTGACCCCTAACTTCTTCCTGTGACATGTTTCCTGCTGCGCCTCTGATGAACTCTTCCTCTCTTTGCATTTCTCTCTTGACCTCTTGAAGCATGTCATTGGTGTAGTAGCTTCCTTTGTTCCCTTCTATCATCTTATCAATGCTGTTGAGAAGCTCTGCCACCTGGAATTTGTTGCTCCTGTACGTGTTTCCATCACCAGTTTTCCAGTATTTGTTATCAACGACATGGCACCGGCCTCCGCACTTCTGCAGCAGATCGTTCAGATTTGTATTCGGTTTGACGAACTCCTCTATACTCGTGTCTTCAGGGAGCTGGTCACCATGAGTGAAGACAACGAGAGAATATTTTAAGGCTTCTTCTGAGAAAGATCGGAGTATCTTTTCTATGACGGCCTGCTCGTGCACGGTGAACTTCTCCACCTTGAGGACGACGAGCAAAGCGTGAGGCCCGGGCGTGCACTCTGTGATACACTTCAACATCTGAGGCTTCATCTTCTCCTCAGACCTTTCTGTATCGAAGAAACCAGGAGTGTCGATCAGAGTGATTCTTCTTCCTTCGATCGATCTGGTTTCTGCACAGGACAGAGTCGTGTCTGAAAGGGGGGAAGAGTTAATGTTGAACACTGTCTCTCCGAAAATGGTGGTAGCCAGGCTGCTTCTCCCAGCTCCAGATTTTCCCAGAAGGATGATCCTCGTAGCAGTCAGCTCTGGAAGAGACAAAAGATGTTCAATCAACATCTTTATTACACAGAAAGCACCTATATATCTACATTAAAGCAGCTAAATGTACATTCAGCTAGAGATTGGTACTGAATTCTGTCAGCAATACCCAGTACCGGTTCAGCTAAAGTGAAACAGTACCATGTTTCAGCACCTAAATGCATCTTTGTTACAGTGAGGGAGTCAAAAGAAGGCGGATTTCCATGGCGGACATGGGCATGGAGTTACAGAGCCTGGTTTTATTTTCTGCATTATTAACCATTTGGTGCATAGTGGTCACTACAGTGGACACTTATTTAAACGTTATTTACTCCTAGATTCAATGGGTCATGTGGTGGACATTCATATTAGCCTGTGTCAGGATATTTTTATTCTTCTTAGGGCCTGAAAAATTATTTGCAATTCTTTTTCCAAATCTATCTATCTATCTATCTATCTATCCATCTATCTATCTATCTATCTATCTATCTATCTATCTATCTATCTATCTATATTGAAAAAAGTTATAAACAAACATTTGAGGGTAAAACAGCGTAATAACTATAAATTATTCAGTGTTGAAATGGATGAAAGAGAGTTAAAATGTTTTGCAAAGCATTAAAAAAAGATTATTCATGAAATTACCAGAAAAAAGAGGAAAAGAAGTCAAACAAACAAACAAAAAAAATAGGTCATATTTACATTAAGTTCACACTGTTTTAAGTTGAATGCTCAGTTACAAATATTTGAAGGAAAAAAAATGGAAAACTTGTTTTCATGCTTTAAGATAAATAAAAACACTGAAGGGAAAAATCCTGACACTGACTTTCATAATTCATGCATCAGAGGGTTAAGAAAAATCACAGTGTAGTTGAGGTAAATTTTTTAAGTTGTCGTTAATTTTAGTTGAGGGTTTTCATGTTGAAGAAATCCGTGAAACAACTGCCATGTTACAGTACAAATGGTTGAATGTTGTTTTGACCCATTTGTTTAAGATTATTGAGAAATAAATCTTAAATTGAAATATTTCAAGACTGACATAACATTTCTACCATTTTAACCAATTGGTATAATCACAAAAACAAGACGAGTATTACGTATATTTAAAATATTTAATTTCTAAACTCAATAACATGGGTTTTGTCATAGTGAGTGAGTCAGTATGACATAGACATAAATGTTTTCTCTTTATTTTGGGGTCAGTTGATTTGAAGCCACATTGAATTTAATTTTTACAGTGTAGAAGATTGCTAAGATGATAATTATAGTAACTTTTTTTGCACAGTATCAGATTTCTTAAGCGATACAATGGTTACGCCAATTGACATTTATCAGTTTTACCAACTGAAACAAATTAACACATAAACACATACAGAGTACCGAAAAATTGCTAACGTCAAGTACTGATACAAAATTTTTAGAAAAAAAGACAAAGAAATTATTTTCAATATTTCTTAAAAAAGTAAAAACATTATCTTAATTTAGGTCAAATTGTCAAGAGTGTAACTTAGCTTAACAGATCAAAAACAAAACAGAAAAAAGTCTCAGCATTTACATGTAGCTGAAAAAGAAAAATTGTGGTTGATAGAATGAATAACAGTTTGTCCAGAAGAGGGCGCCAAAAGATATGCAATGGGACTCCTAAAGTCACCAGAACTTCACCTCAAGTTATCACATGTATGACCTGTATGACTTATGAGGGATCCAATTTTTTTTTTTTTCTAATACCCAAAAGCATGTCTAAATTTAACTACAACACAATACATTCAATCTTCTGAATTCATGATTAATAAATGCACAAAACAAAATCTTAAGCACCATTATTGTATCAAATCTTATCAAATATACATTTCATTTCATTATTGAGTGTGTATAAATTCTGAAATATTCTCAGCAGCATCAATAAGATTAACTCACCCTCCATGTTGGTCCCTTTTTGACGTGTTGATGTGTTTGCGTGTTTATTCTCTTGTTCCGAAGTTGTAATTGGACTGCTGTTTTACTTTCTACTGGTTTAACTCGTCTACAAGCCGCCGCGCCCACGCAGCAACCTGCCGATAAGTACGTGTTTATGCAACAAGCTTCCATGAGTCTCACAAATTAGTGTAGACACACAAATTTTAAATTTAAAGTGTGATACATATACTATTATTTTAAACCACTAGTTGTTGCATTTTGATAATAAAACATGGACTGTGCAAAAATAGGAAACACTACCCTGAAAATAACACCCTCAGAAATTCTGTGTAAATACAGACAGTAGTTCAAAGTACTGGAAAATGAATGTCTTTGTATGTTAGCCATGGAAGACAAAAGATGTTTTTATAAATAATTACTAGTGTCTCATAATTCTGGGGTTGGGATCAGTATTCATTAACAAAAGTTATAATTCTATAATTGAATAACCAATATGTAAAATCTAGATCCAGTAAATGGAGAAAACGTGAAACCTTCCTCTACTTTACTTTGATTTTAATCTCTGTAACCTGATTGGTCGAGTTTTTGGCACAAATGACAGCTGCACCTTTTCATACCTTTTAAGAGTGTTTCTTCTGAAGTGTGTTCTGTAGGAATTTTGTTTCGTAGTTTTGATATCACACTCAAATAAACAGGCCAGAACAAGGTGGCATAATAATTGGATGTGGAGGTGTCCATGTTAAATGTTTTTTGCTTTTTTTTAAATGTGTAGTTCACATTTCTATTGGTGTCATAAAACTTTATATGACATTTCTACCATTTTCAACCATTTAATGAATTAGTCTCGTCAAGTTCTCAACTGTTGTAATCACAAAAACAAGACATACCTCTTCAGGGTGGCATCAAAATGAACTAGGAATAATTTTCTGTGGTTTTGTTTTGTCTCTTTGCTGGCAACCGTCCTAGATTTCTGTGTATCACAACCCACAATACAACAGACAGTGACGGGTTCCTGGGTGGCGTACTGCCAGATTCGTTTCTTGTAAATGAAGACTTGTTTGCCTTTGAGTTATTTCTGTTTCCAGTTTCTTCTGTTTCATAAGGATGTGGCAAAATAAAATGAAGTTTTCTTCAAAAAGATTCATAAGTTCAAATTTCAAACATTTCCATACATTGTTTTAGAGTCCAAAAAAGAAAAAAACTATTTGATTATGAAGATAAACTTGATCGTTTGGGGCTTTTTGTTTTGTCACAACTTAACACCCCCCCTACGAATTGTTGTCTCAAAACCTTTTATGTTTGAAAATATAAAGCAGTAAGATTTAAGTTTCTATGAGACATTTAACACTTTGAATAAATGCCACACAAACTGGTTTGATTCATGATAATAGTGTCAGATATTTCCTGTGAACAAAACAACTCTTAAACTCTGAGATGTATAAGTTTGTTTCAAATGAAGCGACTGAAATCACGTTACCAATCAGAAGCTTTATTGTAGCATTATACATTTGTAGAAAAGCAAAACATGATCAAAAACAATTAAATTACACCACAGTTTGAGGCAGGTATAAAACTGAGAGCCACACGATAAATGCTGCTGGTTTATAAGGAAGATTTGCACAAGCTCAAGATTTCGTCAACATTGTTTGATTGAAACTGTATGATGTACAACATGGGCCAATCAGAAAGAATCTCTTTTACCACGGCAACTAAAAGAAATATAAACCATGAATGAATGAGTCAAGCAGAAATAATAAGTCATTCATTCATCTCTTTAACTATTCAACCATCCAACCATTAACTCATCCATCTAAATTAAAAGCACCAACCCCCCTGCATATCCAATCAATTAATCCATCATTCTACTGTCAATACATTCAAATCTTGTTACATTCATCCATTCATCTTACAAATACGCCATCATTCCACCATGTATCTCTATTCATCAGTTTATTCATCCATCTCTACATCAATTATTCCAACCATCCACCCATTAATCCATAAACAGATCAATTTTTCCATCCATCACCCATCTCTTCATCACTTCATCCAACTGTCCATCTATCAATTCATCCAGCCATTCACCCATCAATCCATACATCAATTTTTCCAACTAAACATTTGTCTATCTATCCATCCATCCATCCATCCATTCACCCATATGTCGATTTATCCTCCAGTGGATTCACATATCCATCCACCCGTCCATCCGTCCATTCTCCAATGGATTCACATATCCATTCATCCATCCATTAATTCATCCATTCATCCATCAATACACACATTCATGCATAGACATATCAATTTTTATAGATATAGATACATATAATTTTTCCATCCATCACCCATCTCTCCATCACTTCATCCAACTGTCCATTTATCAATTCATCCAACCATTAACCCATCAATCCACACATATCAATTTTTCCAACTATACATTTGTCTATCCATCCATCCACCCATCCATTCACCCATATGTCGATTTATCCTCCATTGGATTCACACATCCATCCATCCATCCATCCAGCCAATAATTCATCCATCCATCCATTCATCCATCAATACACACATTCATGCATAGACATATAAATTTTTATAGATATAGATACATATAATTTTTCCATCCATCACCCATTCACCCATCTCTCCATCACTTTATCCAACTGTCCATCTATCAGTTCATCCAACCATTCACCCATCAATCGATACAGTGATTTTTTCAATCTATACATTTGTCTATCTATCTTTCCATCCATCCATCCATCCATCGATTTTTCCCTCTATACATTTGTCTATATTTCCATCCATCCATCCATTCATTCGCCCATATGTCGATTTATCCTCCAGTGGATTCACGTATCCATCCATCCATCTATCCATCCATCCATCCATCCATCCGTTCTCCAATGGATTCACATATCTATTCATCCATCTATCCAGCCATTATTCATCTATTCATCCATTAATACACACATTCATGCATACACATATCAATTTTTATAGATATAGATACATATAATTTTTCCATCCATCACCCATCTCTCCATCACTTCATCCAACTGTCCATCTATCAATTCATCCAACCATTAACCCATCAATCCACACATCGATTTTTCCAATTATACATTTGTCTATCTATCTTTCCATCCATCCATCTATCCATCCATCCATCCATGGTAGGTAGGAGGTTACCTAAGTGTATAGATAAGTAGGTAGATAGGTCGGTAATTAAGTAGGTAGGTAGGTAAGCAGGTAGTTATGTGTGCAGGTACGTATGTGTATAGTTAAAAATATCTATAGGTGGGTAGATAGAAGGGTAGTTAAGTAAAGGTGGTCAACTAATCAATTAAATTTGTCCGAAAGGAAAGGGATAGCAATCATCTCTGTTTATAAATTCATAGATAATCCATATATTTATCCATGAATTTATCCATCCATTGCCCGTCAATCAATTTTTTACACCCACCATCCAACCATTCATCCAACAACCGTTAAATCTTCCAGTGAATCCATCCATTCATACTTTTGTGAGACTTCATTCAAAAAGGTTCCAGGGATCATAAATCTTTTCAAACAAAGCTTTGAGTCTGTCCCAGATAGTCTCTATTATCTCTGGTAATTCTTCTACGGGTGGAATCAAATCTTCAGGTGGTGGCTGCACTTCTGGGACTTCAATACTTATCTCTTCCACCACTGTGTTTATTGGTGCTTCTATTATTTTTTCTGGAAGTGTTGCTTCTGTCACCACCCTCTCAGAGTTGTGTTTCAGCCAAAATGCAACAACAGCTGCAAAAATCCCTACAACAACAACACCCACCAAACGTCTGATCCATGGTCGTGACTTCTCTGTCATACTCTTGAAGACGCGGGTTTTCGCCTGCTTCCTGATCTCTTCCTCTGACAAGTTGCGTGATGACTTTTTGATTCTCTCTCCCTCTTCTTGGATCGCTTTCTCTACTCTACATAGCATCTCATTTGTGTAGTGACCCCCGTTGTTCTCTGCCACCAACTTCTCAATGGTGTTGACGAGTTCTGCCACATGGAATTGGTTACTTCTATAATCGTCGTCTTCCACCCTCTTCCAGTATTTGTTGTCAACGACATGGCACCGGCCTCCGCACCTCTTCAACAGATCACTCAGACCCTCGCTTTGACCGACGAACTCCTCGATTTTTTTACCCTCTGGGAGCTGGTCGCCGTGAGTGAAGACTACTGCCGCGTATTTCAGAGCGTCCTCTGAGAAATACTTGAGTATTTTGGTGACGACGGCCTGCTCGTGCTCGGTGAATTTCTCCACTTTGAGAACGATGAGAAAAGCGTGAGGCCCAGGCGCGCACTCTGTGGCACACCTCACCATCTCAGGCTCCATCTCCTCCTCAGGCCTCACCGCATCAAAGAAACCAGGGGCGTCGATCAAAGTCAGGCTCTTTCCGTAAACGGATCTGGTTTCTGCGCGAGTGCAGTGACCTTTTGAGCCACTGGGGTGGTTTATTTGAAAGATGGTTTCCCCAAATATGGTGTTTGCCAGGCTGCTCTTCCCAACTCCTGTTTTCCCCAGTAGGAGAACCCTCTTTGTAGCTGGCCCTAAAAGAGAAAAACAACTCAATTTCAGCAAAACAGAACAAATTTGTTTAACGACCCAATTATTGTAAAACAAATTCATTGAAAAAAACAATAATTGTTTTATACTTATTGTATCAAGAATAATTGATAAAGAGTTCAGAAAATCTGTACTGAAGTACAAGTACTGTTACATTGCTAAAATATTACTTAAGCCTCATTTCCACCAAACGGATCGGTTCGGTTCGTCTGGGTACGGCACACATTTTCTGGCGTTTCCATTGACTAAAAGCGGGACGAGTCTGTGGATACCATTTTTTCCCCAACTCTGGTAAAGAATGAAATAAAGACTTCTGCTGGCCGACAATAGTTTTATTTTCCTTGCAAAGAAAAGGTCAGTTGATACACAGGCAGCATGGATACTACTGGATACTGGAGAGGTGGGGAGGCGTGAAGACAGGAGATAAACATTTGGTGGATGTGAAAACAGGGCTCTTCAATGTAAACATCAACATTTTAATCACAAGTCCCCTTATAAGCGACCCGTACCGCTCCACTTTTCAGTACCCTTTCGTTGGCCCCAGGGGTGGGGCTATAGTCACTGCAGTACGTTGATTGGTCAAAAGATCGGTAACTTCCCGTGCGATAGCGGTAATAAAGAACGCCACACTACCCCACACGCCGCCTTTCCTGAAACAAAGCTTCATTACGTTATGGAATAAAGAACCACATGCTGATCGCAAAGTAGAAGAGTTGCTGGATGTCCTCCATCTTTCTCTTTGTTTACAATGCCGCTAATTTCTTCGTCATTGCATTTATTCGCGGGGTACACTGTACTCATAGCGCTGCAGTGACGTCACACTGTTACGTAGCTGACGTGACTCTCGACATCCGGCCCATCAAGCAGGGTACGGTTGGCTGTGGAAACGCGCACAGGATCAGGCTTTACCGATCTGACCCTTAAAGGTCTGACATTAATGAAAATTGTACTCAGTACTCAACAATGATTTTAAAAGTAACTAAGTAGATTACATGGCATAATGATTACTCAAGTACAAATAAAAGTACAGACTTGAAAATCTACTCAAAAAGTACAAGTACCCCAAAAAACTACTTAATTACAGTAATCTGAGTATTTGTAATTAATTACTTCCACCCCCCCACCCCACCCCCACCCCCCCGGAATGCAATGTTCACCTAACTACTTGGCGAGATTAAAAGTTGATGACATAATTCTTGGTTATCTTGTTTCATTTTGAATGTTCTATAAGGGTGTGATACAGCAAAGAAAAAAAAAAAAAGGATATTGATATTTCTATCTAGGAAAAGAAGTGTTCCAAAACTAATCAAGAGTAACTCACAACCACTACAACTCATGTTTCTGTTCATAAATGAAGGTAAATAACTGATTTTTTTCAATCAGAAAATAATCATGTGGTTCGATTTTTGTTGCTTTCTTTTAAAAAAGTAAATTTGAATGTTCATGGGTATCAACAATTATTCGGTTTTAACATAAATATGTCACTTTGATGGAACAGCTTGCACATTCTGGCAGATTAACTGTTACAAAAAAAACAATAATATCAGGAAATCAGAAATATACGGATAATCTTAAGTAATGGTTTCATCGCGTGAGTATTGATCAATACCGATACCAATGTTGGTATTGACTTATAAATATTTAGGATCAATCCGACCACCAGTATTGCACAGGATAAATGGGCTATTTAAAACCTGAGTATGCTTTTATTAGTCACTCTGGTACAATAGTGGTAGTTTCCAAAATTTACATCTAAAAAAACACTTGAGTTTTGAAAATGCTTATTTCAGCCTCTTTTTTAATCACTTCACCTTTGCATACATCTTATAATTACAAGATGGATATAACAAAAGCACATGTTATAACGTGTACTGTGACGAATGCAGTTTAACTTAAACCAGTCTCAAAATCTCTGACTTCCTTTTACAACAAATAATAATCTGACTTTTTACTTGAATAAAAGAATGTGTCTCTATTTACGCAGCTAAACGAGCAAAGCTCAGCTTACCATTCATGCTGTCAAACGAGGAAATCGGAGCAACAACGAATTCAAGAAAAAAAATCAGATCAGATCAGCAGCTCGTTTCTCCTGTGAGTTTTTTTCCTTGTGTCCTGACTTGTCTGACTTGTTTCCCAGGTGCAGGGCGTTGGAATGATCAAGACACATTTTTTTCATACATGAATAACCACAACTGTTCACCGCAGATGGCTCCAAAGTGTTTCCTCACACGGGATAAAGTATTATACTGGTGTTATGAGTGCGTTGTACACGTTGAGTTAATACAAATGAGTCTCATGTTGGACTTGATTTTATGCACTCTTGCATTAACAAACACTCTTTTGAAAAATAACCTGTTAAATGTATATTTTGGTTGTACTGCAAGAGTGCATTTTCAGGACACGTACTTTGCAGTTTCTAAAGGCGGCAGAAATTTTTGAGTTACCCTTTCACACATCTACCTCCTAAGGAGCCCCTAAAGGGACAATAAAAGGTTAAAAAAAAAAAAAAAAAAAAAAAAAAAAAATTTCACGTGCTTACTTAAAACTTTCAGGTGCTCACCTGAAACTTTTGCGTGCTCACCTGAAACTTTCACATGCTCACTAGAAACTTCTAGGTGTGCAACTGAAATGCTTCAGATGCACACCTGACAGTTTTCTTCTCTACAAAATGACAGTACAAGAGTCAGTGCATCCGTATTATCACCATGGACTTTATTATAAGGACATTGCTGCCTTGCTTGCAAGTCGTCATGGTTATGTTGTGTCCAAGAGAAACCTGAAGAGAATTTTGAAGTCCTATGGTCTGTTTCGACGTAAAGGATTCACCGCTTTGGATCCTATGTTTGATTTCATAGACATTCACAGCTTCAAACATCTGGCCAGCTCTGTGGCTATTGCTGGATGTACACAAAATGTCACCTAAAACTTTCAGGTGAGCACGTAAAAGTTTCAAGTGCGCACGTGAAATTATTATTATTTTTTTTAACCTTTTCTTGTCCCTTTAAGGGCTCCATAACCTTCACTTTTGTTTTGTTTGTTTCACTGAAAATTAAATGAACGGTGACTCATGCTGCTCAGAGGCTGTGGAAGAATGAGGTGTGTCACCACTGTTTTGATATAAAACACAAACACACTAAGAGAGTTATGGCTAAATACCTCGTTTATTTGTTGAATGATAATGTAGCAACAAAGAAAAATGTGTGACAGATTCAGAATCAGCGTTAAAATTGTGTTACATTCAAACCACACTCAATGATTACATTTCACAAAAAAATAATTCCATGACAAATTTTATGAACTGAAAACCAACTCCTAAAGTAATGTTATATATTTATGTCACTATTGTTAAAGTGACTCACAGAATCATCTTAATGTCATACATCTGTTATAAAACAGAGACTTTATATAGAGATAATGCACCTCCACAGCCATGTTGATCTTTATGTGACACCAAAACCACACTAAAAATTATTTTACATTACAAGAAAGTCAATGCTAAATTTCAAATCAATCAACCAACAATGATGTAAAACATCTGACAAACATAATTATTAACACTTAGATTAAAAACAGCAGAGATGAGAACAATTACACACATGAAGCTTGAAAGAGGACAAAAAAAAAAGCAAAATTACCAGAATGAACCAGATATTTAATCTTTTCATTTCCTAATTTTTGCCACTGTAGAGTAATGCTTGAAAAAACTGATGAAGGTAAATCTCTAGTCCTCAAATATGGATGCAGATATATAATATAATGTGGAAGTGCAAAAAAAAAAAAAAAAAAAAATCACAATTCCATTGGTATCCACTAGAGGCTTGCTGCAAAGTCCCAGAAGCCACATACACATCCATTCATAAATCTGATTTTTAAGGCATATAAAAACATCTTTACACCTTTGGTCTGAAAGGATTGTTTTTCTAGAGACTTGTGTTTTTTAATGACGCTACTTTGTTGAAGATATTAAACTTTTGAATTTTGCCTCATAAGGTTTGTGATTGACTTGACAGAGTGACAGAGTGATAGTTACGGCTTCAGACACGATTGGGTGACATCACAGAGCTTATGTTTATCTTTTGTACAGTCTATAGGCCCAGTTTCTTCTTTGAGAACTACAGCAGCAATAGGTGCAAAGTGCAATAAAAAAAATTGCTGTTTTTCAAGAGTACCCTTGAGGATAGCCTCAAACATTAAGGAGTCACCATTAGAGAAATCATGTTTAAATGAACATTCAATTACAGCAGCATTTAACTTGACTAAAGTCAGGTTCAAAACCAGTTTTGGTCGTCTTATTTAATTTCTCATTCACAGCTGTACAACTGAAAACCCAAACTATGAGAAAATCTAAAAATTAGAACCAACTCTTCTTCTAGTATTAATAGACACATTTCCAAAACTTGATGTAAACAAACTGTAGAAGAAATGAGGGGAAAAAATCATGATGCTGAAAAAAAAACATTTTTGTTTTGCTCCTTTTTCTGGATGCCAAACATCCTCTCAAGAAGAAGTTGGCTTCCTAGCTGAAGCTGCACCTGTAATATCTAGCCCTGCTGCTACTCCTGCTGCTGTTCCCAATGCTACACCTGCTACCAGCGCTACTGGTGACCCTCCTTCACTCATTAGTTTCATTGCTCCACCAAGAAAGGCCCCGAGGAGTGCTCCTGTTGCAACCCCTGTGTATTTAATCACCTGCTTTGCAAACACAGTGGCTTTTGCCTCCTTCGTAATCTCCTCTGGTGACTTGTTTACAGATGACTGTGCGATGTTCGCTTCCTCCTGTTGGATGTCTTGTTTCACTTTTTGCAGCATCTCGTTGGTGTAGCAGCCTCCTTTGTTCACTTCAACCATCTCGTCTATTGTTTTGAGCAGTTCTGTCAAATGGAACTGGTTGTACCGGTATTCATCCTCCTGTTTTTTCTTCCAGTATTTATTATCAAAAACGTGGCACCGGCCTCCGCACGTCTTTACCAGATTTGTCAGACCTTCACATTGTTCTACAAACTCCTTGATCTTCTCTCCGTCAGAGAGCTGGTCACCATGCGTGAAGAGAACAATGGTGTATTTCAAAGCTTCTTCTGAGAAATACTGGCGCAGCTTTTTGATGATTTCCTGCTCGTGCACGGTGTATTTCTCCACTTTAAGCGCAATAAGGAACACATGAGGCCCGGGAGCGCACTCTGTGATACACTTGATTATCTCAGCCCTCATCTCGGCCTCATTTGTCCTTGTGTCAAAGAACCCAGGGGTGTCGATCCACACAATTTTCTTTCCATTGACAGTTTCCTCTCGACGTTGACATTTAGTGGTACCAGAGTTGGCTGAGCTGTCAATCTTGAACTTAGTCTCACCAAAAATGGTGTTGGCGAGGCTGCTCTTCCCAGCTCCAGTTTTTCCCAGTATAACTATTCTTCTTGCTGAATCTGGAAGTCAAATATGATGCTGAATCAGTGAGATGTATCTCTCAGGTTCTGCTGAGTAACTGACTACGTTTACATGCACACCATATCCGTGTTTTAATCAGAATAATGACAATATTCTGAGTGCGTAGGAGTCATGTAAACATCGTATTCTAATTGTCACAATCCAATTAAGCTTATTTTCCAATTATTAAAAATCTGAATAAAACCCCTGGCATATGCCTGTATTAACCCGAATATTGGGTCATGTGAACACATTANAAGAACCCAGGGGTGTCGATCCACACAATTTTCTTTCCATTGACAGTTTCCTCTCGACGTTGACATTTAGTGGTACCAGAGTTGGCTGAGCTGTCAATCTTGAACTTAGTCTCACCAAAAATGGTGTTGGCGAGGCTGCTCTTCCCAGCTCCAGTTTTTCCCAGTATAACTATTCTTCTTGCTGAATCTGGAAGTCAAATATGATGCTGAATCAGTGAGATGTATCTCTCAGGTTCTGCTGAGTAACTGACTACGTTTACATGCACACCATATCCGTGTTTTAATCAGAATAATGACAATATTCTGAGTGCGTAGGAGTCATGTAAACATCGTATTCCAATTGTCACAATCCAATTAAGCTTATTTTCCAATTATTAAAAATCTGAATAAAACCCCTGGCATATGCCTGTATTAACCCGAATATTGGGTCATGTGAACACATTAGTCGTAATATGCTCCAGAGTAAACTGCGTAAAGGATTTTTTCCTTCTGCGCATGTTCAAAACAACGAGAAGGCAAAAGTCTCTACCATAGACTGTATAATGAGTGGACGTTATGACGTTCGGCTCAAACTGAAGCCTCCAGCAGATGCCCCGCCCCCTGGTGTCTGGCTGCAGTATAGGTCATAAGCCCCGCCTCCCCATGTATTCCAGATATGAGCCGGGAAAACTTAAAAAAATTACGATACCTCGTAGAAACATTTCTCTCATCTTTACGCTAAGGTAGTATGACGATGTCATTTGGCTGCATGGTGTTCAGGTGTTTTTTTTCCTGAGAAGTTAGTTTCTCATTAGTTATTGGACGTTAAAAACTGCGATATAAGTTTCATTTTACGATAGTTGACAGCTGCCGTTCGTGAGTAGTTTTTATCAGGGATATAAGAAACTTCGGGAAAGAGAGTCAAAAGGAGACTAAACCTTCTGAAGAAGAAGAAATAAATATTTTCATTTCTCTTTTTTACTCTGCTCCACCGGAAATTCTCTACTGCGCAGACTCTGGCTGCACAATGGCGACTAGAGAAACGGGGTTTTTTGGCTTCAAAATCGTAGAACGGGAAGCGCGCTGTCTATTCTATATACAGTCAATGTCTGGGACGAGTTGGTGCTACTGTCAATGCTGCACTTTCAAAAGAATACCACTAGATGGCGTCTTGTCATGATGCTACTGCTACGACTGCTACGATTTATTCAGAATATGCTGATTAACATTTAAACGGGAATATTCCGTTCGCTGAGCACTCGATGGAGCATGTAAACACCTTTTTCGGAGTATCGCCTTAATCAGAATATGGACCCAATCCGAATATGGCGTACATGTAAACGTAGTCACTGATTGCACTGTTCTGCTCTCTGCACAACACTGACAAAGTGCAGTTGTCAACACCCAAGTCAGGGTTTATACTAAGCTTACACAACGTTTGTACAGTTACATAGACTTGAGTGTCCCAGTTTGGATTGTTTTTTTTAAATATCCCTGCATGGTTTTAGTGTTTGTCCTTGTAAAAACAACATCCTGATTCCGGGGATGAGTCCTCAATTGAAACCCAATTTTCCAACTTATACAACTTCAACGAAAACAGCTCTACCTGTGCATGCCCCACCTTAGCCTGGTGATGTATCAGCAAAACAAGACGACCCAAGTTTCAAACATCACAAGTTAGAAACTGAGAGTCTTTACCGTCGCTCTCTTTCCTGTGGCTGAAAATGAACTGTATCGACAGTGTTAGGATTTAATAGTTCCAAACCCACAATGAGCCATATTGGTCTCATTTTTCCAAACATCACTTTAGCCAACAAAAGTCTTACAAGTCTGGAGTACATGAGGTTATCAAATGAATGCAAATAGCCATTGCCATGTCTCATTATGTTCAATTTGCATGGTTTATGTCCAGGTTTTGTTTGAAAGTCATGTGTGTTCTTTTGTTTTAGGTCACTTCACTTCCTGGTCTACGCTCTAACAGTCATTACACAAACTGAACCATTGGTGTCGATGCACCATTATGGAACACCCCATTTGGCTTTAGCATTAGCGATATGCATGACTGCAAATAATCATCCAATCAACTAACGGCATCATGAAAGAAAAGCAGGTGCAGAACGTCAAATGTTGGGGGAACTTCCTGGAAAAGCCTTGTCCAACAAATCCAAATTGCTCGTACTTACTACATATAAACAACAACAAACATGGTAAGCATTAATGCTAGGGTAAGATCAAGACAAGGCAATTTATATATATATATATATATATATATATATATATATATATATATATATATATATATATATATATATATATAAAACACATAACACAAAAAAACATGAAAATGATAAAAATCAATTTGAGGTTTATAAGATCTGAAAATAAGTCGTCGTAACTCACCGTCCATGCTGTGGAGAGTATTAACAAATGTAGAGTCCCAAAAACACTCGAATCTGAAAGATGCTCTGACAGTGTCTGTTTTCCTGTGGCTCGTTCTGGTTTCCTCTCTTCTTGTTTTTGCTTCTGTTTGACTTGTTTCTGGGCAGCACGCGAATGGAATGATGCTACCACCCAATGCCATTCTATTCTTATATTGTAAGGGTGTGTACGAGTCACCAGTTCTGTCGCATGTTGGAGTTTCACAGCTTTGACAAAAAGAAATGTTTCGACTCACCGCAAAAGTTTGACTTTTTAACTCAAGATTTCGACTATTTATCTCAAAATTCAAACTTTTATCTGACAGTTTTGACTTTTTATCTCAAAATATGAACTTTTTGTCTAAAAAAAAAAAATCAACAAAGTTTTCCTTTTTTTTTTTTTTTTTTTTTTTTTTTTTTTTTTTTTTTTTTTTTTTTTTTTTTTTTTTTTTTTTTTTTTTTTTTTTTTTTTTGCAGTTTTTCCTTGTTTCATGTTATATTTCCCTTGGTTGAAGTAGCATTTCTGAATACTTTGTGGCATACTGGATATTTATAAGAAATTAATTTCTTTCTAAATTAGCATTTTATGTGTGCTTATGTTTTATTTTCCTACTGTTTGTGGTATCTGTATAAAATGTCATATGATAACCACTTAGTGACACTTAATCCATTTGGTAGAGGTCAATACTTTAAAAACTAAAAGGTTTGTTTAAAAACAGAATAAAAAGAGATTGTGGTTATTACTCACCCATTGCGTTAAGAAATGCTAAAAAAATGTTTCTAGTCCTCTTTTCTGGGTGGGGTAGTTAAAGCGTCAAATATATTTTGGTTGAAGTACAGCTCCTTAATTTTTAAAAGCTGGAAGATTAAATAAATATTCATAAAAAGAGTTTGTACTTACTGTCCATGGTGCTCAGAGAAAAGTTGGTTTGGTGAAAAACAAAATGCTCTGTCGAACCCAGCCCTTCTTCATTCCTCTCGTCTGAGACACTTTAACTTTCAGTTTCAATATGACCCCAAACTAAGTTTTGGCTCCCTCTTGTGGTGAAAGAGACAGAACACAACCAAATCCATAAATAGTTTGAAAATGTTTTTCTGACACAGTATTTGTTTGTATCAAAGCTTGAGCTTATTCTGCCTTTGCTAATGACCCCTATTTTTTAACAAACACAAGTTCTTTATGTGATTCATTAATAGTACCCATGTCACAGTGAGCTCTAGTGAGTGAAAAAAAGAACACATTTATTCTTATTTTTTCTTTTTATTGTCTCATTGGTTTTTCAACATTTATAGATCAATCTCTGTAAATAACAAAGTCTTCATCCCCTCATTTTAAAATGCCATGCCGTTAATAATGCTGCATAATTATGTTAATTTTGTTACATTTTCAAAAACTTAGAGATAAAATACCATGACAGAAGAAGTCTCATAACCATCTTAACTTTAATTCAAAACTCAAGAAAATGTTTAAGATAAAATACAAGTTGTAGATGGAACGAAAAAAAAAGAGGGGTATTGTTTCTTGTTTTTTTTTTTTCAATATTTCCTTTATATTTTCTCTCTTTCAGATCAAAATAATCCCTATGGTAACCTCAATGATTTCTTAGAAAACCTTCAAATCAGTGTCCATCTGAAACACTTGATGCTTCGTGTTCCACATACATTAAAATCATACATTACATCATACCTTACAAAAAGGACTTAATATGACCAAAAATATTTTGGAAAGAAAGAAGTAGAAGTAAAGCACTTGAAAATACTACTGTATTATTATGTTAATTGTGTATTCAAAAAAAAAAAAACAGAGGTAAAATATCAAGACAGAAAAACAAGTCTGTTGAGAAGCTTGAGTGAAAGATCAAGATAACATCAAAAAGTTCATATACATACTTTTTTTTTTTTTTTGCCCATTTTAAATTTTCCTCTCATAACAATTCTGATAATTCAATAATAATCATTACAAAAATACAATTTGATTATGGTGCATTTTTATGGTGTTTATAGACATTAACAAAAAGATGATACACCTGCATTAAATGACATTTAAAGTTGTGTCTCAAGTAACAAACGTCACAACTTCAAATCAAACAAAAACCTGTTTTCATAGTTTTATTGAGCCTCATTCACGTACAGTGCTCCCGCGTAAATAAGTGCTAAAACTTTGCGTATGAACACAAATCTNCTTTTTTTTTTTTTTTGCCCATTTTAAATTTTCCTCTCATAACAATTCTGATAATTCAATAATAATCATTACAAAAATACAATTTGATTATGGTGCATTTTTATGGTGTTTATAGACATTAACAAAAAGATGATACACCTGCATTAAATGACATTTAAAGTTGTGTCTCAAGTAACAAACGTCACAACTTCAAATCAAACAAAAACCTGTTTTCATAGTTTTATTGAGCCTCATTCACGTACAGTGCTCCCGCGTAAATAAGTGCTAAAACTTTGCGTATGAACACAAATCTTGGATTTATTAATATTTTCTTTCTTCAAATTTATTCTTTCACTGCAAAGAAAAAGAACTTTCTCAGACCATGCATAGCATTCAAAACTGAAAAACTGTGAATTGACTAAATTTTCATACCCAGATATGTTATGTGCAGTGTAAGAACATTTTCATGCACTTATTGGTGAACGATGCCCATTGTTCTGTAAAGATTTGCAAAAGTTGCAGTTGTGGCTTTTGTTGAATTTCTACAACTTCTGGAAACAAATGTCAAATAAAAGAAAGGAATGAATAAGGTCAAATGTCAAAAAACAAAAGGAAAGGAATAGAATGAATGAGGATGTGGATAAACTTTCTTAAATCTGGATCATTAGCTCAGAAGATGCAAAACTTGAAAGTAAAATTTTCATTATTTTGCCTGTCTACACAATCAGAGTATTCATTAATTTTCCTATTCCTTTGAGCTCTGTCCAAAGTTATCAATGACATCACAGAGATGATTTCCTCCTTTATTGACAGCATTTGCAGCCATCTCTACTGCTTCTGTCATGCTCGTTGCCTTCTGAGCTGCCTTCAATCCTTCATAACCTCCTACAAATGCTCCCACTACAGCTGACGTCCCATAACACGCAACTGCTACCTTCAACGCCACTGCTGCTGCTCCTCCTCCTGCTCCTCCTCCTGCTGCTGCTGCCCCTCCTCCTCCTCCTGCTGCTGCTCTTTTTAATGGTTCAAGTGCTCGTATAAGGTCTTTCAATTTGGTGATTGCTTTTATTGCAGTTACTGCTTCTTTGAGTGCTTTAAGAATTACTTTTGTCATCGCTTCTATACCAAAAAGTGCTCCTAACACAACACCTGTTCCTGTTCCTGCCATTGAAATCAAAAGCTGATAAAAAACATTGATCTTTGCCCTCTCATTGATCTCTTTCTCAGACATGTTTCCTGAAGACTGTCTGATTTTCTCTCTCTCTCTCTGTAAGTCTTCTTCCACTGCCTGCAGCATCTCGTTGGTGTAGCAGCCGTTGTTGTTTTCTTTCATCATCTTGTCGATTGTCTGAAGCAGCTGATCCACCTGGAACTTGTTGCTCCTGTATTCATTCATTGGCTTCTCTTTCCATTGTTTATTATCGATGACGTGACAGCGGCTGCTGCACTTCCTCACCAACTCACTCAGATTCTGATCCGCATTGACAAAATCTACAATTGTCTTTCCCTCTGGGAGCTGATCCCCATGAGTGAAGACCACTGTTGCATATTTGAAGGCTTCTTCAGAAAAAGTTTCCTTTATCTTGGTGATCACAGCCTCCTCCTGCTCAGTGTATTTCTCCACTTTTAGTAAAATGAGAAAAGCGTGGACACCAGCAGAGCACCCTGTCACACACTTTGTTATCGCAGGCTTCAGCTCTTCTTCAGGCATGTCAGTGTCAAAGAAACCAGGAGTGTCGATCAGAGTGATGTTTCTCCCGTTGACAGATCTGGTTTCTATTTGACACTCTTTTGTCCCAGATTTGGACATGTGTCCGACCTTGAACAGTTCCTGTCCAAATATAGTGTTAGCCAGGCTGCTTTTCCCTGATCCAGTTTTTCCCAGGAGGACGATTTTCATTGGTTCTGAAAAGAAAAAATCTCCTGTCATCATATGAAACATTTATCTTTTCTCTGTTTTTATCTACCTGAGGACACAATCCATCTCATGCAATGATGTCAAGCCATAAACTGCTATAAACGTTTGTTTGGCATATTGGTGAAATTAGGCACTTTGTCAGAGGTCACCAAGCTCAGCAAGAGTTACTTATGAACTTTATTTTTTAGATCACATCTTTATGATTTATATCCAGCATCAGCTGAATAAAACAGGCTAAGGCTTATCATTTAGTAGAACAAAACAAAATACATGGTGACGCCCTGAGACAGAAATCCACGGCAAACAGTAACAATGATGAATAATTAGGATAAAACATCATGAAAATACATTATTAAATCCCCCAACTGCGGCCAACTGTAAGACCTCACAGGTATATCATCACCTGTAGATTCCTCACTTATTGCTATTGGAGTTACTTATGTATTCATCTTTTGTATCAAAACCAATCATTGCTTGTTTATATGAAAAATCTTAGGCTGAAACCACTGAGAAACACTAATACACCAGAGAAATATTCAGTCTTTAAGGCTTCAACTCACCAGCCATGCTGTGAAGTAGCTGTGTAGAATCAATCAGTCGGACTGAGAGGACTGACAGTGTTTGTGTGACTTTGGTTTCTCCCTCACCTTTAAGGTTGGCTCTAAATCTTGATAAACCTGATATCAGAAGCCTCACCTTACATAGAAATGTTGAAAACATCTCTGGCAGCATGCCTGATTATTTTTGGTGCTTTGAATGACAGTAAACACTCTAAGAGATTCCTGTAAAGACTCTGTTTTATAAGAAGCAGTTCCTTTACAGGAAGAGACGATTACAAACCAATAATCTACTGTGGCCAACAAGAAAGGAGCTTCATTATTCAGCTTTCAGTCCATGAAACTTACCTGAGAATAATCCCTGCTTAGACTAAAGGGTTCCCTTAGATGACAAGAAAGGAACATATAGCAGCATTTTGGTCTAGAAACCATATGTAAACATATACTTCGATGTTAGGTACACACAATATTCTTTGGCATGTTTGCTCTTGCCTTTTATAAAAATGACCTTGATGTAGAGCCTACACACCACATTTAATTTCACAGACCACCCCAAACTCNAACTGAACATCTTTGCTAGAACATCTGAAGTCTCACAAATTGGGTCATTGCTGAAAACTTTGTATGAGACTGTTTATGTAATGAATAGTGATTTTTTTTATTATCCTTACTAATGCGCCTTGGCTCAAAATAAAATTGTGTAGACGCAGAGGAATGTTTGAGGACCTGCAGTTTGCTGTTCAAACTGAGGCTCCTGCAAGGGAAGTTTACAAGAAATGGAAGATACTTGTTTGAACGCGCAGTTGGAAAGTCCTGAGTTTAATGTGGATACAGGAGGGCACAACTGATCACACTGTTGAAAAAGTTCATTTTAGTCCTGGACCCTGTGGAGGTGGAGGCTGTCAAGAAAATTATGGATAAGCTGTCATCTTTGACAGACTTTTCAGTTAATTGGTAAATTAGTAAATTAAGATCTACCTCTACTTTTCTAAGCACCATTCAGTGGCAGCTTGTTGCAGCAGCTCTGTCTTTGTTGTTCTTTTTAGTTAATGCTTTTTATATTTATATATTTTAGGAACTTTGGCACTATACATTTACTTGTATTGCTGCTGTAACTGTGAATTTTGCCCTTGTGGGCTGAATAAAGGAGAATCTTATCTTATTGTACCTTTAAGAGAAAGATTGAGCTGTAGGTGAGTGAATGTCTGACTCCAGGGTTGAAATATTGTGGTGCTAGCGCCCTCCAGTGTCCACTTTATGAAAGTGTACCTACACTACAAATCATGAAAATGAAAAAAAAAAAAAACAGAAGTAATATTTGTATGTTTCTTCAGAAAAATATTCCTTAACCTTGTTGATGACAACCCTCTCATGCTCAGTGTATTTACCCACTCTAAGCACAATGAGAAAAGCGTGAATACCAGCAGAGCACTCTGTGATACACTTTATTATCACAGGCTTCAGCTCTTCTTCAGACCTGTCAGTGTCAAAGAAACCAGGAGTGACGATCAGAGTGATGTTTCTCCCATTGACAGACTAACAAGTTTTACTTCTTTCCATTTTTTTTGAAAATGTAAAAGATGATAAGTTAGAGATTCAAAAGGTTTTTTTTAATTTCAAAGTTTCTTTATTCTATTATTATCATTTTCATTGCAAAATTGCAAAGTCCCTTTGTTTTGACTCTATGTTTCTCATTGTTATTCTGTTAAATTTTTCAAAAGAAACATTTTGATTCATTGATTCATACATTCCTTTCCCCTCTGAACAGGCTGATAACCTTTTAAACAGCACTGTAAACAATTGTCCTGTAAAATGACAGTAAAATACTGGCAGCAGTGGTTCCAATAATTTACTGTTTATTTTACGGTAGGCCTACTGTTACACACTTTACAGTATACTACTGTTATAATACCAACAGTAATGTGCTGTAATTCAGCACATGAATTACAGAGCATTACTGTTTTTTCTTGATTTTTACAGTAGACTGCTGGCAGCAGGGTTTTACCTTGTAACCATGAGTGAGGAGGACACGCCGTGGATATGAGACCCTGCTGTACATGGATTTATCACGCAGGTAACAGGCTATCTTTGCCTTGGTAAATACAGGCTGTCTATGCTCCATGCCATAGAAATGCTGTGTATGGCACTGACCGGATGTCAAAGGGAACAATAAACAACAGTATTTTCTTCTGTAAAATTTTTAATGATGATTCCTGTGGATATTTCATTTTAGCTTTGAGTTGAACAAGAAGATTTTACAGTCCATGTTAGACATTTGTGTCTGCCCATGGATTACAGTGCATGACTGTAAATTATGGTAAAATGCAAGCAGGGGATGTCAGTCTACACCCCAGAGTATAGACAGTTGTTGAACACCCCAGGGCATAGACAGCTTGTATCACCTGCATGATTCCCTTCAGCTCAGCAGTGTCTTATGTCCACCCTGCCCTCCTCACTCATGGTTACAAGGTTTGATAAGGGATTAGGTTCAATTCAGTTTTATCTGCTCATTTTTACAGTGCTTTCTACACATTGTCTCTATAGCCCCTCCCCTTCTTACAGAACTCAATATACTGAGTTAACTCTGCTTAACATGATTAGTGCATTGCACCTTTCGACTGATGAACACAAACAACTAATTTGATTTAGTAATGACAACGTCTTTTTACAAAACATGAGATGTTACATAATGACTACTAAAAAGTTTAGGTTGTAACAAAATCCAGGTTTACAGTGCAGGTGGTGCCTCTTCGAGTGCTCCGTCCAGTTTGGTGCTTTCAGGTTAAGAGTCCGGATGAAAACTAATTCTTTGTCTTCTTGTCAGTGTTTCCTTGAGCTCATATTAAAACACCGTTGTTCAGGCGTAGTATTTTAAAATTGTGTTTAATTTTTAGTTTTGCTCAGATGAATAGCATTGAAGGGACGCAAGAACAAGTCTTTAAAGTTAACTGAAAAAGAAAATAAATACTGTGTTATACCGTAAGATTACGGTATTTGCTGTATAAAATAATGAAAATAACAATACTGCTTTGTACCGTAAGATTTTACAGAAGTTTGCTGTTAAGACGTTTGAATTTACAGCATTCAACTGTATTCATGGAAAACGGTACACTCCTGTTCAAGATACCCTGTATTTTTAAAAGCAATTTCTTATAGCAAGATCACATCAGAGACAAAAGATATAACAAGAACACATGAAATACTTGTCAATAATATTTATTCACCAAAAATCATCTACAAGATATTAAAGACCAAATATCTTCCATTATTTCCCTTCAAGTCCCTTCCATTGTTTGAACATCAAAACATCCAATTATATATTTAATATATGCAGAATGAGCCTGCGCCATGATATCCTTGACAGCTGTTACTTATCACTAGTCCCTCACTTTTAATACATGTGATACACAACAACAACAACAACAACAACAACAAAAACCCAACTGTTGACAGTGAACTTCTCAAATTTGACTCAGGTATTTGTTCCAGATAAGACTGCAGTGATCTGTTATTTTTTTTTAAATGTTTTTTTCCCCATTTCTGTTTAAAAGAGATAAATTTCCCAGTTGTAATAAGATAAACGCTTCTACGATTTTTCTCAAATTTGAGCTTGAAGATATTAGACTGACTGATTCACATTTACATAAAACACATTGATACTAAATTTCTACACACAGGTTTAATATGAGTAGAACACTTTACTAATAGATGTTAAAGTAGATAGAGAAGACAAAAAGGAAAAACAGTAATCTGTGTGCACATTCTGTCCATTCCTTAACATGTCAGCACCCTTTTAGACTTTTAACTCATTTTGATTTTTTGATTTGGGAATCATCATCGTCATCAGGACCAGCTTCAAAGGACTTTCCCGCAGCGTATCCTACAGCCCCTTCTGTCACTGCCCCCACTGCAAATCCTGCTACAGTCATTGTTACTGTTGCAGCTGTTATGTAAGCCACCACCCCTAATATTCCCCCACCAAGGAGAGCTCCAACCAACATACCCACTGTCACAGGTCCAAGTTCATTAAGAAGCGTTTTCCAAACAGTGTCTTTGGCCTTTTCAAAGTCCCCAAGATATTTCAGCGCTTTTTTAATCATTTCCCACACTGCTTGGAACATCCCGTTGGTGTAGTAGCCGTTGTTGTTCTCTTTTACCATCCTGTCGATTGTCTGAAGCAGCTGCTTCACCTGGAACTTGTTGCTCCTGTATTCATTCATTGGCTTCTCTTTCCATTGTTTATTGTCGATGACGTGATAGCGGCCGCCACACTTCCTCACCAACTCTTTCAGATTCTGATCCGCATTGACAAAATCTACAATTGTCTTTCCCTCTGGGAGCTGATCTCCATGAGTGAAGACGACTGTTGCATATTTGAAGGCTTCCTCAGAAAAAGTTTCTTTTATCTTGGTGATCACAGCCCTCTCATGCTCAGTGTATTTCTCCACTTTTAGTAAAATGAGAAAAGTGTGAGGTCCAGGAGAGCACTCTGTGATACACTTTGTTATCGCAGGCTTCAGCTCTTCTTCAGACCTGTCAGTGTCAAAGAAACCAGGAGTGTCGATCAGAGTGATGTTTCTCCCGTTGACAGACCTGGTTTCTATTTGACACTCTTTTGTCCCAGATTTGGACATGTGGTGGACATTGAACAGTTCCTGTCCAAATATAGTGTTAGCCAGGCTGCTTTTCCCTGATCCAGTTTTTCCCAGGAGGACGATTTTCATTGGTTCTGAAAAGAAAAAATCTCCTGTCATCATATGAAACATTTATCTTTTCTCTGTTTTTATCTACCTGAGGACACAATCCATCTCATGCAATGATGTCAAGCCATAAACTGCTATAAACGTTTGTTTGGCATATTGGTGAAATTAGGCACTTGGTCAGAGGTCACCAAGCTCAGCAAGAGTTACTTATGAACTTTATTTTTTAGATCACATCTTTATGATTTATATCCAGCATCAGCTGAATAAAACAGGCTAAGGCTTATCATTTAGGAGAACAAAACAAAATACATGGTGACGCCCTGAGACAGAAATCCACAGCAAACAGTAACAATGATGAATAATGAGGATAAAACATCATGAAAATACATTATTAAATCCCCCAACTGCGGCCAACTGTAAGACCTCACAGGTATATCATCACCTGTAGATTCCTCACTTATTGCTACTGGAGTTACTTATGTATTCATCTTTTGTATCAAAACCAATCATTGTTTGTTTATATGAAAAATCTTAGGCTGAAACCACTGAGAAACACTAATACACCAGAGAAATATTCATTCTTTAAGGCTTCAACTCACCAGCCATGCTGTGAAGTAGCTGTGTAGAATCAATCAGTCGGACTGAGAGGACTGACAGTGTTTGTGTGACTTTGGTTTCTCCCTCACCTTTAAGGTTGGCTCTAAATCTTGATAAACCTGATATCAGAAGCCTCACCTTACATAGAAANAAGAGATTCCTGTAAAGACTCTGTTTTATAAGAAGCAGTTCCTTTACAGGAAGAGACGATTACAAACCAATAATCTACTGTGGCCAACAAGAAAGGAGCTTCATTATTCAGCTTTCAGTCCATGAAACTTACCTGAGAATAATCCCTGCTTAGACTAAAGGGTTCCCTTAGATGACAAGAAAGGAACATATAGCAGCATTTTGGTCTAGAAACCATATGTAAACATATACTTCGATGTTAGGTACACACAATATTCTTTGGCATGTTTGCTCTTGCCTTTTATAAAAATGACCTTGATGTAGAGCCTACACACCACATTTAATTTCACAGACCACCCCAAACTCTCACTCTCAAATTGAAATTTCCTCTGATTATCCCCCTGTTTTTAAGGTTGGTCCTGTCGGCTCTCAGGTATGTTTTGTATTGTCAAGTCAAAGCAAGTCGGCTTCTTATGTCTCATATTGAAACTTAAAAAAGCATCAACCCTTCCCCTGTAGTTGGTTTGATGGTTTGTATGAGCTCCTCTCTGACTGCAGGTTACACAGATGCACTTTTGCTGAAGACTTCACTGTAGCATCGTCAGTGCCTTGAAAAATGTCTCAACATGATTGCACTCTATCTTTGACCAATCGTGATTATTTATGCATCCGCCAGGTTAACAACAGGGAACATGCCGCATTTACAGCTGGTAATCGTAACGTAGTTGTAAAGTTTGAAATAGTAACTGAGTACCTGTCACTGGGAAAAGGGACAATGTTAGTAATGCTGTTGTTTATGACAACGTTATTCCCAACACTGCTCACTTTTGGACTTTCTTTGCCATGATTTTAGCTAGTTTGCAGTTGAAGCAAATCTTGGCCTCAAGAATTTGATTAATATGTGAACTGACTGAGTTTTGAAAGTGCTTATCTAGCTGTTTTTTAGAGGAAATCTTGTCAAATATGTCCTTTATGGTTTATTATGCTTTTTTGTATTATCATATGTCAAATTAGGCTAATAGAGAATTTATTCTGGAGAAAAATTTTAAAAGATCCATTGAGTTATGCTGTGATGAAACGGTACAAACTGAACATCTTTGCTAGAACATCTGAAGTCTCACAAATTGGGTCATTGCTGAAAACTTTGTATGAGACTGTTTATGTAATGAATAGTGATTTTTTTTATTATCCTTACTAATGCGCCTTGGCTCAAAATAAAATTGTGTAGACGCAGAGGAATGTTTGAGGACCTGCAGTTTGCTGTTCAAACTGAGGCTCCTGCAAGGGAAGTTTACAAGAAATGGAAGATACTTGTTTGAACGCGCAGTTGGAAAGTCCTGAGTTTAATGTGGATACAGGAGGGCACAACTCTAGTGTGACAACTTTAAGTTCATTTTAGTCCTGGACCCTGTGGAGGTGGAGGCTGTCAAGAGAATTATGGATAAGCTGTCATCTTTGACAGACTTTTCAGTTAATTGGTAAATTAGTAAATTAAGATCTACCTCTACTTTTCTAAGCACCATTCAGTGGCAGCTTGTTGCAGCAGCTCTGTCTCTGTTGTTTTTTTTTTGTTAATGCTTTTTATATTTATATATTTTAGGAACTTTGGCACTATACATTTACTTGTATTGCTGCTGTAACTGTGAATTTTGCCCTTGTGGGCTGAATAAAGGAGAATCTTATCTTATTGTACCTTTAAGAGAAAGATTGAGCTGTAGGTGAGTGAATGTCTGACTCCAGGGTTGAAATATTGTGGTGCTAGCGCCCTCCAGTGTCCACTTTATGAAAGTGTACCTACACTACAAATCATGAAAATGTTTTTTTTTTTTTGTCTTCATTATAAACATACAAAGAAGTCTTTTTATAAGGAATTGGAACAACTACTGTTGGGAGAGTACGAGTCACATAAATGGGTGAGATTCGTGTTACTCTTTTCGCACTTATGGTCGTCTCGTGAGACACTATGTGAAATAATAGTGTCCGAAGTCGAGTTCTTCAGACCTGTCAGTGTCAAAGAAACCAGGAGTGACGATCAGAGTGATGTTTCTCCCATTGACAGACTAACAAGTTTTACTTCTTTCCATTTTTTTTGAAAATGTAAAAGATGATAAGTTAGAGATTCAAAAGGTTTTTTTAATTTCAAAGTTTCTTTATTCTATTATTATTATTTTCATTGCAAAATTGCAAAGTCCCTTTGTTTTGACTTTATGTTTCTCATTGTTATTCTGTTAAATTTTTCAAAAGAAACATTTTGATTCATTGATTCATACATTCCTTTCCCCTCTGAACAGGCTGATAACCTTTTAAACAGCACTGTAAACAATTGTCCTGTAAAATAACAGTAAAATACTGGCAGCAGTGGTTCCAATAATTTACTGTTTATTTTACGGTAGGCCTACTGTTACACACTTTACAGTGTACTACTGTTATAATACCAACAGTAATGTGCTGTAATTCAGCACATGAATTACAGAGCATTACTGTTTTCTCTTGATTTTTACAGTAGACTGCTGGCAGCAGGGTTTTACCTTGTAACCATGAGTGAGGAGGACACGCAGTGGATATGAGACCCTGCTGTACATGGATTTATCACGCAGGTAACAGGCTATCTTTGCCTTGGTAAATACAGGCTGTCTATGCTCCATGCCATAGAAATGCTGTCTATGGCACTGACCGGATGTCAAAGGGAACAATAAACAACAGTATTTTCTTCTGTAAAATTCTTAATGATGATTCCTGTGGATATTTCATTTTAGCTTTGAGTTGAACAAGAAGATTTTACAGTCCATGTTAGACATTTGTGTCTGCCCATGGATTACAGTGCATGACTGTAAATTATGGTAAAATGCAAGCAGGGGATGTCAGTCTACACCCCAGAGTATAGACAGTTGTTGAACACCCCAGGGCATAGACAGCTTGTATCACCTGCATGTAGTGATGGTCCTTTGACACCCGAGGCTCCGACACATGCGCGGTAGCTCATGAGACAAACGTCTCGAACCACTGTGCCGAAGCGTGGTTTGGTCACGTGACTTGTGACGTATAACACACTTCAAACACTAATGAATCACCTGATTGGTTCGGTCTGTCATGTGAATCACTCAGTGGGACCGAGTGCGCTCCAAGATAGGAGAACTCGAAGAACCTATTCAGTGTTTTCTCCTCGAACAAAAAGAATTCTCACTTAAATACTGGGCCACCCACAAAACAGTGAACCTGAACCTTTATAAACACTTTATGTGAACTCGAGCCTCATCCGTCTGAAAGAGTTTTTTCCAAGGCGCAAAATTTTCAAAGAAAAGAAACCAAAAAAAAAGAATCCGAAAACTGTGAGGAAATGTTATTAATGAATACATCGTGAGTATTCCGTAATTGAATAGCGCAACGGCTAAGGTGGCTCTACTCTCAAATAGACAACGTAGGTACGAATCCAGGAAACAGAGAGAAACAAACGCTATCCCTTTGTCTCCAACTTCCCCCCTTTAACACTTTAAAGGCATGAAAACCCCCCAAAAGTGTTTTATAAACAAGAAAAAATATAAAAAGCTCAAAACCAGTCACAAAAGCAAATCCCCCACCTAGTTATTATTATTATCATTATATTATATAAATGATTCATTCTTATGAGTGTGTTCACTTGAAACCATGTAATCATTTGGAGTTTCCGAACAGGGATGTGTATGCGAATCAAATCCCGAACAATCCATGAACCAATAACACGTGTTTATTGCACTTCATTTTATTGTCCACTAGATGTCCTGCTTGAGTGCTGTGTGTCATTGAGGCCTCGAGTAATGAAGCATGCTTTGAAAAAATGCTTCGAAGCTTCACAAAGCCTCATTAACCCATCACTACCTGCATGATTCCCCCCCAGCTCAGCATTGTCTTATGTCCACTGTGTGCCCTCCTCACTCATGGTTACAAGGTTTGATAAGGGATTAGGTTCAATTCAATTATATCTACTCATTTTTACAGTGCTTTCTACACATTGTCTCTATTGCCCCTCCCCTTCTTACAGAACTCAATATACTGAGTTAACTCTGCTTAACATGATTAGTGCATTGCACCCCTCGACTGATGAACACAAACAACTAATTTGATTTAGTAATGACAACGTCTTTTTACAAAACATGAGATGTTACATAATGACTACTAAAAAGTTTAGGTTGTAACAAAATCCAGGTTTACAGTGCAGGTGGTGCCTCTTCAAGTGCTCCGTCCAGTTTGGTGCTTTCAGGTTAAGAGTCCGGATGAAAACTAATTCTTTGTCTTCTTGTCATTGTTTCCTTGAGCTCATATTAAAACACCATTGTTCAGGCGTAGTATTTTAAAATTGTGTTTAATTTTTAGTTTTGCTCAGATGAATAGCATTGAAGGGACGCAAGAACAAGTCTTTAAAGTTAACTAAAAAAGAAAATAAATACTGTATTATACCGTAAGATTACGGTATTTGCTGTATAAAATAATGAAAATAACAATACTGCTTTGTACCGTAAGATTTTACAGAAGTTTGCTGTTAAGACGTTTGAATTTACAGCATTCAACTGTATTCATGGAAAACGGTACACTCCTGTTCAAGATACCCTGTATTTTTAAAAGCAATTTCTTATAGCAAGATCACATCAGAGACAAAAGATATAACAAGAACACATGAAATACTTGTCAATAATATTTATTCACCAAAAATCATCTACAAGATATTAAAGACCAAATATCTTCCATTATTTCCCTTCAAGTCCCTTCCATTGTTTGAACATCAAAACATCCAATTATATATTTAATATAAGCAGAATGAGCCTGTGCCATGATATCCTTGACAGCTGTTACTTATCACTAGTCCCTCACTTTTAATACATGTGATACACAACAACAACAGCAGCAACAACAAAAACCCAACTCTTGACAGCGAACTTCTCAAATTTGACTCAGGTATTTGTTCCAGATAAGACTGCAGTGATCTGTTATTTTTTTTTAAATGTTTTTTTCCCCATTTCTGTTTAAAAGAGATAAATTTCCCAGTTGTAATAAGATAAACGCTTCTACGATTTTTCTCAAATTTTAGCTTGAAGATATTAGACTGACTGATTCACATTTACATAAAACACATTGATACTCAATTTCTACACACAGGTTTAATATGAGTAGAACACTTTACTAATAGATGTTAAAGTAGATAGAGAAGACAAAAAGGATAAAACAATCATCTGTGTGCACATCCTGTCCGTTCCTTTACATGTCAGCACCCTTTTAGACTTTTAACTCATTTTGATTTTTTGATTTGGGAATCATCATCGTCAGCTTCAAAGGACTTTCCCGCAGCGTACCCTACAGCCCCTCCTGTCACTGCCCCCACTGCAAATCCTGCTACAGTCATTGTTACTGTTGCACATTTTATGTAAGCCACCACCCCTAATATTCCCCCACCAAGGAGAGCTCCAACCAATATACCCACTGTCACAGGTTCAAGTTCATTAAGAAGCGTTTTCCAAACAAAGTCTTTGGCCTTTTCAAAGTCCCCAAGATATTTCAGCGCTTTTTTAATCATTTCCCTCACTGCTTGGAACATCCCGTTGGTGTAGTAGCCGTTGTTGTTCTCTTTTACCATCCTGTCAATTGTCTGAAGCAGCTGCTTCACCTGGAACTTGTTGCTCCTGTATTCGTTCATCGGCTTTTCCTTCCAATATTTGTTATCTATGACGTGATAGCGGCCGCCACACTTCCTCACCAACTCTCTCAGATTCTGATCCGCATTGACAAAATCTTCAATTGTCTTTCCCTCTTGGAGCTGATCTCCATGAGTGAAGACGACTGTTGCATATTTGAAGGCTTCCTCAGAAAAAGTTTCTTTTATCTTGTTGATCACAGCCTCCTCCTGCTCAGTGTATTTCTCCACTTTTAGTAAAATGAGAAAAGCGTGAGGTCCAGGAGAGCACTCTGTGATACACTTTGTTATCGCAGGTTTCAGCTCTTCTTCAGGCATGTCAGTGTCAAAGAAACCAGGAGTGTCGATCAGAGTGATGCTTCTCCCGTTGACAGACCTGGTTTCTATTTGACACTCTTTTGTCCCAGATTTGGACATGTGTCCGACCTTGAACAGTTCCTGTCCAAATAAGATGTTAGCCAGGCTGCTTTTCCCTGATCCAGTTTTTCCCAGGAGGACGATTCTCGTTGGTTCTGAAGAGAAAAAATCTCCTGTCATCATATGAAACATTTATCTTTTGTCGGTTTTTATCTACCTGAGGACACAATCCATCTCATGCAATGATGTCAAGCCATAAACTGCTATAAACGTTTGTTTGGCATATTGGTGAGCAAGACTTACTTGTGTATTTTATTTTTGAGATCAAATCTTTATAATTAATGATACATATGCAACACAATGCAGCATCAGCTGACTAAAACAGGCTAAGGCTTATCATTAAGTAGAACAAAACAAAATATATGGTGACGCCCTGAGACAGAAATCCATGGCAAACAATAACAATTATGATCAATGAGGATAAAACATCATGAAAATACACCATTAAATCCCTCAACTGCTAAACAATATCTTGGGCTGGCATCACAGTGAAACACTAACAAACTAGTGAAATGATTATTTTTTAAGGCATCAACTCACCACCCATCCTGTGAAGAGAGTGTGTGGCGTCGATCAGTCGGGCTGCAAGGACTTCCAGTGTTTGCGTGACTCTGGTTCCTGCATTAGTGATGTGTCGTTCGTGAACGATTCGTTCAAATGAACGAATCTTCTGGGTGAACGAACTGAACCGAATCACTTACTTGAAAAGATTCTTTCATTGATGAACTGCAGTTGCACTTCCCTCTCCTGTCTCTTGTCTCTGTCTCTCTTAACGGTTTGAGTCGCCCAAGCCCTCCCCCCGCACCCATTTATGTCAATGATAGTAATGACTCAACAAACAGGACAGAGTCGGTCGGAAGTCCTATGTCGCCCGTACATCTCCCTCTCGTGTCACCAAACTTGATGAAGTAGTCGTTTCGCGAAAATATATATGAGCTTTTTATGGCTGCTGTCGGTACGCAAACTGCTTCTATATCCATAATTACTCAGCTGACTGTTTTAAAATTAATTCTGATGGTCTCAAATAACGTTTATTTCATGAGTTAATCACTGACGGGCAGAGAAAGAGAGACACAGCTCTGAGCTGGAGTTCAATCATAGACTGTATAATGAGTGGACGCAACGACGTTCGGCTCAAACTGAAGCCTCCAGCAGATGCCCCGCCCCCTGGTGTCTGGCTGCAGTATAGGTCATAAGCCCCGCCCCCTGGTGTCTGGCTGCAGTATAGGTCATAAGCCCCGCCCCCTGGTGTCTGGCTGCAGTATAGGTCATAAGCCCCGCCTCCCCATGTATTCCAGACATGAGCCGTGAAAACTAAAAAATTACGATACCTGGTAGAAACGTTTCTCTCATCCTTACGCCAAGGTAGTATGACCATGTCATCTGGCTGCATGGTGTTCGGGTGTTTTTTTTCCTGAGAAGTTAGTTTCTCATTAGTTATTGGACGTTAAAAACCGCGATATAAGTTTCGTTTTACGATAGTTGACAGCTGTCGTTCGTGAGTAGTTTTTATCCGGGATATAAGAAACTTCGGGAAAGAGCCGAAAGGAGACTAAACCTTCTGAAGAAGAAGAAATGAATATTTTTATTTCTCTTTTTTACTTGGCTCCACCGGAAATTCTCTACTGCGCAGACTCTGGCTGCACAATGGTGGCTAGAGAAACGGGGTTTTTTGGCTTTAAAATCGTAGAACGGTGACAGGCGGAGCCACGCTGTCCATTCTATATACAGTCTATGGTTCCAATCAGTGATTCGCACTGAACGTACTGAAGGCACGTACATCCAGTACGTGAACGAATCGCAGACTGAACTGAAGCTCTGGCCGTTTTCGAATTCACCTACTACATACTATTTTCCAATGCAGTATGTAGTAGACACTGTATACTGCATACTGTATGTGAATGTAGTATAGTATGACAGTTCTGTTTTGTCTGTTTTGTAGTTTGCTAAACTGGTTTCCAGTTTGAGAAATGGGAGAGTAAAGCTGACGGATGTTTTTTCTTGACGTTTCCATAATTTATTATTATCAAGTTATTTTAGGAAAACTTAATAAATATTGAATCAATATTCTCCAGAAAAACAACTCTAAAGTTTAAAGGAAAATGTTGGAACTTTTCAGGTTTGAAAAGTCGCAAATTTAACGCACAGAACAGAATTTAAACACAGACGTCCTCTGCAGTTATTACAAATGATTATAGGTCCCAGCGCTTTAAACTGCATTAGTTTTACCAGGGGACCTCTGATCTTTGTGATAACTGCAGAGGACGTCTGTGTTTAAATGTGAATGTATATTGCAGCAAAACTAATCATATTTGATTTTTAATATTTTACCATATGTTATTAATTGAAAGATATCTGGAGTGGATTGACTTTTTACTTTTAGAGATGATGGAAAAGCTGCCTCTGATAATGCAGGTATTATTTCAAACATTTTTATAGGATAATGATAACATATACCATGTCATCCAGTACGTGAACGAATCGCGAACTGACAGAGAGAAAGAGACTCAGAACGAAGTAAAGCCCTTGAGTGGTCCTGAAAATGTATATAACGTATAAATATCAAACACTCTGTACACTTTTTGATAATATTTTTATACTTTAAAGTTGATAATTATAATGTTGTAATGTGTCTAATGTACAGAGATATAGTCTATTTTATTCATATTTTATATTTTGCACTGCATGCTCTTTTTGCACATCTGTTAAGCTTATTTAACTAGATGTTTAACTGTGTGTACAATTTTTTTTTATGTCACACCTGTTTTGGCAATGTAAACATATTGTAGCATCCTGGCCATTCCCAAGGGATTGTGGGAATATTCTTGTACAACATGTGTTTGTTGTTAGTTCTAGCTGGTTCTGCATTTTATTGAGTAGTTTTTATTCTTTGGGTTATATTTCAGTATAAGTCGACCCAGTGGTTACTTGGGTTATGTTTCTGGGGACAACCATGAGTAAAGTGAGTTTTGTCAGCAGTTAGTATCATAGGAAACTGGATAGATAGTGTTGTGGTAACTCACTGTATATTGAGTGACAGACTGCAGTGATATACTGAATGATTTGTTGAACGAATCTTTTAACTGAACTGATTCTAATGATTTGATTCACTTAAAAGAACTGCATTGCCCATCTCTATCCTGCTTCACCTTAAAGTTTGGCTCTAAGTCTTGATAAACCGGTTATCAGCCTTGCCAATGCAGAAGCCCCGCCTTATGTGGTAATGTTGGAATCATATCTGGCCTCCTCCCTGTTTATTTTTAGTGCTTTGAGTGACAGTAAATAGTCTGAGCAATTCCCAGAAAGACTCTGTTTTACAAGAAGCAGTTCATTTTCTAGGAAGAGACCATGACGAACCAATAACCTTCTGTGGCCTACTCAGTCCATGAAACTTACCTGAGAATTATCCCTACTTAGACCCCAGGGTTCCCTGAGATGACAAGAAAGGAACATATAGGGACATTTTTGTAAGAGACCATAGGTACACATGTATATCCATGTTAGCCACATTTTAGCTCTAAAGAACAGCACTCAACAAGCTTCCTGTTGACCCTGAATGGAATTATACTGCATCCTGCTTTTCTGATTGAAATGTATAATTACTGATAGCCTGATCGGTTTTTGTATGTGAGTTTTCGGCATCCATGAATTACATTGGGACATCAGGAGTCTTCAGTCTCTTTCACCAATATTTTGATGTCACTGTTTGCATTTAGTTATGAAGCACTTCTTGTCTTCTAACTGCAAAATGAAAAGTAGGATATCGATGTAATAACAGCAACAAAACAGACCATTGATCACAATCATATAAATTCATGGTTTAGCAAAAAAACCAAACACTTTATTTAAACTACTCTCTTTCACATGTGACCACACAGCATAAGGAAAAATGGAAACCAACAGTTCATATCAGTCAACAAGAATAATACTGACAAAAGTTTCTGTGAAGGTTTTCCAGTGCACTGACTTAAAGCTGAACAGGCTGGTTGACATTTCTCGCATCGTTATAAAAACCTGTGTGCTGTGGAGCAAACTGAGCACGATTAGATTCACATTGTAAATAAATACTGAAAATACAGACAAATTTTGTACTTTAATAGTTGAAACCATTTCTCATAAAAGAACTTTAAAAAGTGAACAATTTAACCTGTAAGCTTTTAGATACAGTTTGTAAGCCCACATTGCTGTTTACAGTAATTAATTCTTTCTAATCCCTATGATTTAAGTTCATCATCACAATATTTCCAATTAAGATAACTTATTCTAGACTGTATCCCCTGTGACGTTAGCTTTTATGCTAATAAAGCTAATCTTTGCCTCAAGAATTTGAAATTCAAACTGATTGAGTTGTTTTTTAAAGCCTTTCACTGGCTGCTTTGAGAGGAACATCCTATTTAACATTTATTCAATGGTTTATCATAATTTTTATATTAGCAGTTATCAAAATTAGGCTTATGCAACACACCTCTGGCAAAGAAAGTCTCCTTACTGGGTAATGACTGATCCAGAAGCTATGACGATGGAATAACACTGATTTTTATGACACCATAAAGACATAGTCTTGTTCTTATGGCTAAGCAGATAAAGAAAAGGCAAGGATCAGTCTGTAATTTGTTCCGCATAACACTGAGTAGCTGCTTAAGCAATACTTGTTTACATTCAACAATACAAAAATGCAAGAAGAACATAATCTTGTGAGGGAATCTTTTTGTGTTAGCCTAAAGTATAAATTTACATCCAAAGCTAACTTTATCAAAGCTTTTAAAAAAACATGAACGCAAAATGGATTGGCTTTCTCTAAGTAGCACAGTAACCTGACAAAAAGTACAAAAAGTTAACTCAGGTTAACAAATGTGGTTTTGGAACCAGTGTTTGTCAAATGTAACTACTGAACAAGCAAACATGCCATGCTAAAACTAGCAGCTAGCATTGGAACGGACAAACTTTTCTATTCAATCTTTAAATTTTAGCACCATTTTTGGGAGGGTCTTTATGAAGGCTACATTTTAGAAGTGAAAACACACAGCTGTGAAGTGAAAACCATTTCAGGTGACAACCTTTTGAAGGATGCCAAAAGTTTACAAAGCAGTAATCAGAGTAAAGGGTGGCTATTTTGAAGAAACTAGGATATAAAACATGTTTTCAGTTATTTCACCTTTTTTTGTTAAGTACATAAATCCACATGTGTTTATTCATAGTTTTGATGCCTTCAGTGAGAATCTACAATGTGAAAAGTCATGAAAATAAAGAAAAGGCATTGAATGAGAAAGTGTATCCAAACTTTTGGCCTACACACACACACACACATACATATATATATGTTATTGTTATCATTATTATTATTTTGTCTGTGGTGCTCAGAGAAAAGTTGGTCCAGTGAAAAACAAAACTCTCCTCCTTATCCAGCCTTTCTTTATCTCTTTTGTCTCTGAAACCTTTCACTCATGACCTGTACTGAGTTTTGTCTCCCTCTTGTGGTGAAAGAGATGGATCATAACCAAATCTATAAATGGTTTGAAATTGTTTTCTGACAGTTCTCTGTTTGTATCAAAGCTGTGGCTTATTCTGCTGTCACTGATGACTCTTATTTTTACCAAACACAAATCCCCTTACTTCATGTGCTTTGTTAATGATACTCCACACACACATGTATTCTGATTTGTTCTTTTTATTGTCTCATTGGTTTTACATCACTGAAAGATCATTCTTTGTTATATAACAAAGTCTTCATCGCCTTGTTTTAAAATGTCACAACATTAATAATCTATATTACTATAAATCTCTGAAAAACCAAAAACAACATAGAGTTAAGATCTTATTGCGTCATTGTATTAATTATGCTATATTTTTAAAAGCTTAGAGATAAAATCCCATGGCAGACAAAGAAGTGTCAAAACTGTCTTAAGTTTGAAAAACTTGAATAACAGATCAAGATATAAACAAATGATTTGCGCTTTAGGGCACTTGGTTTTTCAAACCAGCACCAGCATTTTTTTTAGGTATATACATTTCTACTCATAATAATTATAATAATAATAAAACAATATGATTATGGTGTTTATGGACAAAAACAACAAAAACCATAGGTACAAATGTTTGAAGCACAAATCTCTGATTCATCAATATATTCTTACTTGAATTTATCTCACACTACAAACAAAAACACAACTTCCTCAGAACAAGCACAAATAATGACAGCCAACTTTATCAGAAAATATGAAGACATAATCTATTAACTAAATGTAAAACATATTTAAACCACTTTCAGTAATGGGGGAAAAACCTTTTCGAGAATTCAGTGATGGAAAACTAAGTAAGTAAACTAAGTAACATTTCTATATTATTATCATTGCATGATGCCCATTGTTCTCTGCAGATTTGCAAAAGTTTTAGTGTTGGCTTATGTTGAATTTAAAGAACAAAAATTCTGAAAACAAAGGTAAAAAAAGGCATTGAGCAAACTTTTAAACACATTTAAGGAGACTTTCTTAAATCAGCCACATAAGCTTAGAAAAGATGAGAGACAAATATGATTATTTTACCTTCCTTCATGAATAAGAGCATTACTTAGTTTTCCCTTTGCTTTAAGTTTTTTTCAACAGTTATCAATTTTATCAGCAATGATGTTTACCTTTTTCTGTGACAGCCTTTTTTGTAATTTTCACAGCTTCCCATACTGTCTGTGCTTTCTCGACTGCTTTAAATCCTTCGTAACCTCCTACACATGCTCCACTTAAAGCTCATACCCCAAAGCACGGGCCTGCTATTCCACCAACTACTATTCCTGCTGCTGTTGCCCCTACTGTGATTGCTGTTGCTGCTGTTGCTGTTCCTGCTGTTGCTGCCATTGCTGTTGATCCCCCAACTGTTAGTGCTATTCTTGTTATCCCTGCTGTTTCTTTTACTCTTGATTCTTTTGCTATGTTCTTGATGAACTTTCTTGCTTTTTTTAATGCTTTGAGAACACATTTAAGAAAACATTTATCACCGCAAAAATCGTCTGATCACAGTACCTACTAGTATTCCTGCCAGTGTGATCAAAAGCCTTTTAGAAACATTGATATTTGCCCTCTCATTGATCTCTACCTCAGACATGTTTCCTGAAGACTGTCTGATACTCTCTCTCTCTCTCTGTAATTCTTCTTCCACTGCCTGCAGCATCTCGTTGGTGTAGTAGCTGTTATTGTTTTCTTGTATCATCTTGTCGATTGTCTGCAGCAGCTGATCCACCTGGAACTTGTTGCTCCTGTATTCACCATCTGGCTCCACAGCTTTCCAATATTTGTTATCGATGACGTGACAGCGGCCACCACACTTCCTCACCAGCTCACTCAGATTGTCATTCCCACAAACAAAATCTTCAATTGTCTGTCCTTCTTGGAGCTGATCACCATAAGTGAAGACAACTGTCGCATATTTGAAGGCTTCTTCAGAAAAAGTTGTTGTTATCTCGCTGATCAAAGCCCTCTCCTGCTCAGCGAATTTCTCCACTTTAAGTAAAATCAGAAAAGCATGAGGTCCAGGAGAGCACTCTGTGATACACTGTATTATCTCAGGCTTCAGCTCTTCATTAGTCATGTTATTGCCAAAGAAACCAGGTATGTCTATCAAAGTGATGCTTCTTCCATTTACAGATCTAGTTATTGTCTGACAATTCAATGTCCCAGATGTGGAAGTGTGGTCGACCTCAAACAGTGTCTCTCCAAACATGGTGTTAGCCAGGCTGCTTTTCCCTGATCCAGTTTTTCCCAGGATGACGATTCTCTTTGGTTCTGAAAGGAAAAAATATCTTGTTATGCTCAACATTCATTTTCTGATTGTTTGATTATCTAAAGACATGCAGAAGCTCATGTTAAGACATGAACCCGTTGGCTACTATAAAAGTAGGCATAATGTTTTATTTTGAAGATCACATTTTTATTATTCTTAAAGATATGTATGAAATGTAATCAAGTATGACTGTCTTAATCTTTGAAACAAAATCAATCATCACTTTATATAAAACAACATCATAGGCTGAAATCACACTAAAACACTAATAAACTGGCAAACTGTTCATTCTTAAAGGCTTCAACTCACCAGCCATGCTGTGAAGTAACTCAGAGTCGATCTCTTTGACTGAGCGGTGTTGCACTGATAGTGTTTGCGTGTTTGGTTTCTGCATCACCTTTAAGTTTGGCTCTAAATCTTGATAAACCTGTTTATTGTTGGCTTCTAATGTAGAATCCTCATCTGAGATAGAAATGTTGATAACACTTCTGGCCTCCTGCCTGTTTTTTTTTTATTTTTTGGTGTTTTGAATGACAATAACAGTCTGAGAGATTCCCGTAAAGACTCTGTTTTACAAGAAGCAGTTCATTTACAGGAAGAGACTATTACAAACCAATAACCTACCCCACTTCAGTTGACATATTCCTGATATATCACCGTAAAACCAGATTTTTGGTGTTGTACATGAAGGTAAAATTGGTGAAAATCGATATTTCTTGTCCTGAGGTGTTCGATGAACAACTGAGACTTACCTTAATGTGACGTATGACGAAAGGAAATATAGACTAACTTTAAATATCAATGATTATCGGACTAATCAAGAACGTACACTCAAAAACCGATCCATTAATTACGCTGGGACATCAGGAATCTTCAGTCTCTTTACCCAATATTTTGACTTCACTGACCAAAGTGTTTGGGAACACTGAGTAGAGAAAATTGTATTCAGTTATTTATCACTTCTTGTCTTCTTTATAACTGCCAAATGAAAAGCATGACATTGAATGTAATCACAACAACAAAACAGACCATTGATCACAACTGTATAAATTCATAGTTTAACAAAAGAAAAACAAAAATTTATTTAAACTACACTCTTTCACTTGTGACCACACAGCATAAGGAAAAATGGAAGTTCACATCAGTCAATCAGAGTAATACTGACAAAAGTTTCTGTGAGGGTTTTCCAGTGCACTGACTTAAAGCTGAACAGGCTGGTTGACATTTCTCATATTGTTATAAAAACCAGTGTGCTGTGAAGCAAACTGAGCACGGCAAGATCCATGTTGTAGATAAATAATGAAAATGCAGACAAAGTTTTTACTGTAACAGTTGAAACCATTTCTCATAAAAGAACCTTAAAAATGAAAAATTAACCTGTAAGTGCTTCGATACAGTTTGTAAGCCCACGTGGTTGTTTACAGTAATTAATTCTTTCTAATCCCTATGAATTAAGTTCATTATCACAATATTTCCAATTAAGTTAACTTATTCTAGACTGTATCCCCTGTGACGTTAGCTAGTATGCTAATAAAGCTAATCTTTGCCTCAAGGATTTGATTGAAATTCAAACTGACTGAGTTATTTTTTAAAGCCTTTCCCTGGCTGCTTTGAGAGGAAAATCCTATTTAACATATATTCAATAGTTTATCATAATTTTTATATCATCAGTTATCAAAATTAGGCTTATGCAACACCCCTCTGGCAAAGAAAGTCTCCTTACTGGGTAATGACTGATCCAGAAGCTATGACGATGGAATAACACTGATTTTTATGACACCATAAAGACATTGTCTTGTTCTTATGGCTAAGCAGATAAAGAAAAGGCAGAATCAGTCTGTAATTCGTTTAACATAACACTGAGTAGCTGCTTAAGCAATACTTGTTTACATTCAACAATACAAAAATGCAAGAAGAACATATGTGGCAAAAGTATTCCTATCCCAATACAACCTGAAACTGTGGGAATTTAAACAGGTAAAAATCTTTGCGGGAATCTTTTTGTGTTAGCCCAAAGTATAAATTTACATCCAAAGCTAACTTTATCAAAAATTTACAAAAATATATATGAACGCAAAATAGATTGGCTTTCACTACGTAACACTGTAACCTGACAAAAAGTGCTGTTAACTCAGGTTAACAAATGTGGTTTTGGAACCAGTGTTTGTCAAATGTAACTACTGAACAAGCAAACATGCCATGCTAAAACTAGCAGCTAGCATAGGAACAGACAAACGCACGTTTCTATCCAATCTTTGAATTTTAGCACCATTTTTGGGAGGGGTCGTTATCAAGGCTTCATTTTAGAGGATACTACACTATGATGCTACATCCTTTGACACAGAATATAATGCACACGCTGTTTTTGATAGGTAAAAATAAAAGTAACTAGCCTGTCAAGCTAGTTTGCTAATGCTATGACAGGACAATCGTTAATGGAAGGGTTTGGCTTGGCGGCCATTTTCCTCTAACATCAACCTCAGAAGTTTAGTAGTTGTTTTGGTCATGTTCTTCATTGTTCCAAAGGGATCGGACACTGGAAAGACATAAAGATTGTGAAAATTTTGAAACCTTTTTTTTTTCTCAATAGCAACCTCAAACTAGAAGCTATCGGTAGTATTCATTTACTAGCCAATACTGACTTTTTACTTTTCTTCTTGTTTCTTTGTAGGTAGTAATTAGATTTGTCTGCCCACTAGCTAAGAGGCTAGGCTAAAAATTGAGCTAGCTGAAATTAATCAGAAATGCAAAATATTGGCAAACCTTAAGCTACAAATTTAGCTTCTCTGGTTTTACTCGTTCATAAAAATGAAAGGTAATGCTAGCTCGCTAGTATCTCTGTTAGTAAGGGAAGTATTTTTTGTCTTTCAGTGTTGGCTGTGACATAAGGAAAAGAAGGACGTAGTTGAATGTTTGTGACCATTAAGTTGTAGCTAGTGGTGCGATTTTCTGTTCTTTTGTCCTTTCAGAGGCTGATGCGTTGGATCATGCTACATTTTTTAAGTCTGAAAAACAGGAGTATAACAATTTAATGCTTTGAGTGTCAGATTACACTGGCTGGTGTGTAAATGCCCAGTTTGACAAGATAAAATCAAAGCTACTTTCTTTATTTTGTTTTTTTTCACCACCCCGTGCACAAGTTTCACCCTCAGCCACTGACAAACACCAGCCTGGCTGAGTACGCCAGGTCCGCCAGGTAAAGCAGGAAGTTGAGGGCAGTTAGCACCGCCACAGTGATCTGTTTCGATGATGCACGACCACGACCTTGGTACTGTTTGTCAAACTGGAAAATGGGCCAGATGATAGTAGCGGTGAAGTACATGATGGCCGCCAGGAGCCCGTAGGCTGACAGGAACTTTGAAAACGGCACTGGCAGGCGGCCGGTGCACTCGGCCACACACATAATAACGATCCCAAAAGAGATGATGAAGCAGATGCAGTACACGGCCATGCACCACTGCAGTGCTGGGTTATCGTCGTATGAGATTGGGTTGCTCACTAGAATGAAGATGATACACGCCACAAAGGTCTGACACACTTTCAGCAAACCTGGAGCTGTGGCCATGTAACCGGAAATCTCTCCTGGTCTGGCTTTGGTCAGGGTGACCTCCACCATGTAGGCCACCGTAGCCAGGCAGGAGAAGACAGTGGAGGTGATGCGGTAGTCGCGCATCGTGTTGTAGAGCCACATGTCCTTGAGGAAAAAAAGCGGGAAGATGACAGAGGCAGAGAGGCAGAGGAGGGCGGCGTAGCAGGCGACTGTGATGGGGAAGTTGGACCAGGACACCAGGGCTCGGGCTTGGAGGCCGAACTGCTCCACCAGGAGAACCAGCAGGGTGCAGGCGAAGCTGAACGCCCAGCAGAAGATGCACCAGTCAGCCATGCCCCCGTGGGGTAGGTAAGCTCCATGTGCTGCGACGCTGAAGGCCACGCAGGTGAACAGGAGGGCTGCAATACGCACCCAGAGCAGCTGGGGGGTGGGGCACGTGGCTGGAGGCATGATGGGAAATCAATAACAGTCAAAAAGTTAATGTTTTCTTCCTGAGTCCAACAGTCGATTAATGTCTTTGATATTGACCGTAGGATCCTTGCGGTCTGTGACACTGAAGATTTCTGTCACATATTCTGGAGAAAAACAAATACATGAGAGAGAAATGTTTGAGTTATGGAAGAATGAAACGTTACACATTTCACATCTTTGATAAGGCATCTGAAGTCTCACAAATGGGGTCATTGCTGAAAACTTTGTTATGGGTCATTGACGTGATTCATACTGTTGATGCCCGACTCAATTTTTCTATTGACATCAAAAGTTTAACATACATAAATACCTACTTACATAAAAAACAATATGCGCATCTTATACCGTCTCCTTGTGCAAAATCACTCTTGCTTCTCCAAACATTTTAGTTATTGGTCATTTTTCTGAAGTTCCAGCCTCAACTTCTATTTGTAGGACTGGTTTAAAATCACTTCAAATCAATTTAAATATATTCATTGCCCTATTTGGCATAGTTTCTAACAATTTTGCTTCACTGACAAAATTATGAAGCATTTGCACGTCTATTTCCATCATAATATACAAAGAATGTTGTCCATATATGGTCATTATATGATATATGACCTGGGGCGATTATTAAGAAAACACAAATATGGGACTTGAGTTTTGAAACCACAGCAAAGGCAGGCTATTTTATCAACCAGACACATCTGAGGAACCCAATGAAACACCAGAAAAGTTATGAAATAAACCTATTCTTTAACCACTGTAATGTATGAGCCACTTATGGACGTGGGGCAACCAAAAACTGTGAACAATAAGTTTTATCTTCAAGTCTACAAGCCTTTGCTTCTTAAACTGTTTGCTTAATTACTGATACTTGTTGGAGTATTAGTAATGTTAAAGACAAAATACGGTCACCTATAATGGCTATTTGTTTTTGCATAAACACACATGTACACTACATTCAAAATATTTGAACAATGGCCAAATTTATATCCTCGTATTTAGTATCTCAAAAATGGCCTGTTCACAAGTTTTATCAAGTTTTATAACCCATTTATGGTAAAAGCTGCACTATCAAGGCTGATTATGTAATGAACAATGATTTGGTTTTTATCCTTTCAAACATGCCTGGGCTCAAAATATAATTGTGTAAGCGCCGAGGAATGTTTGAGGAACTTCAGTCTGCTGTTCAAGCTGAGGCCCGTGCAGGGGAGGTGAAGGAAGTGAAAGACATTGTTTTGTTTTTTTTTTTAACCTAGAGCTGGAAAGTCCCTGAGTTTCAGAAAAATATTGAGCAGTGAGTGAGTGGATGTCTGACCCCCAGGGTTCAAACAATGTGGTGCTGGTGCCCTCTAGTGTCCACTTTTTGGTCGTGTACCAATACAAGTCTCTAAAATACTATAAGTGCCCAAACTGAACAATCCAATACTAGCAACTGAAATACAGGAAGTTAACAAGTAACCTGTAGCAGTATATTTACGTCACGAAGTCGAGTGACGTCTAGCCAATCAGGTTGCATTGAGGGCGGGTCATTTTGGTGAGATAGTGTTCATTAAAAACAAGCAGCAGAACCAAACTTCTTAATGAAACATTTGATCATAAAATAAAACGCTGAATATTGTCCCGATAATAACGGTGGCTGGTAGGTGTCTGACAATTTGCATAAGCAACAACACAAGGAAGTTAAGAGTTCAACAATTAGCGCTTTCTTCACAGATTGTTATCCCAATGGACAAGTGTATGTAAAAGTAATTTAAGTAAAACTGTTTTTAGTTATAAATATTTGTTACGAAAAATAATGTAGTACAGTGCAATACAAATCAGTGTAATAACAAAGGCAAGGGGGCACATACTTTCAGAGATAGTATTTAAGAAAATATCATATTATACTTTTACATTAAAAGACACATAAACCATGAGTTCTACTGGCTTTCATATTAAAGGAATGTTTCATACTTTAAATATATTTTTTGACCTCATTGTCAAAGATAGCTACAATAAAATGCTAAGCTGTCATTTTCCCCATTCGCTTTGAAATATGATAGGCAAAAACAGATAACGAAAGAAAAAGATGATCAAACAAAATGAGAATAGATATGCATAAATATTTATATGTATATATTATATGTAACGACTGATCCTGGTTGAGTCTAAAACCATCTGAAACCATCTGAAACCACTTGATTGGATCAGGACAATCATAATAAGTAGTAAGTTTATCAAAGTGAGCAATTTTTATTCAAACACTTGTTTCTATATCAAAGAAATAATCATTCTCAACATCATTAGTTTCTTTTGATTCGTTGGATACAGCTGCTGTTAGAGCTCCTGATTGTGTGCGAACATGCTGTTTGTAGACTTTGCTGTTGCCTAAGCAGTGCCAGGTAAGAAAAGTATCGTGAATATAATAATCTTCTTATAAAACTGCATGAGTGGGTTTTCAGAGAAAATTTATTCTGAGAAAGGGCTGGTAAATGAGACCCATTGTTATTGTAATCTGCTAACGCAACCCTGAAAATTGCAAACTTCATTAACTACAACATCACATTTCCTGCTCTCTGTAATGACACCGGCGTACAGGAAGCAGGTCTGCAGAGGCAGGAACCCACACCAGAAAACACAGAGCCCTTGAAATCACATTAAGAATCCAGCCTTTGAGTTTAGACTGAAAAATAAACATCTCATTGGTGATGATAGCTGGAGGAGACAGGAAGTAAGATGCCTTAACTGTTTAAAGGAACGTTTCACACAATCTTCACTTAGCAGGCATGGTTGGTTGAGCTATTACAACTGAAATGATAGTGCAAAAATAAAAAAACGAACCTGCGGCAGAGCACTGAGAAAGATGTGGTTTTGAGGTGTGTTGCCTCATACCCCTGCCTCTAACAGGAAACCAGAATGTGATTCAGAGGTTTGCTCCTCTTGCTCTAATATAGTGCACACCATGCATGTCAAACAGTTGGTTCTTAATACCAACAAACCTAGTGCCACTGCACTTCACTTTCCATTACTTCAAGAGTCAAAGCTTCAGCGTGATGTGAGAGGAAACAAACACTGTAAACTTCTCCAAACTCACACCTGCACTGTGAACACAAACATCAATTTAATTCAGAAATACCAAAGTGAACCAATTCTGTTTTTGGGAACTTGTTACAAACACTAAGTTACTTGAACTTCACGGTCATAACAGTTATCACACTTACTTTTCTTAAGTTTATTTATTTTACACAACTGTTACCTCACACCCAACACTGTCCAAAAACAGTTGATAGTTGTTGCATAGACGTATATTTGTCAGAGGCTCACTGCTGTGAAACTTTGTAAAGTATGACTGATAAGGCTCATTTATGCTCAACGTTAAATACAGATCCAAATACGAACGGAGCCTTCTTTCCATACTCTGGGTCCGTATTTCTGCACGTTCCCTTTTAGCTTCTGGATACGACCAAATGGAGCAGTACCACCAGAAATCTTGGCTGTTTCTACAAGATATGTAGCTTTAGTCAGACACAAAGATGAAATAACAGTGGTGGAACTTTTTGAAATAAAAGGAATCTTTTCAACAGCCTGACTGACCGTCGCCTCCTGCAACAGGAGAAAGAGCGATGCCAGCGTAAATGACGCATGGAAGTATTTGAACACTCACACCAATGGAAACAGACTTATACATTTATGTGCCTTAAAGGCGTATAAATGAGCCTATACCCAACTGTTCAGCAAAGCTACAGCTTTAAAGTTGTACCCAGAGTGCCTTTATAATTTGTAACCCAACATTTAATGTTACTGTAAGTGAGTGAGGAGGGGACACAGTGGACATGAGATCCTGCTGTACATTGACATGCCACACATATGTTAATGACTGCCTATGCTGTGGAAAAGACCTGCTGTCTACACTCCACGGCGTAGACTGACTGTCTACGCTCCACGGTATAGGCTGTCTGTCTCAGGTATCAGTAAACAAATGCTGTTTTTCTGCACTCGAAATAAAAATTCCTGTAAATATGATGTATTTTGTGTTTCCATATTCCACTCATAAAATAAGCCTGCAAACTTTTCTTTTTTTTTCTGCTTACAAGACTAGAGCGTTTGTCTCGTGCTTTTTTTTATTTCTCTTTGCTATTCAGAACTAGTAAGACCTAATTAGTATAAAAACTAAACTTGGTCTTTGTACAAGAAGTTAAGTGTTATTAGTTAGCAACTAATTTTTAGTGATAAGTGTTATTGTCCATAACTACACATTTTTTCTCTCCCTGAAATGGGTGTAGAGTTATGATATCGCCAAAAAGTGACATGGGAAGTGTCTCTAAATGTAGCTAATAGATTAGAATTTAAAATAATGAAGTTTCATGAGTCTGAGAAGCAGAAATTTTATGTCCACATGCACGTGTGGACACCAGGTCTTAAGAGGTTCATTTGGTGACAGTTAGAAAGATAAATTTCATCATACTTCATATTTGGAAGTTTGGATAACATCTCAAAATTAAGTAAATATAATTGGAGTTTAAGTAAACCTACAAAGTAGATGCCTGGCAAACTTAAGAGTATATTTACTTATCTTTTGGAGTCCTTTCTGTTTCTTTGATTCTTTTGAGCAAGCTTAACTTGTCATATTTTACACTGTGGCATCTCTTTCCTTGGTTACATCTTCTTTGAAGCACGTATTAAGGGATAGAAGTAGATAGTTTAACTTTTAAGGGTTGCTTCTGTTTATAAAATACGCATACAAAGCGATGGGGAGGGTGAAATAGCGGACATACCGCTGCAGAGAGCTGTGCCACAGTAATCACTCCTGTCTTGCTCGTTTAAAAAGAGGCTTAACAACGTTTAAAAAAAGCTTTCGACGTCCATAAACGAAGGAGACGGGCTACTATGTGAGGGTTGATCTTACCTATCAATTTTCCAAGACGTCCTGCACGTTTTCGTCAAAGCGTAAAGTTCCTGGATCACCGTGCGCGCTCGGAGGCGCATCCACTGTTCTCCTCCGCCAACACCTCACAGCAGAGCGAATGATCCCACGCCCCACAGAGGCCATATTTGGTGATGTGTTGAAACCATCTCCAGGCCACGGTAAGGTCACAGTTCCTCTTTTCGAAGTGGTTCCCATTGCGTCAGGTCCAGAAAAAATATCACAGAATTCCCCTGAGTCTGTGTCAGCGGTCTGGAGATGGAAATAGAGCCACGTCTTTTGTTTGTTGCCAAGTTTGTATATGGATTAAGCCAAGTTATTTTCCCCCTGAAGTCTGACATTTCCCTTAAGACATAGTTGAAGTCAGACTAACAGAACCAAAGGACAAAGTCAGGATTTAGATTTTTCCTCTGGATCCAAACAATTAAATTTGGAATTGTAACACCAATCTCTTCATTCAGACTAAAAAGTGGGAAGATTTTTGACTTTCAGCAATGAATTATGAGGGGGGAAAAAAGAAAAAAATGATCTATGATTTCTGTGAAGAAAAACACAACCTTGAATTCTATCTGTGTCACTCAGAAATATAACTACAACCTCTAATGTTAAGTTTCATCTAGTGGCTTATACTGAATAAAAAGTCAAAATTTTGACTTTGAGTTCTAAAATTTAAGACTCTAAAAGTCTGAATTTTGACTTTTAATTGCGTTCAAAGTGAAAAGGTAAGAATTTCCCTTTTATCTCTGAATTCTCAGAACAAAACTTTATTTTTGATTCCTCATTCCCCCCCCCAAAAAAAAAATCAGGAATCTAGGGTCAGGAAATAAGCATTTTAACTGAAACCTCGTAACTTTTAGCTTTTACAAAAATTCAAAAGAAGAATAAAAGCCAGAGTTTTTTTTTTTTTTGTCTTTGGATTCTAAAGACTAAACCAGACCTTTAGACTTTTAAGTGATGAACTGTGAGGAAAAAGTTCTTTTTACTTGTCACTCTGAATGCTGAAAAGAAAAAAAATCTAGCAGGCTCTTATGTGCACTGCATGCCCTCCTCACTCGTGGTTAAAACTTCTGGGACGTCTAGAAGATGTCTGAAAAAGACATCATAAAAACTTTCATTCTGTGCTTCCAAGAGACGTCTCTTCTACATCGACAATGGCATAAAAAAGACCTAGTTTCAAATGTCAGCTTGCTTAGTGGGAACTTTTGGCCTGTACTGTACATTAAGATGCATGAATGGGCCTTGAATAGGTCGGTCAGGCTAGTGTGTTTATGTTTTTGCAGAGCAATATGATTTCTCAAGACTGCAAACAAACCTTTGTTTCCATCCAAGGAAACTGAGTAAATAAAACATATGAATGCATGCATACCCCCTCAAGGCTTTTATACATTAATTATTGTTTTTTTTTCATCAGCAGCAAGACTGCAGTGGGGTAAATGGTCTGCAGTACCACAGTTTAACCAAACCAGGACGCTGCTGTGTCTGTTCCTTGAGATCATTGTGGTGGTGGAGCCAGCAGCCAGTCAGGACAGCAGGATAACAACACATCAAGGATAATAATTCCAAGAACTGACTATCAAAACGCATATAAACACATGCAAAGATTGGGATTAATATCTGGATACCCTGGCATGCCTCAAAGGGAGGAGAAGCAACTCTGGATTACATCTCTGTGACTTGTCTCAGGAACAAAATACCTGAGGTGGAGCTGCACTGGACTCGTCCTGCCTTGCTAGCTGCTAACATGCAGCGTTAGTGTTTCAATTTGCACTAAAACTAGACTCTAGGGATAAAACCATCTGGAATTTGCATGGGCTTCTTCTACCTGGACTACTCGAAGACCAACATATTCGCATGCAAAGAAAGTCATGCTGGACTTTCATCTTATACTCCAAGCTAGCTAGCTACCTCCGGAGTACCGAGCTGTTGGCGCAGGTGAAGGCCGAAGCAACGGCGTGTTCTGTCGGCCTCAGCTTCTACGCGATGCCGCGGGTTGAGAATTGGCCTTCGGTGTTGCTCAATTCAGAAAGCTAACGCTAGCTCGATGTAGCAGGCCGACTCAAGGGGTTGTTATCATTACCAAGTAAAATAATAATTAATAACACAACAGCAAGACTAATAACCGTCCTAAATTAAGTAATTATTCGGGATATTTTTGTTTTAAAGGCTCAACGGCTGACCCAGCAAACGCCGGGTAATCTGCTAATTAGCCACCTAGCTTGTTAGCAAACAGCCGTACGTTAGTTACTGTATTTACAATAACAGTAGCAGTAATATCTTATTTACGTAGCACTTTTTCTGACTAAAGTTGCAAAGCTCGTCAAAGTCAACTATAGGAAAGCAAAGAAAAACAGCACCCACTTAAAACAGGAGTTTATTGAACATTTATACGTTATTTAGTGCAAAAACTCACATACCAGAGTTCAGACAATTAAAATCACTGTGGGAACTCGTGCTAACTATCTATGCAAGCATTTGGCAGAAGTAAACTTCTTTAGAGAAGCTTGTATGGTCTTATTGCAGTTGGCACAGCTGCCTAAACCCACACATGTAAACAAATCTGGCTATGTGTACTTTGTGGTTAGTCATTTAACTGCAAGCTGTCACCAAGTATTTACTATAAGGTTATACTGTTATTTTAAGTTTAGTTGCTTTGAATTGTATTCAAGGAATTACTGTGACACTGAACACAGGGGGAGTCTTTGACCTCCAGCAGCACAACTAGACATATCAGACGTTCATTTATGATTGATGACCTTTGAAGAAGCAGACTATCGTGTATCCATTTTCTACTACCACTACTACATCAAGCTGCTAACAGCCTCACTGATGGTGTTTATATTTAACCACTAATGTAACCAAGTGAAGCAGGAAATCAAGGGGACGGGAGTGGACCAAAAATCGACGTGAAAGAAGGTTGTACTCCTCGTGGCGCAGGGTGGACTTGGTCGAAGTTTCATCGAGTTTCTAGACTATTTTCGTGTTGTGTCTAAGGAGCAACACACCTGACTCTTCACTCCTTCTGCTCTACTTCTACGACTACTGTCACTACCCCTACTAATATTCTCTCCTCGTCACTGTCGCAACTAGGGGGAGGAGCGTCACGAGGCTGCAGACATGAGTCTACGCCAGCCCACCTCTACGCTGGACAGGTACATCCGCGTATACGTGGATCGTTTCTCAACACCTTGCTCAAATATGTTGTGCTCCCAGATCAGCACATCTACACACCACTGGATGGACTTGTTAGACCAGCTGTTTACTGGAAGGCAGCCTCTAGAGCCAGATACAACAGACCAAAATACTGTAGAAATAGGCCAAAGAATGTCAAGGCAAAAAATCTATTAAAGGGATTAAAATTCATATCAAAATCCCTTTTTAAGAATTATTGACACTATTGCAGGAACTTTCCCAGAGATTCAGTAGTGTGTACTCACAAAAAAGCTTTCCTCTCCCTCAAAAACAGGGTTCTTAAACATCCTTGAAAAGCCTTAAAAAGTCTTAAAGTCATTAAAATGTTATATTCTGGTCTTAAATAAATTACCCAAAGGTCGGAAACTAGATTTTTTAATGTTTTATTTTATTTTATTTATAACTATGGGCCACTGCTTGCACTTTAAAATACAGATATTAACCAATGAGCAACTTTGTGTTCAATAAACAGTTAAAAAGTAAACGAATTAGTCTCATTAAGTGACACAAGCTACGAGTTGGTTGTAATGCAGCAGGATCCCCAAACCATCGACCATATTTATGTGTTTTTGGTCTTAAATTTCATTCAAAGTGGCATCAAAAAGGTCTTAAAAAGTCTAGATTTTGACTTGCCAAAACCTGCAGGTACTCTAAAAAACAAAAGGAAAAAACGTGCATGACTCGCAATTTCAAGGTTATCAGACGTAGTTTTGCCTGTTTGAGTCTTCATTTCTTTTCTCTGTTTCCCTTTATCTGCTTTTTCCTTCTCTTCTATCACGCTCCGCTTTCAGCCCCTTTGCTGCTTGGTGAGTCTTCCTGTCCACTGCTTTCTTGTTGCTTCTTGTGCATCAGATTTGTGACCATGCATCTCACTTAACTCCCCTCCTTTGGATCCCATCAGTCTTTCTTTCTCTCTTTTATGTATTTCATCAATCTCCCTTCCTTCTACCCTTTTTTCCAAGTTTGAATTCAGTCAAAGTTGAAGTATTGTTCAACGCTTCAGCTCGATTTCTCTCATTTTTCAAACTCAGGCTCAGCAGTCTGACCATCGGGGACTCGGAGCGCAAATCCTCTGCTGCCCAGCAGAGGGAGCCGTCTGTTGACATCCCTGTTGAGAGTACAGGTAAATGATAATCAGTATTTTTCATTTTCAGTCACCATTCCCTGCATTGTTAAATCATCCCCCAAACAAACACCCTTTTTTACGAGCTTTTCTCTCTCCTCAGGTCCTGGTCTTGTTCACAGATGTGTGGTGGTGCAGAAGGACCAGCTTGGCTTTGGCTTCACGGTGTGTGGAGAGAGAGTGAAGCTTGTGCAGAATGTCAGATCAGGTGAGGAACACTTTTTGCGCAGCTGCTCCTTCAAACATCCTATAGATGTCTCTCGACTCCCTTTTTCCTTTAAGATTAAAACCAAAAAACAATATGCCCAAATTGAAAAATGTTATTTTTCAATGAGTTTATTTTAAGAAGTTACGTTTGGTTACACTTTAAATTTACATTTCCTTCTTAACACTAGGACGAAAATGTTTTACATTCTGATACATTATGATGTGTTGCTTGATGAAAGTTTTTTTTACGGCATTTCATGTTTCGTTTCTTAACATGACGTAACATCAGCGTTACAACACATAACAGAATGTTACCTCACCAAACATATCTTCCATAAGGTTACCTTTTTAAAATTACTTTGTGACAATTTCTTATAATAAGTTATGCTACAATGTGTTGTGTGGCTCTGCCTATGTTGAGTTATGTTGCGTTCGATTATGTAAATTACTTCCATAACGCTTTATGGTGTAATATGTTGCACTAAGCATCCTTACGTTATGTAACAGTTCCTTATGTTACGTGACGTTATGTCGTCTTAAGTCTTACTGCATTTCGTAGTGTAACACATTACTTAAAGTTACATGAAATTACATTATGTTGCAGTACCATGTGTTATTGTTATATAATACTTTTCGTATTGTTATGCCACACTAAGTTACATTTTCTTAACCTAAGTTAGATTATGTCAGGTTATTTTTTGCTTAGGTTTGCAAGGTCAAGTGTAGTTACTTTATGTCATATTAACTTATGCATCCCTACATTAAGTTACAGTTCTTGATGTTATGTTGTGTTTTTCATGACTGTATGCTGCATTAAGTTGTATCATGTTATGTCACATTATGTTCAGTTTCTTTTTGTTACAATGTTTTTTCACACGCCTTTACGCTTTGGTTTTACATGACGTTATGTTACACTGTGTTTTCTTAAATGACATTTTGTTGCATTAGGTTACGATGCATCACGTTTTCGATAAATCATGCTACTTTACTTTAACATTTAATCATATTTTCTTACAATATACAATCTCAAGTGACATGTATGATGTAAAAGTATTGTGTTAATTTGGACAATGCCTTTGGATCAAACTATTTTGTGCTCCATAACATCATCAAAATACAGAATCTTCTATTCTTAGAGAATTTTATCAGTCATTTCAACATTTCTGATAATCAGGAGATTATTTCCATGTTGAAATGAATGAATTGTTGACTTATTGTGCTCATAAATCTCTCATAAACCTCTTTATTGTTGTTTATAGGTGGAGCTGCAGTCAAGGCGGGGGTCCAAGAAGGGGACAGAATCATAAAGGTGAGTACTACAATTAATTTCAGAGCTGAACTTGCTTCTTTTCTTAGTGTTGCTAAGTTGTTGTTGTGTCTGTTGCAGGTTAACGGGTCGCTGGTGTCCTCCATGTCCCATCAGGAGGTGGTGAAACTTATCAAATGTAGGTTTTTGGATTTTTTTTTTTAATTATTAAGTTCATCTCTGATTTCTTTGAATTCATGTGATTTTTTTTTTTAATCACAGCTGGTACATATGTAGCCCTGACACTACAAGGACCAGCTCCTTCAGCTGCTTCCATGCCCTTAGAGCCCCTCCCCGCTGACCCCACACCCAATCAGAGAACGTCTCTGGGTGGGGAGGCTCCACCCCCTCCACCTCCACCTTTGCCCTCTGGTCAGAGCAGAGAATCCCAAAGAATCACAGGACCCAAACCACTACAGGTGAATCTTTCTGCATGAAGTCTTCACACTGATTCAGGGAGTTTTACTTTCACTTTTCCATTGATACAGAGAAAAATGTTGACTATTCATTTTAATGTTTACCTTTGTTTTGTTCTTTGTGATGTGTTTTTAGGACCCAGAAGTACAGAAACACGCCACTCAGATACTCAGGAAAATGCTGGAACAAGAAGAAGCTGAACTGCAGGTACACACAAACACTTGCTCCTGCTGTATCACTCCTCCTGTTTATTATGGTTTAACAGAGTATACTTCTTTTTTTTAATTACCGCACATTTTCTTTACAGGACTTACTGGAGGAGCAGTTGAAGAACCCGTCTCCCTCCCTGGAGGAGCGGATTGAAAGTGCCAAAAGGAGAGCAAACCAAGTCAGAGTCAAGATTCAGCAAGATCTGGTGAGACAGATATAAACATCTCATTACGTATTCAAAGCACAATAGATGGACTTTGATTTGTGAATATTTAACTTCTATTTAACTTTATGCCCATAAGCTTCTCACACTTGTATAAGAAACTTTTTACAACATTAGAAATATACACATTTTTTAGTTGAAAAGAACAGAAAGACTTGAAAAGTTGTTGAGTTGGGGGCATGGAGAAAACAACACATTCACCTTTTAGTTCATTCTGTCCGGATTCTGAATTTAGTGTCAGAATTAATTTCTGACTGTAACCCCACTGACTTAAAATCTTCAAGAATTGAGGGCAAAGATTCAAGTCAGACTTCATAATTCTTCCTTTTTTTCCAGATTTTTTTGCTCAGAGATTTCATAACTTTTTTCAGAACTGTGGCCCTGATAATTTTTAATTATTCATTTTTTCCTCTGTATTTTTTCTTTATCTCTTTTTCAAAAAATCTTACTTTTTTGGATCCCAATATTAGAATTCATAGCTAATTTAAAAAATTCAACTCAAAACCATTGATTTAAAGTAATTGCTAAAATTAACATTTTTGTCGAAATTCTATTTTTTTTTCCAAAATTTTTATTTATCCACTCATTTTTTACTTTCTTGCTCTTTTTCTTTTTTTTTTTTTTTTTTTTTTTATAAATTACATGTTCTCTGGGTTTTTTTTAAAAAATTTTTTCACTTGGAAATTTGATTTATTTTTCCTTAGCTTTATTTTCATCCTCTAGAACATTGGTTCCCAACCTTTTCTGATTCAGGGCCCTCTCTGAAGTATTTTCACAGCCCACATAAAAACCCCATAAAAACGGAGGCTGTATAATGCGTTGTTAGAGTTAGTTAGATTTGTAACAAAGACCTGAAATTCAAGAAAAACATGTAATAAAACCCAAAATGCAATAACTGGTCAAAAATACTGAGCACAAAACGCAATAACTCTTTGCCCACAATGTAACAACTTGTTAAATTTTGGGTCAGTGATTACATTTTTGGGTTATACAACATTTATGGGACTTTTCTTATTTATGAACGTTTGAAAATGTTAAATATCCTTCAAAATGTAATTAATTTTTAACATACTAAACATTACTTTGTATATTTGTAACTTTTGTACAATTACCCTCCATTAAAATTCAGACTGTTTTGGAAATGATTTGGCGGCCCACTTACAATATCACCGCAGCCCACCAGGGGGCCACGGCCCACAGGTTGGGGATCACTGCTCTTGAATGTATTTTTGCTCAAATTCTATTTTCTTCATAGATATTTTTCCTCAGTTTTTTTCTTAGAATTTTGAAAATTATGGAACTCTGGCTATTTTGCGATAAATCTACCTCTAAAGTTGATATTTATTCCTGAGTTTGATTCCCTTGCTTTATTTGTTAAAAGTTTTTGAGAATTTAAGCAGAATTCTGAGCTTTAAGGAAGAATTAAAAAAAAAAAAAAAAATTCTCTGAGGAAAAGCTTTATAAAAAAGACTACCATTCCCAAAATTCCAATAATGTAGCCACATTTCTGACACCGAAGTCTCAATTGACAAACAGAATATTTTTGTATTTCACTGGTCTAACCTCCAAACTGCACATTGTCACCAATCTTTAACGTTTTCTATGATTTTTTTCTGCAGGAGGGACCACGATCAGATTCTAAAACGAGCTACGTCCTGGCAGGAGAAGGTTTGTAACTTTTCAGATGGAGCTTTTTTTCAGCACACAGGTCGTATAAATGTGTTTCATGTTGGTGTTTCTCGTACTAACCGGTGCTCGCTCTCACAGGTCGACTGTCGATGGACTCCAGTGAAGGAGATGTAGAGGTGAGCCGCATTTCTTCTTTCACGAAACTTGTGAGATTGAACGTGTGCGTTTGTGATCATCCCACTCATCCCACCCCCTCCTCGTCCACCTCCCTCCTCCCCTACCCTCTTCACCCCCCCAGGCCTGTGAGAGTCCCTACTCCTCCCCCTCATCCTCCTTCAGGACCCCCCAGCACAGACGGCAGAGCTCTGGCACACACACCCAGTCTGATTTGGTGAGATTGATGCACACATTCACGTGAACGGTTCTGATTGGCTCCTCATCTTCGTCCTCTCGCTGCTTCGTTAGCTTCACAGCGTGTGCAGGTCAAGTAAAACAAAAACCAGAGTTCCTCACCTTTAATCAACACAAACGTATGTTTCCATCTAGAGTGGAAGGAGTCAGATCATCGGCCCTGAAGAGGAGGATGAAGAAGATAACGGCTATGCATTCAATGAGGTGAGAGGAACGATTTGCAAAATAATCGAAGTGCGATTATTTTTTCCTGTGTTGCAATTGCAATTTTTTGTGCAATTATTTCCAGGTTCCATCTTATGTGTTTTTACACAAACACAACATAGGACGTGAACATTTACATTAATTACAGCACAACAACCCGTTACAATTACTACTGTGACAGCTTTTTCTCCATTTTAGTCATTTTTCAATTCTTTTTCTACCACTTTTCACCGTNTTCTACTACCACTACTACATCAAGCTGCTAACAGCCTCACTGATGGTGTTTATATTTAACCACTAATGTAACCAAGTGAAGCAGGAAATCAAGGGGACGGGAGTGGTGGTTTTTAGCTGCACTTTCTTCCAACATGAGGAGCACCGCGTCCCACCTGAACCAGCTTCAAAGTAGCTCAAAGATCTGATAAAAGCACAACACAGATTCCTCGTTGTGTGGACTGAGAAGTGAGGAAGACGAGATGAAGATGCTGATGACAGTGATGGGGATGATTATAAGAGAGGAGCAGTGACAGCGTTGATCCCAGAGGAGCGTCACGACGAGGCTGCAGACATGAGTCTACGCCAGCCCACCTCTACGCTGGACAGGTACATCCGCGTATACGTGGACCGTCTCTCAACACCTTGCTCAAATATGTTGTGCTCCCAGATCAGCACATCTACACACCACTGGATGGACTTGTTAGACCAGCTGTTTACTGGAAGGCGGCCTCTAGAGCCAGATACAACAGACCAAAATACTGTAGAAATAGGCTAAAGAATGTCAAGGCAAAAAATCTATTAAAGGGATTAAAATTCATATCAAAATCCCTTTTTAAGAGTTATTGAAACTATTGCAGGAACTTTCCCAGAGATTCAGTAGTGTGTACTCACAAAAAAGCTTTCCTCTCCCTCAAAAACAGGGTTCCTATACATCCTTGAAAAGCCTTAAAAAGTCTTAAAGTCATTGAAATGTTGTATTCTGGTCTTATATGAATTACCCAAAGGTCTTAAACTTGATTTTTTTAATGTTTTATTTTATTTTATAACTATGGGCCACTGTTTGCACTTTTACATACAGATATTAACCAATGAGCAACTTTATGTTCAATAAACAGTTAAAAAGTATGCGAATGAGTCTCATTAAGTGACACAAGCTACGAGTTGGTTGTAATGCAGCAGGATCCCCAAACCATCGACCATATTTATGTGTTTTTGGTCTTAAATTTCATTCAAAGTGGCATTAAAAAGGTCTTAAAAAGTCTAGATTTTGACTTGCCAAAACCTGCAGGTACTCTAAAAACCAAAAGGCAAAAACGTGCATGACTCGCAATTTCAAGGTTATCAGACGTAGTTTTGCCTGTTTGAGTCTTCATTTCTTTTCTCTGTTTCCCTTTATCTGCTTTTTCCTTCTCTTCTATCACGCTCCGCTTTCAGCCCCTTTGCTGCTTGGTGAGTCTTCCTGTCCACTGCTTTCTTGTTGCTTCTTGTGCATCAGATTTGTGACCATGCATCTCACTTAACTCCCCTCCTCTGGATCCCATCAGTCTTTCTTTCTCTCTTTTATGTATTTCATCGATCTCCCTTCCTTCTACCCTTTTTTCCAAGTTTGAATTCAGTCAAAGTTGAAGTATTGTTCAACGCTTCAGCTCGATTTCTCTCATTTTTCAAACTCAGGCTCAGCAGTCTGACCATCGGGGACTCGGAGCGCAAATCCTCTGCTGCCCAGCAGAGGGAGCCGTCTGTTGACATCCCTGTTGAGAGTACAGGTAAATGTTAATCAGTATTTTTCATTTTCAGTCACCATACCCTGCATTATTAAATTAACCCCCAAACAAACACCCTTTTTTACGAGCTTCTCTCTCTCCTCAGGTCCTGGTCTTGTTCACAGATGTGTGGTGGTGCAGAAGGACCAGCTTGGCTTTGGCTTCACGGTGTGTGGAGAGAGAGTGAAGCTTGTGCAGAATGTCAGATCAGGTGAGGAACACTTTTTGCACAGCTGCTCCTTCAAACATCCTATAGATGTCTCTCGACTCCCTTTTTCCTTTAAGATTAAAACCAAAAAACAATATGCCCAAATTGAAAAATGTTATTTTTCAATGAGTTTATTTTAAGAAGTTACGTTTGGTTACACTTTAAATTTACATTTCCTTCTTAACACTAGGACGAAAATGTTTTACATTCTGATACATTATGATGTGTTGCTTGATGAAAGTTTTTTTTACGGCATTTCATGTTTCGTTTCTTAACATGACGTAACATCAGCGTTACAACACATAACAGAATGTTACCTCACCAAACATATCTTCCATAAGGTTCCCTTTTTAAAATTACTTTGTGACAATTTCTTACAATAAGTTATGCTACAATGCGTTGTGTGGCTCTGCCTATGTTGAGTTATGTTGCGTTTGATTATGTAAATTACTTCCATAACGCTTTATGGTGTAATATGTTGCACTAAGCGTCCTTACGTTATGTAACGGTTCCTTATGTTACGTGACGTTATGTTGTCTTAAGTCTTCCTGCATTTCGTAGTGTAACCTATTACTTTAAGTTACATTAAAATACATAACGTTGCAGTACCATGTGTTATTGTTATATAATACTTTTTGTAATGTTATGCCACACTAAGTTACATTTTCTTAACGTAAGTTAGATTATGTCAGGTTATTTTTTGCTTAGGTTTGCAAGGTCAAGTGTAGTTACTTTATGTCATATTAACTTATGCATCCCTACATTAAGTTACAGTTCTTGATGTTATGTTGTGTTGTGTTTTTCATGACTGTATGCTGCATTAAGTTGTATCATGTTATGTCACATTATGTTTAGTTTCTTTTTGTTACAATGTTTTTTCACACGCCATTACGCTTTGGTTTTACATGACGTTATGTTACACTGTGTTTTCTTAAATGACATTTTGTTGCATTAGGTTACGATGCATCACGTTTTCGATAAATCATGCTACTTTACTTTAACATTTAATCATATTTTCTTACAATATACAATCTCAAGTGACATTTATGATGTAAAAATATTGTGTTAACTTGGACAATGCTTTTGGATCAAACTATTTTGTGCTCCATAACATCATCAAAATACAGAATCTTCTATTCTTAGAGAATTTTATCAGTCATTTCAACATTTCTGATAATCAGGAGATTATTTCCATGTTGAAATGAATGAATTGTTGACTTATTGTGCTCATAAACCTCTTTATTGTTGTTTATAGGTGGAGCTGCAGTCAAGGCGGGGGTCCAAGAAGGGGACAGAATCATAAAGGTGAGTACTACAATTAATTTCAGAGCTGAACTTGCTTCTTTTCTTAGTGTTGCTAAGTTGTTGTTGTGTCTGTTGCAGGTTAACGGGTCGCTGGTGTCCTCCATGTCCCATCAGGAGGTGGTGAAACTTATCAAATGTAGGTTTTTGGATTTTTTTTTTTTAATTATTAAGTTCATCTCTGATTTCTTTGAATTCATGTGGTTTTTCTTTTAATCGTCCCACAGCTGGTACATATGTAGCCTTGACACTTCAAGGACCAGCTCCTTCAGCTGCTTCCATGCCCTTAGAGCCCCTCCCCGCTGACCCCACACCCAATCAGAGAACGTCTCTGGGTGGGGAGGCTCCACCCCCTCCACCTCCACCTTTGCCCTCTGGTCAGAGCAGAGAATCCCAAAGAATCACAGGACCCAAACCACTACAGGTGAATCTTTCTGCACAAAGTCTTCACACTGATTCAGCGAGTTTTACTTTCACTTTTCCATTGATACAGAGAAAAATGTTGACGATTCATTTTAATGTTTACCTTTGTTTTGTTCTTTGTGATGTGTTTTTAGGACCCAGAAGTACAGAAACACGCCACTCAGATACTCAGGAAAATGCTGGAACAAGAAGAAGCTGAACTGCAGGTACACAAGAACAAACTTACTCCTGCTGTATCACTCCTCCTGTTTATTATGGTTTAACAGAGTATACTTCTTTTTTTTTAATTACCGCACATTTTCTTTACAGGACTTACTGGAGGAGCAGTTGAAGAACCCGTCTCCCTCCCTGGAGGAGCGGATTGAAAGTGCCAAAAGGAGAGCAAACCAAGTCAGAGTCAAGATTCAGCAAGATCTGGTGAGACAGATATAAACATTTCATTACGTATTCAAAGCACAATAGATGGATTTTGATTTGTGAATATTTAACTTTTATTTAACTTTATGCCCATAAGCTTCTCACACTTGTATAAGAAACTTTTTACAACATTAAAAATATACACACTTTGTAGTTGAAAAGAACAGAAAGACTTGAAAAGTTGTTGAGTTGGGGGCATGGAGGAAACAACACATTCACCTTTTAGTTCATTCAGTCCGGATTCTGAATTTAGTGTCAGAATTAATTTCTGACTGTAAACCCACTGACTTAAAATCTTCAAGAATTGAGGGCAAAGATTCAAGTCAGAATTCATAATTCTTCCTTTTTTTCCAGATTTTTTTGCTCAGAGATTTCATAACTTTTTTCAGAACTGTGGCCCTGATAATTTTTAATTATTCATTTTTTTCCTCTGTATTTTTTCTTTATCTCTTTTTCAAAAAATCTTACTTTTTTGAATCCCAATATTAGAATTCATAACTAAATTAAAAAATTAAACTCAAAACCATTGATTTAAAGTAATTGCTAAAATTAACCTTTTTGTCGAAATTCTATTTTTTTTTCCCAAATTTTTTATTTATCCATTCATTTTTTACTGTCTTGCTCTTTTTTTTTTTTTTTTTTTTTTTTTTTTTTTTTTTTTTTTTTTTTTTTTTTTTTTTTTTTTTTTTTTTTTTTTTTTTTTTTTTTTTCTCTTGGAAATTCGATTTATTTTTCCTTAGCTTTATTTTCATCCTCTAGAACAGTGGTTCCCAACCTTTTCTAATTCAGGGCCCACTCTGAAGTATTTTCATGGCCCACCTCCAACCCCATAAAACGGAGGCTGTATAATGCCTTGTTAGAGTTAGTTAGATTTGTAACAAAGACCTGAAATTCAAGAAAAATATGTAATAAAACCCAAAATGCAATAACTGGTCAAAAATACTGAGCACAAAACACAATAACTCTTTGCCCACAATGTAACAACTTGTTAAATTTTGGGTCAGTGATTACATTTTTGGGTTATACAACATTTGTTAAATTACATTTCAGGTCTTGGTTTAATGGTCATTGGGCTTTGACATGCCTTCTTATAGGACTTTTCTTATTTATGAACGTTTGAAAATGTTAAATATCCTTAAAAATGTAATTAATTTTTAACATGCTAAACATTATTCTGTATATTTGTAACTTTTGTACAATTACCATCCATTAAAATTCAGACTGTTTTGGAAATGATTTGGCGGCCCACTTACAATATCACAGCAGCCCACCAGGGGACCACGGCCCACAGGTTGGGGATCACTGCTCTAGAATGTATTTTTGCTCAAATTCTATTTTCTTCATAGATATTTTTCCTCGTTTTTTTTCTTAGAATTTTGAAAATTATGGAACTCTGGCTATTTTGCGATAAATCTACCTCTAATGTTGGTATTTATTCCTGAGTTTGATTCCCTTGCTTTATTTGTTAAAAGTTTTTGAGAATTTAAGCAGAATTGTGAGCTTTAAGGAAGAATCAAACCAATAATGTAGCCACATTTCTGACACCGAAGTCTCAATTGACAAACAGAATATTTTTGTATTTCACTGGTCTAACCTCCAAACTGTACATTGTCACCAATCTTTAACGTTTTCTGTGATTTTTTTCTGCAGGAGGGACCACGATCAGATTCTAAAACAAGCTACGTCCAGGCAGGAGAAGGTTTGTAACTTTACAGATGGAGCTTTTTTTCAGCACACAGGTCGTATAAATGTGTTTCATGTTGGTGTTTCTCGTACTAACCGGTGCTCGCTCTCACAGGTCGACTGTCGATGGACTCCAGTGAAGGAGACGTAGAGGTGAGCCGCATTTCTTCTTTCACGAAACTTGTGAGATTGAACGTGTGCGTTTGTGATCATCCCACTCATCCCACCCCCTCCTCGTCCACCTCCCTCCTCCCCTACCCTCTTCACCCCCCCAGGCCTGTGAGAGTCCCTACTCCTCCCCCTCATCCTCCTTCAGGACCACCCAGCACAGACGGCAGAGCTCTGGCACACACACCCAGTCTGATTTGGTGAGATTGATGCACACATTCACGTGAACGGTTCTGATTGGCTCCTCATCTTCGTCCTCTCGCTGCTTCGTTAGCTTCACAGCGTGTGCAGGTCAAGTAAAACAAAAACCAGAGTTCCTCACCTTTAATCAACACAAACGTATGTTTCCATCCAGAGTGGAAGGAGTCAGATCATCGGCCCTGAAGAGGAGGATGAAGAAGATAACGGCTATGCATTCAATGAGGTGAGAGGAACGATTTGCAAAATAATCGAAGTGCGATTATTTTTTCCTGTGTTGCAATTGCAATTTTTTGTGCAATTATTTCCAGGTTCCATCTTATGTGTTTTTACACAAACACAACATAGGACGTGAACATTTACATTAATTACAGCACAACAACCCGTTACAATTACTACTGTGACAGCTTTTTCTCCATTTTAGTCATTTTTCAATTCTTTTTCTACCACTTTTCACCGTTTTTCATCACTTTTGTCACAATTATTCTACTTTTTGAAAATTTTGAAGTTTCCTCAAAAATTTTCGTGCTAAGTTTCGTTAGTTTTTAGCCACTTTAGTCACTTTTCATTCTATTTTATTCCCACTTTTGGACCTTTTTGATGCTTTATCACTATTTTTGAGGTTCACTCCCAATTTTCCTACAATTTTCTTTTGCTTATTTTTGACACTTCTCCTTCAGTTTTACCACATAGACAATTTTTTGCTCCAAACTGACCATTTCCCATTTTTGTAGACTTTGGCAATTTTTACCACTTTTCACTGTTTTTCGTCAATTTTCTCACAATTTTTGCAACTTTCTGAATATTTTTAAAGTTTCCTCCAAATTTTTTTTGCTAAGTTTCTTTGCTTTTTGGCCATTTTTGTTCACTCTTTTTTGTGACTTTTTGACCAGTGTTTGCAACAAACTGACTTTTTTCCTAGTTTAATTCCAACTCTCTTGCCATTTCTGTTGACTTTGGCCATTTTTACCACTTTTCACTGTTTTTCATCACATTTTTCACAATTTTTGCTAAATTTTTCTCCATCTTTTATGCCACTTATAGACCATATTTTGCTACTCTTGAGTATTTCTGGACTTTATCCCTATTTAAATGCCAATTTTTGTTGCTTTTTTTGGCAGTTTTTACCACCCCAAACTACGTTTTATTGCTGCTTTTTTCTGTTTTTGCCTCTTTTTTCATTTATATTATTTTTTAAAGGTAGTTTTCAACAGATTGTCTCATTGGTTGAGCAGAGCTGAGTAACTCTGGTGTAGAGCAGAAGACATGTGCTGCAAAAACTGTATCAGATATTTTGGACACATTTCAGGTTATAGAAATATTACACTGTCTGCGATTAGAATACTGCAACAGGACATATTGGGATTTAATTTAATTTGGTACTAAATGCCCAGCCCTTGATGAGATGAACATTCACTACAGCTTTTTTTTAAATTTCCTACACTTTTGTGTTGTTGGCTCCATTGTTCACCGGGTTTCCTCCTCCTCCTCCTCTCAGATGGACGGTCCGTTTCAGGACATCGAGCTGCTAAAGTCACGACCCGCACACATGACCGTGTTCATGAGATATATTTTCACACAGCTTCTGGACCCCAACCCTCTGGTGAGTTCTCTCTCTGTCTTTAAAATCACATCTAACAGTCTCAATCACCTCCTAAAATAATGACTTCAGCACCTAAAAGTAGAAATTCACTCAATTTTTGCTCAGTAACCTGATCTATAACAGTTTTATGTTCGAAAGCAGTACGTCTAAGTGTTCATCTTGATTATTTTTGCTTCTATCATGATTCTGTGTGTCCACATTAGCTGTTTTACCTGTCGGTGGAGGCCTACCTGGGCTCCAGCCCGAAAGACGCACGCACACTCGCACCTCAGATCTGCTCCCATTTCCTGGACCCTGATGCTGTATGTGCCCACAGTTGATTCCCACTAATGTTTATCAGAACAAGAACATGAATAACAAGCTTTCTTCAAATTTTACTGTAGGAGTAGCGCTTCTTTTCAGTTCTAATTTAGTTTCAACAAATCTAAATTGACTCAGGTGGTTGAACAGTAAAGCTAATGAGTCTCATAAGCATCAGCTTCTAAAACTTCAGCTGTCTTCCCTTTTCCTCACAGCCGCTGAAAATCAAAGTTCGAGAGGAGTATCTCACAGATATAGGTAAGAAAATTCCAGGTGGTTGGTACATTTTTCAAACTTTTAACACCTGATCAAATCTTAAGACCTGTTGTAAAATGGCACAAAAACACATACAGATTTCAAAGGTATAATTATGTGATGGGAGAGCACACTGAGACTCATGATGCTGTTTATGCTTTCAGAAACTCGACTCCACGCTCAGGAGGACATCAGAGGACCTTTGTCTGAGCTGCAGCAGCAAGTGCTGCCCGACATCCAGGACCAGATTCAGGACTATAGGTATGTTACTGTGCCTTTTGTGTTAGTGTTAAAAAGAAAGAAACAAACTGAAAAAAATCTGGGTTTACACTGAAACGCTGAGGGACTTTAAATGTTGTAGTGTCATGTCAGGACTGTAGATGGGGATATAACTGTAGCAGACGTATACACGACTACAGTATAGAGGCTGATGAAGACGTGAGCTGATCATCAAGAGTTTATACTGAAAACTTTTTTCTGATTGCAGAAAAAGTGCAATAAGTGCACATTTTGTGAGAAGTCAGTCAGTAGATTCAGCAGGAGAAGAACAAAACGGAAGGTCGCCGATGTTGTTTTTCAGTTTTGCGCATTGCACAGTGGAGTTTTAATGTGCACATGCAGAGATGAGTTTGACGTGAGCATTTTCATTGAAAATGCAGGCTCGTCAGTTACACGGCAACAGTGGAAACAAGGTTTCAGAAAATTCTACTCCGGAGGCCGTTTTCAAAAGTTTGCGTTTTAGGTCGGCTGATACGCAACAATACTTTTGTGTTTCACCCTAAAACCGTTCTCGTGGAAACAGCCTCTGATGAGCCTGCGAGGTCGGGCTCTGTGCAGACGAATACTCATTTCAGCCATGGTTCCATTCAAGCCAAAATTTTCTTGTCCTGCACCTACACCGAAGACATAATCCAGCCTCTAATGCCTTTGCACAATGAGTCCGTTACTTTCAGATGTGTTTTTTGGATCCATAATCTGAAAAAAAAAGAAAAAGTCACGCAGATACGCCCACACACACACACACACATACACAAGTCTGCAGTCATCATACAAAAACAGCCTGAAATGACAGAAAATGTGTCGGTAAATGTGAAAACATAATTTTGCGATCAGCCTACGGTGTCCCTGAATAGTCAAACAACCATGGAAATGACCTGGACAAATACAAAAGAAAATGCAGAAAATCAAAAAAAAAAATTGACGAAAGTTTTGGCGTCAGTGAGCAAAAATGATTGACGCAACATGGGATCAAATTTCATTTTTATCGTGCACCAATTTCAGATGACGAAAACTTACTCAGTGTGCAAAGACCTTAAGCGTCATATTAAAAAAACGGGATGATGCTCTTTATGATAAACAGTCTTCATCACTGATTCTGGCCACAACTGTCTGTACAACGACACCAAACCCATCGTCCTCACAGAAGCTTTAAATTTGTGCCTCGTAGGAACAAGCAGATGATGGGTCTGGGTTCCCTGTTTGGAGAAGGAGACCTGCAGCAGCTGGATGGAGACCCCATGAAAGAGCGACACGTGGTGGACAGACAGGTCACTGCACTCTGGGAAATACTGTGAGTCAATGCAGCTGTTACATCATGAAAACTGCAAAACTGCAACTTCACTAATCGAGGGCGTGGGTTGTTTTTTCACAAAGAATCTATAAACATATTTCCAGAATCATACAAGATTCTACTTGAGACAGGTTTCTTCAGTGTAAACCAGGTTTACTCTCACATTCAGCTCTAATCATGAAGTAAATATTAACACATGCACACTATGAATGTTGGAAAGGTTTCCTGAGCAACAGACTCAGACGTCTGAGGTCCAATAAAACAGTTATTACAAAGCGACAGAGGGAGCTCATCATAACAAAGGTCACTCCTGCAGCAGCAAACCCTTGTAACCACATGACATTTACTTCTCTGACTTTCCACATGCGCGGGCGATCCCTGTCACATGACAGCTGCACTAGAGTCTGATTCCTACACCTGAGTTTTGCACCTCCATAAGCTGAATATCTCTGGATATTTAAAGACGACGCTAACAACATTTCTATGTCTCTTTTTCTTCAGATCAAAGCATGAAGAGGACCGAAGGTAAAAGACGGGATTTCACCGACACGTCTGTCTCTGCAGCTTTCTGTGTTTGCTCTCGAAGCTTCTTTTCATTTGTTCCTCACCTCCTCCTTGTTTGTCCTCTCTCTCTCCTTCAGTTCTCCTCTGGCGTCGGCCGTGCTCCTCTACCTGCGGCACTCTGGCATCAAACTGAGGGACTCCAAGGTTTTTCCTGGTCTGAGCACAGAGAAGGAGAAGTGGCTTGCTTTCCTGAAGACCAAAAAGGTGAGGACGACATGAAAAACGTTTCATTTTTTTTTCACATATTTTGACATTTTTGAGTTTTAAGTATTGTTTGCAAAGGTTTCTGCAATGAAAGTTGAAAGTCTTTTTTAAAACTGGCATCATATTAATGTATGCTAACAGCTAGCATACATCAATGTAATTTCCCATATACAAAAGCATCAAGCTAAGGCTGTGTTTTCTGTATCGTTTTGGTACTTAAGAAGACGTATGACTTATTGAATGTATTGAATATGAATCCCGTGTGAAAGAGCAATGTACTGTTCTTTCGAGTGTTCAGTTTTACAGCTTCTTTGGTAAAACTTTAAGCAGAAAATCCTGAATAAGATATTTTTTGGGGGGAACTGTCATTTATCTACTCAGTAAAACTAACCAGGGCAGAAAAGTCGACGTAAGGTCCGTCTACTCCGGCGTTGTTGACTGAATTTAAGGGCTAATGATGTTGATGGATTGAACTATGTCTTATCTATTCTTAATGGGAACAGGTATATTCCTAATAGTGCTATACATTGAGATACTAATACCAATATTCAGTATCGGTGCCGATACCACGCAGAAATATTTCTACTCAGACCCGTAAAAGTACACCAAGTGCTCAAAATAGAATATCACTAAGACTGTGTACGGAAAAAATGTCAGCAACATGAGCAGGTGCATCATGGTCTTCATTTTATTTGTTAAAATGAGAGAGTGAGGAAATAGGCAATATTGTCAAAGTCACACTAGAAGTTTTAATTTTCTAATTTAAAATGCAGTGATGTTATGAAGTGTTCAGATTGGTGAGTTCTCAAATTTAAATACTTTTACTTGGTTTGATAAAAGGTGATATAAGTGCATTACTAATGTAGATGGGTATGATTTGTGTTATAATGCCAGTTTACGTGTAGTTTCTCACTGTAGTCATCTAGTTTGATGAACTTAATCTCTTTTTTCTATGTGGTATCTTCTGGACATCGCTCTTGTACAAAAGTTTTTAAAACATTTAAAGCCATCTCTGTAAAAAAAAAGTGAAAAAAAGAAGTTCAATCGTTTCTGAAATTGAATAGATCAATGATGAATTAATGGAAGTCTGTGAACAAGAATGTCAATTGTACGCTGATGATGTTGCTCTGTTCAACGCTTCCTGTCTTTGCAGCTGAGTGGCATCAAGAAAGATAAAGATGGAGAGGATAAAAAGAGGAATCCCATCCTGAAGTACATCGGCAAACCCAGGACCACATCCCAGTCCAGTAAATACAAACAAACACACACATACATCACATAGAGATATGAAACACGCGAACATAAACATGAAGCTCATATTGATTTCCTCCAGCCCTTTTTTTGCCTTTTCATCATTTTTGGGGGGTTTGTTTTCTTATTTGGGGACTTTTAGTTGTGTTTTGTTCTGATTTTGTTTCTTTTTGGTTTGATTTTGTTTTGTAGCATTCCATGTCCCGTTGTCACCCACTGAAGGTATAAATCTGTTTACTTTCACTTTTACTTTTTTAAACCCATCATCCTTTTCTGCCATCAAAGTATTTGGATTTTTTTTCATCAAACGGCTAAAATTATGTGCGACATCTGTATTTGCAGTCCGTCCGGGCAACGTGAGGAACATAATTCAGCAGTTTGAGAATAACACAGAGACGGGGGAGGAGGGAGGGGAGGGCGGTGACCCCCAGAGGCTCTCCACCAGCAGCCTGGGAGATGACAGCATGGACAGGTCAGTGTCACGCTCACAGTCGGAGTTTATGACCCTCTTTGAGAGTGTTTCCTTCATCCTTTGCTTTCTCTCGCAGCCCGACGGTCTCCGTGCGTCTGGCTCGCAGTGAGTCACTGAAAGCTCACGGGGAAGGTCGACGGCGGGGCGCCGCCTCCGGGGCAGAGTCAGTCCCTCGCTCCCGCAGCGACGTAGACATGGAGGACTGCGGGGAGGAGAGGGAAGGGCCGGGGCTCAGGCCGCTGCAGCACAGCACCTCGTCGTCTGCGTCCAGCAGCTCTGCGAGGTACGGACTCACACACTCCTCCGGGTGGAACGAAATCTCCTGACACCCATCGAAACATGACTTCTCTTAGGCATTTTTGAAGAAACACACAGTTGTGCTTATAAGTTTACAAACCCTGGCAGAATTTACGATTTCTTGGCTGTTTTTCCAAGAATATGAATGATAACACAACAAGTTTTCTGTCACTCATGGTTAGTGGTTGGATGAAGCCATTTATTAAGAAGCAACTGCTTTTTATTTTTGCATCCAGAACAATTTTCCTGGCAGTTGTAGCTAAAATGTCTCTGGGTCTACCTTACCGTGGTTTGGTTTACAGAATCCCTCATTTTCCACTTTTTAATTGGAGTCTGTACTCTGCTTATTGGCATCCTTAATTTCTTGGTATTCTTTCTATATCCCCCTTTCCTGTTTTATACAGTTGGATTAACTTTTCCCACAGATCCTTGACAATATTTTAGCTCTCCCCATGACTCAGAATCCAGAAATGTCAGTGCAGCACTGGATGAAAGATGCAAAGGTCTGTCAGGAGCTCAGAAACTCAGCCATTCAAACCCATTTGTGTCAACATGTGTTCATGTTTTCAGGCCAAAATCACCAGCGTTTATGATTATGATTAAAAAAGATTCAGGTTTCTTGTTACCATTTATATTCTCTGAAAAAAGGCCTAGAAATCCTAAATTCTGCCAGGGTACGTAAACTTATGAGCACAACTATATTTAGCTTCAGGAAATAAAATCCCCTCATTTAACGAAAGCTTCACACTCTCTCTCACACTCAGGTCTCTAGAGAACCCTACACCCCCATACACTCCTCGGTCTAGACGCAGGTGAGTTCCCACAAATCCCCAGAAATGGTCAGCAAGTAGTTTAGATAAAAACCTCTGACTTCATCTGTGCAAAAGCCTTTAAGATGAAATGATGTGGATTTGCATTGTCCAGTTGGTGAACAAGGATTTTAACTACATTGGCTCATTTCCTGGACCTGTTTGTCTCTGCAGGAGTGTAGAGTCTCCGCTGGCTCTGCTCCCTGACGCCGCAGCCCTGGAGGAGGAGGCGGGTGACAGTCAGAACTGGCGAGACACGGTTCCCCCTCAGCTCCTCGCCACGCTCACTCCAAAGGAGGTGGACAGACAGGCCGTCATTTACGGTACGAGCTGCGACTCTCTTCTGCTTGATAAAGACAGAATAAGCTGTTTGATGCATCAATCATATCCTATTAGAAACTATTACAAACCCAACCAATGTGAGGCTGCGTTTGCTTCCCTCAGTGTTTGTGCCGTGACACCCCACACCCCGACCTTTCCCCATACTACCCGTGCAAATCTTGGATTTTTTACAGTTGTAATTGTTTTTTTATGTTGCTTATGTGCTGAGGTGTTTCTTCCTAATCCCAAATTGTGCCCCCACCCAGGGACCTCATCTGCTTTTTTCTCCCTCTTCCTCCCTCTTGTACTCTCTTTTTCTTTGCTAAAAAGTGGAGCACTGCATACGCTGGGTGTCCCACAGTTCTCCCACTCCTTTCCTCCCCATGTTACTGTCTTTTTATGTTTCTTGGACGGGATGAAACTACTATTTCGTTGCTCTGACAAATAAAGCATCTTGTATGTTGTATTAATGGCGCTCGTTCTGTTTGTCCTCAGAGCTTTTCACCACCGAGGTTTCCCACCTGAGGACTTTAAAGGTCCTGGATCAGGTCTTCTTCCAGAAGATGAGGTCCGTGCTAAACTCTGATGAGCTGGCGTGCATCTTCCCCAACCTGCCCCAGGTTTATGAACTCCACTGTAAGTTTGTGTAATCGTGTGAACATGAAACGGCACAAAAGCACTTTTCACAGTTTCTAATTTTAAAGATCTTTTTTGAAGGTGAAACTGGAGAACTTTGATGTCTTTGTGTCCTCTGCTTTCTTCCTCTGCTTGTGTTTGCTCGGCAAACTGAGTCGCACTTCAAGTCAACATAAATCCAGAGCTCTTTGTTGCTGTGTCAATAATAATAAGTGAAGCTGAGCCGAGCAGAGGTCGTAACTGTTTGGTGTAATCTGGAGCTGCAGCTTTACTGAGTCAACATCTGCTTTAATTTAAAGCCAATAGAAGAGCGTAAAGACTGATATCAACAAGCAGACGACACTTCTCCTTGTAGCATTTGACTGAGACTTCGTATCAGTATTTGTGCTTTTTATCTGTTTATGTTTTTCCTGTTCTGCTTCTTTGCAGCGAGTCTGTGCGAAGCGATGAGGAAGCGGAGAGAGACACCCATCGTGCAGGACATCGGAGACGTCATGTTGACCAGGGTGAGCAGAGAAATCCTCATCATTTTATCTCATTTGAACCTTAATCAGAAGATAGAGGGCTCATAGAGTCATTCAGACTTTGGAAAACCACGAAAAGTCAAAAGACAACCTGTGTATGTCTGATGAAAGAACTTCTCAAAAACCTTCCCTTTTCCTCTTTTTTTTGTCGTCAGGACAAAAAGAAATCAAATCTGTCTCCGCTCTGTTAAAGCACTGGGTCTGATAGTTTTATATCCATATAAAATGCGTGCATCAAGAAGTTGTGCACTGAAACCACATCAAAACAAATGTTGACTTTCAAAATAAAACAAACTGCCAAAAAACTCATCTTGACTACAACAACAATAAACCGATGTAATGAGCAGAGCCAGACCGCGAGTCAGCAAGTTTGAGGTTTTCAGATTAGATAATCCTTTATTTGTCCCAGAATTGGGAAATTTGCAGAATTACTGCAGCAAACAAGAGAGTGTATAGTACAAACGTGACAATAAGAATTTATTGAATGAAATAATATGATAAGTGTAACCTTAAAAAGAAGTACAGGATTATTTAACCACAATGAATATGTAAAGAACCAGTATACAAGTCTGAAATGTGCATTGACTAATAACATAAAGGTAGAAAAGTCTTCTGAAAGGAGCGATTTATTTATTGGAGATGAATGTAACATTCCCTTCTATTGATGGAAGGACAGGTTAACGATGCCTGTTCTTCGCTCACACCCACCCCGGTGCAAGCGTGACCTCCTCACCTCCTCCTCCTCAGCTCACAGGGAACATTCGGCCTAGCACTGGTTAGCATAGGCATGCTACAGGGTGTTAAAAGTGGATCTTGTGTGCAAACAGTGCACATTACAGTGGTAATACGCAGGATTCTTGGACACATAAAGAAACAAAAATAGTAAAAACACAGCTCCTAATAGCTAACTACAATTTCTCACATATATGAAATCTCCAATCGGATCTGAAGTCCCGTCTTTAAACCTGTCAGGATTTTAAAACATGCAGCTATGTTTGGAGAATTCACAGTGTGTGTGTTGTTGTGTGTTTGCAGTTCGAAGGAGCAGCTGGAGACGAGTTTCAGGAACAAGCGTCTCAGCTGTGCAGTCAGCAGACTCAGGCTCTGGAGCTCATCAAGAACAAACAACGCAAAGACCCTCGCTTTGCCCACATCATCCAGGTACACACACACACACACACACACACACACACACACACACACACGTATTAACGCCTGACATGTTGGTTTGTATAAACTGAATTCCAATCGTCTTGTCTCCACCAGGAGTGTGAAGCCAGCCCTCACTGTCGAAGGCTGCAGCTCAGAGATCTGCTGGTGTCGGAGATGCAGAGGCTCACCAAGTATCCTCTGCTGCTGGACAACATCATCAAACACACAGAGGGTGAGACGTCCACATATAAACCCACGTACTTTAACTGATAAGGATGAGTTTTAACACCCCGTTTGTCTTTTAGCCGGCTCGTCAGACCTCCCCTTCCTCCAGAGCGCTCAGGTTTGCTGCAGAGGGATCCTACAGGCCGTGAACGAGGTCGTGAGGGAAACGGAACATCGGCAACGGCTCAGCCAATACCAACGCAGGCTGGATGCCGCTCCTCAGTTCAAGGTAGTGAAATATAAATGTTTAACTCTGGTGACAAGATTCCAAAACCCCCCTTCTACCCGGGCTAACGAAGATCCTGAAAAATACCCAAAGATATTCAAAGACGGCAAAGTAGCTTCATAACCTAAACATTTATTCAAAACACTCCTTTTTGGTTTGAAGTGAGCAATTTCGAAAATGTTAATATAAGCAACGTATTAAACAACATTTTGAACAGTTAAAAATATAGAAATGGAACATTTTTGCACGTCAAGTCAAAATTTCCACCTTTTATTTAAAAATTTTAACACTGTATCTCAAAATTTAAACTTGATTAACTCAAATTTTGTCTATTTCTTTCAATTTTGACTTTTTATCTCAGAATGTCAACAACTGTATCCTAAAATTTGACCTATTGATTCCAAAATATCAACTTTTGTCCTGAATCTCAAGTTTTTATCTCAGAATTTTGACATTTTGTCCTAAAATTTGACCAATTTATTCCAAAATATCAACCTCTGTCCCAAAATTTTGACTTTTATCTCTAATCTTAACTTTTTTATCTCAGAATTTCTACTTTTTATTTTGGATTTTGACCTATTGATTTCAAAATATCAACTTTTTGTCACAAAATTTGACTTTTGTTTTTCAAATTTTGATTCTCAATGAGCCTAAAAAGATTGTCAACAAAGCCAAGTTTTCTATGTTTGTTTTCAACAGGCAGAAATAGGCCCCCATGATAATGTCTCACTACATGCTTTAATAAAAAGAAAAAAATTGCACCTCTTTCATGCAAAAACATAACATTTGGGGAATTTTGCCACCAGAAAGGAGGACATGTCGTTGAAAAAGAGGACGTTTGGTCACCCTAGTGTAACTCCACCTTCTTAGATCTTGTTGTCTGATTTGCAGTTTAACTTTCTCCTCCTTTCCCAGAGTTTGGACCTCACCACAAAGAGGATGATCCACGAAGGTCCCCTGACGTGGAGAGTCAGCAAAGACAAGCAGATCGGTCAGTATTTTATTCAGTAAGTACTTTTATGTTCAGTGATTATCATGTTGGTTTCACGCCTCTTTATCTCACCTCCGTCAGAGATCCAAGCGCTGCTGCTGTCAGACTCCCTCATCCTCCTGCAGCGAGGTCCAGACGACCGCCTCCAGCTCAGGTATCCGTCCCGCTGGCTGGGCGGAGGAGGCAGCGGTGACAGCAAGACGTCGTTCAGTCCTTTGGTGAAGCTGGACTCACTGCTGGTGCGACCGGTAGCGACAGGTACGAATGTCAAAGAAAGTTTGCTTTGTTCTGGGTCTCTTCTGTGATTCTGACGTGAAACTGTGATTTCTCCACAGACAACAAAGCTCTCTACGTCATCAGCACCACAGAGAGGCAGATCTATGAGCTGGTGGCTGGGACGTCATCGGAGAAAAACAAGTGAGCTCTTTTCTCTGTGCTGAAGCTACTTCCAAAATAATAACCACCAAATAATCAAACCAGGAAGTGAAAATTGTCATTATTTTGTTCTGCAGCTGGAAAGATTTACTTGAAAAGACCATTTCATCGTCTGGAGGTTCCTCCCCCCTGATCAACCACGGATCCATGCGGCTCTCGTGAGTTACACTTACTTCTAAACTTAACACAAAAAGAACAGAAATTTGTGTTTCATAGATTATTTCTTTGTTGCAACACATCTTTCTTGAAATAAACCTTGAGCCGCTCGGCATTGGTAGAGGAGACTCGGCAAATAACATACAAGGCGGTTTCTAAAACAACAGCAGAGATTTACCGGTGTTTTGGTGTAAATAGTGACCGTGTCAACTGGTGACTTAAGCTGGATTCATCCCAAATCTCTTTAGATTATCAAGACAAGTTCATTTCGACATTTAAATGTAAAAAGATCACATACAATTTGAGAAATATTTTTCCACAAGAGGGCACTAATATCGACACAAAATGTACATTAAGACCACAAATATCTCAAAATTTGGCTTTTTCTTGCAATATCAACAAAATTTTGACTTTTTCTCACAATTTTGGATTTTCATTTCAAATTTCATCCTTTTACAATAGTATTTTCACTTTGTTAAGAAAATTTTGACTAACACAATTTTGACTTATCAGAAAATTTTTACTTTATCAATAAAATTTGACTTGTTCTAACAATTTTGATATTTTACCCCCAGAATTTCGACGTTTTATTTCATATTTCAACCTTTCACCTCAGAATTTGACCTTACTACCAAAATTTTGACTTTTTCTACAAAATTTTGACCTTTCCACAAAATTTTAACCCCGGAAATTTAAATTTTTATTTCAAATTTGTTCCTTTTACAATAGAATTTTCACTTTATTAAAAAAAATTTGACTTTGTCGAACACAATCTTGACTAATCAGAAAATTTTTACTCTATCAATAAATTTTTGATTTTTTTCCCCCTGAATTTTGGCTTTTTATTTCATATTTCAACCTTTTACCTCAGAATGTTGACTTTCTCCAGCAATTTTGACTTTTTCAACAAAATATTGACTTTTTCTTACAATTTTGACTTCTTATTTCAAATTTCATCCTTTCACCGTAGAATTTTATGGAATAAAATTCAATATAAAACTTCCCTCTGTGGTCTCATTTTGTCATCCATTGAAAGGTTGTTACTGCCCTCTGCTGGCCTGGTGGTGTTTTGTAATTCCCTTTTTTTTCCTTCCATACATCATTGTCTAACTTTGCAAAATCCACTCAGGTCTCACAGACAAATCGTGGGTTATAAGGACAGTTCAGTTCTCAGTAATGATTTTATAGGAAAAGTTTCTTGACTCTTTGGTTTAAACACAGCTGTTTCTTTATGTTTTCTTTAGTTCTCGTAGTCTTGGCAGTACATCAACGGTCTCCACAGGCAGTAATGTCTTCACAGGTAAAGAAATGTTAAACATTTATCCAGTTTTTGAATCCTTTGGTGTTTTGGTGTTTCTGTTCCACTTCTAACTGTTAAATCTTGCAGATAACTCTTTGACGGAGCAGTCAGAAACTCACTCTTCAAATGACGACATCAGGATCTCGACTGTCGCACCGTCGGAGCAATCAGAGAGAAAATCAGCCGGTGTGGCCGAGGCGGCTCTGCAGGACGGTGAGATGGAAATCCAAAAGAGCTGACAACAACTTTCACCTTACTTAAAAAGATGCAGTCAGGTGTTGTAGTTTCTTGAATCATTTCTCCACCTTTTTTTTCCCCACAGTGGAAACGCTTCGTCAGCTCATCCTCAGAGATCTGGAAGAGGATGGTTGGAGCCACGATTCGGACGACACGCCCACAAACGAGACGGCAAACAACAGGAATTCATTTGCGGAAAGGCAGCGGCCGGAGTCTCTGGAGACAGTCCTCAAATACAGCACCAACGAATGGGAGAATGAGCCTGAAGTGGCCCCGCCCATAGAGGCGGAGTCACCGAGCGTTCAGGTGGTGAGGAAAGGTAACGGGATGAGATTTTAAAGCTTCTTGTTCTGATGAATCACTTTGAGCTCAACCAGAAACCTGAAAGTGAACGAGCTCAAAGTGACGTCACCTTTGGGATCAAATCATTTTTGGCGCCTGCTCTTCTCTGCATGCTCGCTCTGCACTTTTGGTGACGGATTAATTTACCTTTTTATCTTTTGTCTGCTCGCTCCTCACAACACGTCCACGCACCGATCCCACACTCATGCTCTCACTCTCTAACACTGCTCTGCACACACACATGCACGCACACACACACTCTCTCCTCTTTGTCACTCTTCTATCTTCTCTGCATAGCTGGGGGTGCGGGTCCTACTTCTTCTTCTACTACTTCTGTCCCCGATGACATCACTGATGATGTCTCCGACCAGTCGTCTAATCGCGGGGACGGGGACGCTACGCAGGGTAATGATTGCCAAATTGGTCAGGTGCTGTGGTTCTAGGTGTAGATGACTTTCTTTGAAGGTGTTAGACTTGGACATGGAGTTGTTCTGATTCCGAAACCAGAATTCAAAATACTGATCAGATTTTTTGTTTATTGATTTCTCACCTTTAAGAAGAAAAGCTACATTTAAAACACTCAAAGATCAGCAAAAGTCCAAGCTTATCAATTAAATTACTTATAAATGATACATTCTCAAAATATTCAAAGTCAAATGAAAATACGCTTTAAAGAGGGGTATCAATTAAAGAGGGGTATCAATTAAAGAGGGGTTATTCTGCTTCCCAGTGTTTTTTTTACATGGATGTAAAGAAACAATGTGTGTACATATTTTCAAACCTTTACATATTCATATGTCAGAGAAATCCCTGATTTTGTCTGTAAACTGCTGAAAATGCTCCATTTCAGATTTAAAAAATGAGATCTTAAAATTTTTTTAACAGGACTTGCTGAAGTTATGACATCATAGCATAAAGATTTCCAAACTGGTTCATGAGGATGCCATAGTTTCGCCCTTGACAGACCTCTGGAAGACTGGCCAATCAGAAGGAACGGGGTTCGTAGAGTGGGGAGTCTTAAAGAGACAGTATGAAGTGGTTCAGACCGAGGCGAAATGAGAGTTTTAAAACACAAGTATGAGGGAAATAGGGATTTTTTTTTAGCCTGCATCAGGAAAAGCTTTGACAGGAACACCAGAGGGACATTTTGAAAGCCCCCCAAAAAAGGACAAGACCCCCTCTTTAAAGACAAACCTCAATATAACAATGGTTTAAGCATCATTAAGAGTAGAAAAAGATCTAAAAGGCAGGTTTTGAGCTGAGATTTAAATGTTTGAACGATGGTCATGAAGGGGTGGTGAGATAATAAAAGATTGTGAGATAATAAAACCTGAAAATCCAGATTTAAAAATTCCTAAAAAGTGTCAACCTAGTGTTTAAATCCAACAATTATCAATTTCTGAAATCAAAACGTGGCATCAGAACATCTCTATAAAGAATCAGATTTACATTTTTCTTTCATCTTCTCTTCCCTTTGAGTTCCTAACGTCACTCTTTCCCTCCACTTTTCTGCTGCGTAGGAAACACTTTCTACCTGGTCATGCCGACAGAGCAGGGCGAAAGCGTCACCGACGACATCGAAGACCCTCCCACCCCTGTCGCCACCACTTTCCCTCAGCCCCCGGAGGAAATCACGCCACCTCAGGCGCAGGAGGAGGAGGAGACGCCAAAACCCGACCAATCAGAGGCGACGCAAGAGGAGCAGAAAGAGGAGGAAACGGGCCAGTCGCAGTCGCACGTGATCAAAAACGTGGACGAGATTTTTCACACCATCGAGGGGCTGATGAGCAAACTGCGCCAGCTGAAGGTGAGTGTGGAAACATGACGTCGGTCGTGTCATGTGTGGGGCTGAAGGATTTGTAAAAATAATCCAAATGTGGTTATTTTTCCTTATACTGTAATTGCAACACTAGATCAATCTTCAATAAGAAATAGCATCATATTAGATAAATAAAATTAGGGATAAATGACTTTTAAAAAACAAGAGCAAGAGAAATTTGATACTATTTTCTATATTGAAGGGGGTGCCCATTTTTTTTCTTTCTTGTTTTGATTAGAAAAACACGAACATGAGGGAGAAAATTGGGATTTTTGCAAATAAATAAAAACATACCAAGACTTAGAACATCACATTATAAATTCAATAATTATGGTCTCTTATTTCAGAAAGTGAAACCCAGATATTGTATAGACTCGTTATAAATAGAGTGAATTATTTCAAGCCTTTATTTCTTGAAATGTAGATGATTATGGCTCACAGATAATGAAAACCCAAAATTCAGTTTCTTGACGTAAAGACAGAGATGTCAGGTCTCTGAAAAGTATGTTTATTTCCATGCACTATAAACCATTTTTTTCTACATGTGAATGGCTTTTGAAAATTTTAGGAAATGCTTTTTGCTGCTTTTGGATAAGTTTTTGCTATTTTCCAACCATTTTTGCTGCTTTTTGACCATTTTCACCATCTAAAACTTACTTTTATTACTACTTCCTGTTTTTTTTGCCACTTTTCACCACTTAGATTGTTTCTTTTGCAAAGGTAGTTTTGGTTGAGTAACACTGGTGTAGAGCGTTGGTGATTAGAATATTGCAGCAGGTCATAATGTGATTTAATCTAATTTGCGATTTATTGCTCAGCTCTGGTCATGTGAAATGTCTTTATCTTACTATCTTGGCGTCCTTATTTGTGCAGGAGATAGAAAAGGATCACCACAAGCTTCTGAAAACGCTCAGAGAGCCGTGTGTCAATCAGGAAATTGAGGAGCAAGAGTGTCGTTCTGCAACCGTGTCTAGGACGCCGTCTCTGGATTGCGGCTCGATAGATGGTGAGAAAACGTAACTTTAGCATCTAAAGTTTTTAAAAACAATTCAAAACTGACAACTCTTTTTTTTTTCAAAACAGGTAAGGAAGGAAATCCAGCTGAGCCCCGGATTCAGTCGACTGGATTCTGAAGGGAAAACGTTGAATGGACAAAAGCGAATGACTTTAGCAGCTAAGCCCCGCCTCCTGATCCCCTTTTAGCCCCTCCCCCCCTGCATGTACCAACCGGCGGATCAGCACCCAGTTTGGACCACGACTGCTTTCGTATTTTCTTTGGTTTGTTTCCTGCTTGGGGCTTCCTCGGGGAGTGCAAAGGAGCAAAACGTTGACTGAAAAGAAAGTTGGAAGTTTTCGAAAGTGTGGGGAGGAGAAACAAAAAAGACAAAGGTGGATATTTGTGAAGGAAAAATGAAGAGCTGGAGCAGAAAAGTGTTGAAATGTTAATTTAAGGAAAATCCAAGGGACCCATCACCCCTGCACTTTACCCATAATGCATCCTTCTATATGTTGGACGGATCAGGGACTGGAGTGGTTTTATATTTGAACCCTCTCTGGGGTTTCCCTCCCCTTTCGCCTCCACTGGATGCTTTACACTGAGTTCACCTGCCACCACGGCCGAAGGACTGTGTTATTATTATTCAGGTTATTTGCACTGGGTAAGGAAACAATATCTCACACACACACACACACACACACCCACAAAGTTTTACACACATCTCATTAAACCACTTCCCCCATTTTCATCTTTTCCCCCCTTTGATTTGCCGTCACTAACATATCCTCAAACCTTCATCTAAGCTACACAACGACTGTTTTTGAACCGTTTTCTTTGTTTGTTTTTTGTGCGTTTGGAAACACTACTGCGCCGTTTACTACTGAAAATGCTGGCAGAGTTTCTCTTCGTTTGTGTTTACCGCTTCAGAGGCGTTGCAGGGATTTCAAACACAGCTGTCGTGTTTTTTTTTTCGACACAAGGGATGTTTTTCAGGAAGAGGGAGCTCCGGTTTCAAACTTGAATTTTTTCGCTGTTCGTCGCTCGATGAATTAGCCGCCAAATATCGACGCTAACATCGCCGGTCTCGACTTGACCGCGCGTCTCGTAGCGAACGTTATGTGTAAATAAAGCGGTTTATACTGTGAACCAGCAGCTGCTCCCCGCTCCGAACCTGTGGTCACACCATACGCAGTGTTAACACCCGTGTAGCCACATCCAAAGCAACAAACTGCTCTTTACCAAGTGGAAACAAAAATCCCCCACATTCGACTCTGCAGTGCAGTTAAATGAAGCTAAAACTCATTTAAAGGAACAGTTTCACATTTTGGGAAGAGAAAGTTGTCGACTCAAAGAATGAAACTACTGCTAGCAGCTAGTTAGCCTAGCTTAGCATAAAGATAACAAGAGCAAATGTCCAATTTGTGCTCGTCTAAAGGAAGCAGAATCTCGCTAACAGCTAATGTAAGAGGGAATATTTGTGTAAAGGGAATGCAAGGCTACGCTAACTAGAAACTATACATTATACTCCTTATATACGTCTACAAAAAGGTACAAAACATTGATGTGAAAGGGATTTTGTTGATTTGTAAGTCGTGTAAATGAATTCATCACCCTCTCCGGAGGATGAATCAATATCGAACTGAACTTAGAGTTCACCCCCCTCTTTTTCAGTCTTCCTGCTAAGCTAGGCTAACTAGCTATGGACCTCAAGAGTTGGTGCTCTGCGTGCAATCAGTGTTTTTACTCAGCTGATTACATAAAATATGCACATTTAGGACTTTGAGGTTGCTAGCAAGCATTTTATGAACTAGCCAGCCGCTATCCTCATTATCAGTCATCTTGCTAAGCTAAGTAGCTACTGCATAAAGCGCTTTACAATCTGTAGAGTCCATTATTTTGTTTCAGCAGATTACATTAATTTTGTTCATTTGAGACTTTAAGTTGGTGAACAATTTCCAAACTTGCTAGCTGACCCCTCACCCCCCGATTTCAGTTCTGTTCTAAGCTAAGCTAACTAACAATATCCTCTAGTGCCAACTGTAGCAGAACATATCGATGTTTTAACCCAGCTCATTCATTAAATGTGTTCATTTGAGACTTTGAGGTTGCTGGCAAACGTTTTACAAACTACCAACTTGACATCCCTGTACTCAGCCATATTGCTAAGCTAGCTAGCTATAGCCTCTAGCAGTGTATGATCTGGTAAGAGTATTATTTTTCAGCAGATTACGTGATTGGTGTTCATTTGAGACTTAAAAGTGCAAGCCTATTAGCTGTTTTCCCCATTTTCAGTCCTCATGCTAAGCTAAGCTAGCGAGCAACACCCTCTAGTGTTGGCTTTTTCTGAACAATCAGCGTTTTAACCCAGCTGACTGGGAAAATGTGTTAATTTGGGACTTTTTGGTTAACATTATACAAACTAGCCGCCTGATTTTCCCCATTTTCCCAGGGAAGTGCTAAGCTAATTAGCGATGCCTGCTAGCGGTGGCGATCTCATCTAAAAGTTAGCAAACTTTTCCTCCCAAAATGTCAAACTGGACCTAATATTCCGTAAAAAACAAGAGCTGTCGAATGTTTGGTACGTTCCGTTTTTTCAATATTTGCGTGTATTTAACAAAACACTAAAGCCAGTTTTTTTTTTAATGTTAAAACTTGAGAACGGCGTAATCTCCTGTTTCAGATTCTGCTACGTTTCATGTGCGTTAAGTTGAGTTAAAGTTGTTAAATGTCGCTGTTTTTCGACATGTAGCTACGCGACTCTACGGCGTAGTTTACGTTGACACGGATGTATAAACCGGGCTTTTTAACCAAGTGCTTATTTCTTCATTCCTCAAACTCTGGCGCTGTTTTTTTTCTGACGCTTTCAGTTATTTTTCTTTTATCACGCTGGGAGAAACCACGTTGACTGAATATTATTTGAGCTGGTTTCAAATACTAACGGCGTCGTGTTTTAGCGAGACTTTTTACCGTCTTTAAAACCTGAACACAAACAAAACCAAACACTATTTACACACTACACAGAACTGATTCTACCACGAAAACCAACAATTCATCACCCGATGTAAGCTTTTTACTCCAATGTAGCCGTCAATACCTAATGTAACTTTGCTGAAAAAAAGGAAACTTCGCCACGCACAGATCGACTGATCTGCTTGAATTTGTTCTAAAAAAAAAGGAGAAAAAATCGACCAAAGTGAGTAATCTCTCCTGAGGGGTTTAAGGGAACACTTTCTTTCTTCCTTTCCTTTTTTCTTGACATTTTAGCTGCTGATTTTCAAACATCTCAAACCAGAATTTCTTCACACAGTAAGAAAAATGGACTTTCACATTTGCGCATATTCGACAAAAATCCCTCGTCTCTCGACTGCAGCATTTTTCATCTCCGATTTCTACCTCTACACTTCACTTTCTTTCAATCTTTGACGATTCTTTTATTTCAGATTCTTCTCTCATCAGCGTTTCAGCTCTGAGCTGCTGAAAAAAGCTACAACTGATTCCTTTTTTTAAGAAAAGTTGCACAGATCTTCCCTGCATGGTGCAAACTACTGTACGCATACACACGTCTTTAACTCTCATCTCATTGTATTTTAATTTGTGTCTTTTTTTAAAAGAGAAAACCCACAAAAAAAATCATCACTCATGTAATATAGACGGATCAGACCCACATGTTTTATATATGTTAATTTCCTTTCTGTAAAGCCTTAGTCCTTGTATTTGATTTTATTTTTGTAGATATGATTTTAAAAAAAATGATGTATAAATTATTTTGTTCTCCCTTGTTTTTAAAATTGGTGAGATTGTTTAGCGGCACAGAAGAAGAAAAAGAGCTCATGTCTCAGATTCATGTGTTTGTGAGATTAAAACAGAAACTGGATAAAGAAAAAAACATGATGACGAGTCTTTCATCTTTGAATTTCATTGTCTTTGTTTCTAACAGGAGGATTTTTATCTAGTGCTCACAAGATATTCAGTTAGCAGACACTTTTTCTTGCAAGTACACGAAATCAACGTATGCACACAAGATGATTTATACTTTACATAAGTTATACAACAGGTGTAAATGATCTTGTGCACATGAGTTATCTTACCCAACAATTAATCAACTTGTTTGCACAAGATCATTTGTGAATGCAAGATCAAGTTTGCATGCACTATAGTTTGATTTTGTGCAAAATTAAATAAATAAAATTATTCGATAAATAGTCCGTGATCTTTCTAAAAGGATCTTGTGTGCATAAGCTACTTTACCCTCAGGATATTTTAACTTGTCAACACAAGATAATTTGTACAAGATTAATTTCTGGAGTAAAGTTTTGAATTTGCGCCAAAAATGTAACTGACTATAAATATATACACAAGTTTTTTAACAGGGGATTCAGGTTCAGTTATCTTGCTCACAAGGTTATTTGTGTGCGCAAGATAACTTGTTCCTAAGCTATATTTATTAATTTGCACACTACAAGTTATTTTATGCACATAAGTTTCCTAACTTGAAGTCCATAATAATTTGTGAGCATTGGACAACGTGCATGCAAGATTTTTTTTCTGTGCGCAAGATAATTTCGATTTTCTTCGAAAAATGACCAACTTGTATGTAAAAGTTGTGGCAAAGGAATTATAGTTTTGTGCAAACTAGTTAATTTATCCTGACAGTATATCAATTTGTATGCTCTTTTTAAAAAAAAAAAGAAAAAATCAATTTTGTGGCAGGTGGTTTCAGTTTTGAATGGAAAATAAAACCTAGTTATTTTATAAAAACAAGTTCACACATGCTTGATAATTTAAGTGCACCAGATAATTTTCAGTTTGTTTGTGAAATGAAATCAATTTGCTTTGAAAGTTGTGACATAAGGACATGATGTGACTTTGTGCGCACAAGATATCTTATCCAAATATTTTTTTTATCTAGTTTATGCGTGATAATTTTTGTACGCACATTTATTTTTGACAAAAAAGTGTTTCATTTGTTACAAAAGATTTATATTTCAATGCGGACATTTAACAGCTTTATCGTATGAGAAGGAGTTGGAGTTTTGTGACGCGTCTTTTATTTTGAAAATCTTAACCGGAAATAGTTGATGCGCTTTCTCTCTCTCGCTGACGGACTCTGCCGGTGCTGGATGCGCTCAGCGCCGCTCTGCACAGCGGGACACCGACTCTGAGCGGACACAGAGCCGGGATGAAGAGCGAGGTTCTCGGTGTCTTTTCTTCGGCTTCGGAGCTTGAACTGGAAGAAAAACTTTCCCCGAAAAGAATCGAACATCGGAAATTCTGCGCGCGAGAGGATGAAGAGTTTCTCTGAGCTGCAGACACACGGGGACAGACTGGAGAAAGTGGATTTGAAGCGGTGAGGGGGCACTTCTGTTGGAACCGTTCGGCTCTTTGTGCTGCTGCTTCCTCCTCTGTGGGAGAAAGGTGAGTTTCCTGTGCGTAAAAGGCGCAGAGAATCCACAATGTGGTGCATGAAATCACCTTAAATGTGAGTTTGATGCTGTTTATTACGTGTGTACGCGCTTTGGCTTCCTGTCAGAGTCTGATGAGCTGGCACATCAACAGTATCGATCACTCATTTCACCACCAGTCAACTCTCTTTGCTCTGTTTTCCTGTTAATGCGTCTTGACTTTATCCATTTCGCGCTTTTACGCACAAGAATGAAACCAAAGCTTTCCTCCGGTTCACGCGTGCGAGAGGAGTTTGCGGTGCGCGCAGCATCACTTCATCCTGGGTGTGTTCCGCTTTGTCTCCAGACTCTGACTCTGCGTTTTCATCCGAGCGCAGAGTCTGGGGCGCGGATGCCGCCTCCTCACTTTCAGATCTCTGTTTTTCTTTGTTTTGGTGGGTGTTGGTGTTTGTTTGTAAAGATGGGGGGGGTTCAGGAGTTCAGCAGTGAAGCGGCAGCAGCAGCAGCCACGCCTCATTGGCCCATCGCCACCCTGAGGCCTGGAGGCCCCCAAGAGCCAAAACTAGGATCCACAAAATAAATACTTCACTCCTTTTTGTAAAAACCAGCGGTAGAAAATGCATCATTTTTCAGTGTGATGACAGCACGTGAACCTTTCACAGCCCACTGTGTTTCCATCAGTGGGTGATTGATCACAGTGGGAGAGGCTCGTGTGTGACATCGATCAGATTGACAACCTCAGACAGAGCATGAGGGACACACGAATGATTCTGTTTATGTTTCAAACACAATAACAAGGCTACAAATCTGACAGAAAGTTACCAACGGTGCCCGTTCTCAGGTCTGAACGATGTTGTACTTATACTTAAAGCTTTTCTGCTCCGTACTTTAGATTTATAGGTTAAGTATATAGGATTTTGTTGTTCAATCATCATCTCTGGGCCTCTGTACCTGTGTGTCAGTGTCTGTATGTGCCTCACCCCCTTGCAGACCCCCTCCCTTGCCTGTTTGTTGATGTTTATTTTACCCTGGACGTTTCTGAGAGAGTAAGAGGTTTTATGGGTTGTGACCAGCCAATCACAGCGCGACCAGTGTGCATGTGACTTTATGTGTTGCTGATTGTGAGTGGGATTAACTATCAGCGCATCTCATTTACCTGCAGGAAGTCAGGTGTACGGCTCTTGTCTCGTGTCTTTGTGTGTTTACAAAGCTACAACTGTTAGCCATGCTACTAGCCATGATGGGAGGTAGTGAGCATGTGCTGCACCTGACACTGAGCCATTTGGATGTTGTATGTAAACAAACAAAAAAGAAACTTATCGAAAATTCCTGCAAACTTCACCTTTAATAGATATCCTTAAATGTTGCTAGAATCCCAATAAATGTTCCTTTTTCTTGCGCAGACTTTATACAAATGTGACGTCACCCACTTGTTTCTGTGGTGGAGTTTTGAAGCTTATCAGAGTCACCACATTGACTCAACCCCCACTTTCAATCTATCTAAGAACGGGCCTTTCACATTCGAACTGAAATTCCCTGTACCTAGAAATTAGTATCAGTACTCAATGGTTCCAATTTTCTGTATTTTTGTGTTTATGTGGTAATGTTAATTTTAGGGCTGGGACTTTATTAACAAAAAATAATCTGATTAATCAGAGGTTTTGAAATTTACTCATCTCAATTAATGTGATTTTAGTCACATCAATATTTGACCCAAGAACCCTGAGAATATATATATTTTTTAAAACAGTATACGAGTAAAACGGTGCCGACGCCTAAGCAAACCAAACCTTGTTTTATTTACTTATTTATTTACTTAATCAAGACCAACAAATCAGTGCATTTTTATGCATAAAGTGCAGCAGTTTTAGGAATTAACAACACATAATCAGTTTTAGAGATTCCAGTAAGCCATAAAGGACCTTCTGTAATCTCAACATTAGTCGGACTAATGTTAGCTTTCACGCTAGTCGCTACATGTTTAGCATCCAGGTGATAGCGGCCCTCAGCTGAAAACGGAGCTGCGCTTTTACGCACAGGTTTTGGTGACCTCTTCTTTCGTTCAGGTGCCACAGCCTGACTATGAGATACTGGAGCAGAAAAAAAGACTTGTATGTGTCAAGATAAATTAGATTGGGGGGTGGGGGGGCGCAGATGGCCTAGTGGATTAGGTCGCTCACTATAAGGATGGCCCGCTTGTGGGAGGTCTGGGTTCGACTCCTGCCTGCGGCCTGTTTCCCGCATATCACTCCCCACTCTCTCCCCCTTTCCTACTCTATCCACTGCCCTCCTCTATCTAAGTAAAGGCGGAAAAAGGCAAATCTTGTTGGGAGGAAACTTTTAGTATATTTATTCGGATTTGACACTACACACGTGGCACCACTTGTCAAAAAAACTTTTCCCTCGCACAAGTTTAATGTAGCTTTGGTTGGACGCTTTATCACTGGTTCCGAATTTTTGTTGGTAAGCTTCAGACACAAGTTTACAGTTTTCTTTAAGGTCTCATAATCAAGACTCTGTTCAAAAGACAAATAGGTGGACACTTCTTGCGCTTTTCCCACAAGTTTAAAAATACGTTGGGTGCGATTAATATGCGTTCATATTTTTAGCGCCATGATATCACTGTAATTAATCAATCACAGCCCTAATACATATAGGTCATGCATTAATTTCAGACCCTTCAACACTGAACCAAGCTGAGACCCAAGAATAGTTTTTGTCTTGAGAGAATCTGGGCTGTTGGGTCAGTGGGATTTCTATTTTTAGCAGCAAGGTGAGCAAAGATGAAGACTCAGTGGGCTGAAAAAAATGTGATGTGAAAGTTTTAAATGTTTCATTGTCACCACAGGAGATGTTGTCCTGCCTCTCTCTTCACGGTTGGTTGCGTTTTTTCTTGATGGGAAACAAACCGTCTCCTCAGATTCTACATTTAGAAACTCTCATGATGTTGGAATCAAGAGTTTGAAGCAAATATATGTGAGAAAAATATCATAAGCATGTCCAGAAACATCATCTTGGAGCTGGATAGTGATCCTCTGTGACTGATTGTGGATTTTTTTTCTTGTATCCACTCAACAGATGTCCCAGCTGAGGAGGCCGTCATGTGTGTATCACATGAAAGCAATTTCTGTGAACTGTGGGACAAATTGACGACATGAGGGAATTTGTTAAAACGTTGAGAGTCTGTTTATTCTTTTGACAGTTCAGAAAGTACCAACTTGGAAAAAATAGAGGAAAAAATTGAAAAACAGATTTTGCCTTGTAAACAACTGATTTAACCTCAACCTTCAATATTAGCTCTTTTAATTTTAGCGCCACATGAACCGCCTCTGTGAGCCGTTAAGATATATTTCCTCACATAATTGCTGTTAACTAAGGCATTTCCAAGCTGTTTTAATGTTTAAAATCAATTTTTTTTACTTTTCTGTCTTACCAAATAAGGGATGACGAGAAAGCTACTGAGCTAAATTTAGCATTAGCTTCTATATAGCGCCACACTCACACATGTTAAACCCTTAACCCCCACATTCGGAGGTGTTACTGGTCTTTTTGTTGTTTTTTTTTTAGCAAACCTTTACATTCATAGATGCTCAACAAAAGAAGACAAGTTAATAGCGACCAAACCAGCTAGCAGTAGCTATACCAGCTAACAGGAGGCTAATATTCAGCAGCTAAACGCAGACAAGTTGTCAAAATACATGAATAGTCCTCCAAATGACAGCTCTCTGACTGTTTCAGGTTATGTCACAGTCATTAACAACACCATTATTTGAAGGCAAAGAGTGTCTGTAGCAGTTTGCTAGCATAGCACACAGCTTGGCAAACTGTAACACTGATTTTCAAAGCAAACTACTTCATTGCAAGTTTTTAATTGGTTTTTATCGCCAGGTTCAATTACTTCAAATAGAGGAGGGACTATTTGAAGACTACCAGACAAAAACAAGAAAAGCTAAGCTACACTAAACAAGCTACAGTACGCTCCACTGCTAGCCTTCTGAATGATAGGCTATCTGATAAATTAAAAGCTTTTAAACCCACAGTGAGCTAACAAACTGATTTTTTTCCAACTGTTTTAAGTTAAAGTGAACCATAAACTGTTTAACAACCCAAAGGATTCAGAGTACAGTTATTAGCAGCAGCTCACTTAGAAGCTAAGCTAGCTTCTTCAAAGAAATAACCTTATATAAACAGCTTCATTCTGACTTCATATTGGTAAAAACACCTTTTAAACAATAATATTGAAGAAGTATACAAGCTAGGTAGTGTATGGCAAGCTAGCAACTGCTTGGTTTAAAGCTAATGTGTTGCGGCTAACACGAGCGCTTTGAAGAGACGCAATTTGATACGTTTTATTTTAGCTTCATTTTCAGTTGATATTCTTGATCAAAGCCAGAATGACAAAAAGTAAAAAATAAAAAAAAAAACACTTCTAGAAAAACAAGCTGCCCCATCATACAATGTACTTTTGGCTTGATGCTAAAGGTACATTACAAAACTAACCTTTCTCTTGACCCTTTGCTGTTCTTACTGGATACACTTCCTGATGGTCTGTTCCAAGACCAGGAATTTTTGCTACATCTCCTTCTAATGGCTGCAAGAAAAATGATAACATTTGCGAGGTGAATCCTGAACCACGTCTAGTTTCACAATGGATACTAAAAGTCCAAAAAGTTTACTTAATGTAACAGCTGACAGCACAACTACAGCTGAAGACTTTTACCTTTGAAAGAAGAGGGGGACAAGTATTAAACCTTGTTGGATTGGATACTTGTGTCTTAATTTTTATAAATATACATATTTTTGCTGTCCTTTTTTCTTTGTAATGTAAAAATATATTACATGTTGTGTTTGAGGGTCCAGTCTCAAGACAGTTATTGTAAAAGTTCAAAAACAAAAAACAAGCTTAAAGTCGTCAAACAAGCTAGCTGCTGCTCTGTTCGCTTCGTCTCTAAATCAAACACAATCATTTGACATAGTACACAGCTTTTATTAGCCTGTTTTGGGGTCAACTTAGCGGAATTTGACTGTAAATCGAAGAATTAAATAGCATAAAAAAATGTGAATTAAACTCGCACAACGGGGTAAACCTACATTCCTGACTTGGACTACTTTCCAAAATCGTACTTTGATAGTTTTTTGAGGACCCAGTTTTAGGAACTTCTGTACAGATGATTTTGTTTACCCAACTTTGAGAGGATGTAGCTAAATGCTAACAGGCTAAACTCTGGGAACACAATGGGTATTATTTGAGTCTGTCAGGGTTGAAGCCTCGTGAATGATTCGTGTCTGAATCCTTGCTTTGAGGTGTGGTGGGGGTGTATAGTTGGATGGTCTGGTTGCTGTGACAGCCCCCCCCCCCCCACCCTTTCTGTCTTTTCCCACCCCTTGCTCCCCATTCATCTCCATTGTAGTAGTTTGAGCTCTGTTACCCCTGGCGACTGCAGGGGACAGTTGGGGAATGTGGCGTCTGGGCAAGTATGTATCTCGCATGCATGCAACCAAAACAAAACGCTGGGAGAGAGAGTAACTTTTTGTCGCTAAAATGCTGCACGAAAGTCAGTCTGTGAGGTCTGAGAGATTCTGAGCTTTACTTAACCACTGGCGTGTGAAAGTGGAACATTTCGAGCTGCTGTTGCTCTTCTTGCCGTGCACACCAGAGACTTGCAGCTCAGAATAGAACTTGGCGTAATTGCCCTTTATTGGTTTAGAGCATGCTCAGATCCAAATCACTTGAGTTGGCTCATAAAAACTCCCCCAAAGCAAAAGAATGAAACCGTCTACGTCCTGTGTGACTGAAAGCTCACACACAGACGCTTTCACACACCTCAGAGTGCCAACAGTGTAACAATACGCTCTCTCTTCTCGCCGCTGGTTCTGGGTTCGTTTCCCTCTGTGCCGCTTTCACGTCTGTCTGATATGACAAATTGTCGTCCGTTCTTCTCTCTCACTTACTCTGCCTTTCCCAGCTCACTGGTACTGTCATTTATCTTTCCCCTCTGCTCCTTTCCCAGGCCTCCAAGATAGATTCCATCAGGAGTAAAGTGGACTTGCTGCGCCTCCCCCTGTCCCTCTCCCCTAAGTCCTTCAGCGATCGTAAGAGCCAGCTGGGCTTGGTCTGGGAGAAAGGAGGCGGCTTTGGGGCAGCAGGGGCACGGAAACCCCGCCCACCGCCAGCCTCAGACATGGACAACGAGTCGACGTATTCGGGTTACTCTTACAAGTCGTCCCACTCTCGAAGCTCTCGCAAGCACAGGTAGGAAAATCTCTGAGTTCAAATCACAGAAAAAGCTTCTGCTAAAGATTGTTAAACTGAGGGAATGACTTGTTTTGCTAAAGGAAAGTGTTTCGTTGACTTTGGCGCCCCCTGTGGACAAAGCAGTTCCTCACCTGAGTTTGTCATGTACATGTGCAAGTTTTATGAATTCACGAAAACACCATCCCTGACTTTGTCGTTCTTTCTAGAGAGAGGAGGGACAGACTTCGCTCAAAGAGTCGTGACATCGCTTTGCGCGGAGACAAATCAGTGACGATCCAGCCACCGGGGGAGCCGCTTCTGGACGCTGAGTCTACCAGAGGAGACGAACGGGTAAGATTGAACCATCACTACTAAACAAACCTGCCAATACCCCTGTTTTTCCTGGGAGTACCATGTTTTTCTGACCAATCCCGTATTGCCATTTCTTCCGAAAATCTCCTTTAATTTGCGCATTTTTTTACCTATTCTCCCACTGAACTTCTGATGTTTAATTTCTCCCGATTTTCCACATCGACTGTAGAATCAAAACTCCACATGATTTTATACGACTGGCATTTGCAAACCGTAAATCTGATCCAACAACTGAAAAGAAACTTCAGATTCTCAGGGTACCCTGAATGTATCACAAGTGATGGATGCAACATTTCAATATTCTAAAATGAATAGAGATGGGAGAATTTTGTCAATGTTGTTTTGATTTCCATGTGCTCCTTAAAAATTTGCATGAAAACAAAAAAACAATTTACTCTTGCTCAATTCTGTAAAAATATGAATAACTCTACGTTTCTTACTACTTTCAGAAAGCCCGTAATGATAGACATACCACCTGTATTTAGGCTTAGAAAATCCTTTGAATTTTGCCTTTACCCATGAAGTTGTAGGACTTATTGCAGGACTTAAATATAAAAAAATCCATCAAAATTTGCAGTTTCTTTGAATGAAGTGTCACCACCAATATTTTCCTGTTTCTTTCCCTTAAGGGAACTGGAAAACGTGTCGTATACACTCATTCCTGATATCTTTTTATTTGTAAAATGATAAAAATCATAGAAATCCATTCCTGTGTTCCTTTTTTTCTGATGATTTATAGCTTTTAAATTTTGTCACATCACATGGAGACAAAATTGAGTTACATTAGCTAATCAGAAGAATGGTAGGCTCATTGTCCTCTTTTAAATCTCTTCTAAAGACACGTTTTTATTGATGTGCTTTTATGTAGAGATTTTAGATGAGTGTGTTTTAATCGTCTTAACACTGTTTTTATTTTTCCTTTGACGGTATCACAGGCAGGGTCTTGGATCAGAATCAAGCTGGTACACACAAAAGACAAAGTAGACAATGACAATAAGACCCAATTAAAAGTCTAAAATACAGAAATAATATAACAACACAATAACTAATAAGACACACAATACATGAACAAAAGCACTAACCATGTTCAGTACAGATTTTATGCCAAAAATGGAGAGTAACATACAAGTAAATGCAGAAAAGTGCAAAGTGTGAAAGTGCATGTAGGGCAGCAGTAAGAATAGTGCAAAGAAAACAAAAATTGTTTAAAATTATCGTTGGTTTTAATTTTCTGATGTTTTTTCTTCCCCTTTTTGGTGGTGGTTTTGGCCTTTTACATATATTTACATACTTTTTGTTTTTCCTCTACCCCTTCTGACATTTCTTCTTTATTTCTTCCTTACTGCTTCTCTATGAACTCTCTTCTGTTTCTTTTCAATGTTAATTTTAATCTCTGTGAAGCATTTTGTAACATTGTTTTGACAAGTGCCATATAAATAAAGTTATAATGTTGAAATGCTGAGCATCATTTGAAGACGAAGGTCCATTGAAGACAGAAATTTAATAAATGGAGATGTTAAGGTAAAGGTTATAGCTTCACCTTTCAACATCAAGCATTCGCTCAGCATTTCAACACTGAGCCTTTCCTGTAAGAAAAAACGAGAGTGTTGAAATGTGATGCTCAGCATTTTGATATCCCGCATTTGCTGATAGGAAATGCGCCCCCTCTCTCCTCTAATTATTATCATTAAAGCCGTGGTTTTCCTGAATTTATAGAGCTGCAGGAGTTCACTTCACTTTGTAGAGAAAAATCTGACTGAAGCAAAAAAATCACCAAAAACTGCTCGGCATCCTGGGAGTTAAATGCTCGTTCATAGATGTAGAGTTCGTGTCATCAGACTAAATGTTGTAGCGTGGGGGTTATGTTGGCTTGTATGCTCTTAAAACTCAAGCTAGCAAACTCACACCCTCCCTCTTTCTCCCCAGGATGACACCTGGGGCGAGAACACCACCGTGGTCACCGGCACCTCCGTGGACAGCATCTCAAACGAAGACCTGACTCGTATCTCCAAGGATCTCGAGGATTCTTTGCCGCTGGACTGCCGCCGTTACCTCTGCCCGGTCCTGGGCGCCGTCTTGGGTCTCTTCGCTCTGCTCACTCCTCTGGCCTTCCTGGCGATCCCTCAGCTCCTGTGGCGGGACACACTGGAATCTTGCGGCACGCCCTGCGAGGGTCTTTACATTTCTCTCGCCTTCAAACTCCTCATCCTCCTCATCTCCACCTGGTCGCTGTTTCTGCGCCCACCCCGGGCCACTCTGCCACGCTTCTTCATCTACCGCTGTCTGCTGCTGGCGTTGGTTTTCCTCTTTGTGGCGTCTTATTGGCTCTTCTACGGGGTGAGGGTGTTGGACCCCAGGGAGACGGACTACAGGGGGATTGTGGGATACGCAGCGTCTCTTGTGGATGCGCTGCTGTTCATTCAGTACCTGGCGTTGGTGCTGCTTGAAATTCGACACCTGCAGCCGGCGTTTTGTCTGAAGGTGGTGAGGACGACGGACGGAGAGAGTCGCTTTTACAACGTGGGCTGTCTCAGGTCAGTGCAACAAACACCAGCAAAAATTTTAGCACTTGCTTTGTTTTTGACGCTTTTTTCCTTACTTTTTTATCTAAAATTTATGCCATTTAATTTTTTTCCCATTTTAAAAATATGAATAATTGGCGTCATTTCAGGGGCTATTTTTGACTTCCTGTTAATCTGTTAACTTTAATCTCATGTAAGATTATCTGACACATTTTCAGCAAAAAAACAACAAACTTTTTCCTTAAATATTACCTTTTTCATAGTGCAGCAGACTTTTGGTGCATTATTCCAAAGGCTTTATGTATTTATTTTAGCCTCTTTTGTGTAAAGCCGTTCAAAGCCATGTTTTCCAGAATTCAACAACTTTCGAACAAATTTGAACCAAATTATTTCATATGCTGATGATAAAGAAATGTTATCCATCAACTTTTTGTAACACAAATTTGTTTTTCTTGAATTCGCCCTTTTTTATTGGTTGCTTGTTTGTTGTTTTTGTCCCCTACTATTTAAAAAACTCAACCTAACTTTTGATAATCTCCCTTTATACTTATTATACGGGAAACTAAACAACTCAAGGAACTACTACCGCTTTGTTTTTTTTTTATTGCAAGTTTGCTTTAACCCTCTGATGCATGAATTATGAAAGTCAGTGTCAGGATTTTTCCCTTGAGTGTTTTTATTCGTATTAAGGCATGAAAAAAAGCTTCCCTTTTTTTTATATATTTGTAACTGAGCATTCAACATAAAACTGTGAACTTAATGTAAATATGACTTTTTTTTCTTTGTTTGACTTCTTTTCTTTTTTCTTTGGTAATTACATGAATAATCTTTTTTGAATGTTTTGCAAAACTTTTTAACTTTCTTTCCTCCATTTTAACACTGAATCATTTATAGTTTATAAGCTTTTACACCCTCAAACGTTTGTCTATGACATGTTAAAAAAAAATGTTTGGAAAAAAAATGAAACCATTCTTTCAGGCCCTGAGAAGAATAAAAATATCCTGACACAGGCTAAATTGAATTTCCATCACATGAACCATTGAATTTAGGAGTAAATAACTTTTCAATAGGTGTCAGTGTAGTGACCACTATGCACCACAGGGTTAAGAACTAGGGTGTGCTGTGTAACATCAGCATATCTTGAGGGGGATTTGTACTTCACTAAAAGTGATTTTTCCTCAGACATGAATTGATCAAGTTTAGTGGCTTGGAATCTTGTTTTGCGGCTGTTCTTCGAGCGTTAGTCTGTTGTTTATGACCTTAAGGCAGCAGTTCATCATCTTGTTGTCTGGTGTTGCATTCTGCTAAATGGTAAAAGCTTCTGGTGGTTCACCGCTTCCTCTGGATGACTTTGTCACACACTCAGATGTGATACACACTGATAACAGCTCTGGGTTTGGAAACGTGACAAAGGAAGTGAGCTGTTTCTTTCTCCATGTTTTGTTAAATCCAGTATTCAGCGAGCAGCAGTTTGGGTTCTGGACCAGTACTACAGTGATTTCCCCGTCTACAACCCCGCCCTGCTCAATCTACCCAAGTCTATACTCTCCAAGAAGATGTCTGCCTTCAAGATTTACAACCTGGGGGAAGGTAAATTAACCTTGGTTGCATAATTTACTTTCCTATCACTCTGCATCTGGATTACTCCCAGCATTTATATGTCTAAATTACGCTGAATGGTTCCAGAGTATCTTGTGCTTTGGGCACATATTTGCAAGTAGACCTGTCACAATTACACATTTTGCTGGACGATAAATTGTCCCAGAAATTATTGCAATGAATGATAATATTGCCATTTTGATACCATTTTCAACGAATAGAATAATAATGGTATAATAGTGCAAGTACATCCTTTTAAAGAGAAATAACCTCCTATTTCTTAGGAACATATAAAATTGGGATTACATTGTGAAAAAAGGCATTGTAAATATCCAAAATAAATAATCAACACAATCAAAAACAATCAATAAAATTGAATGTCAGCCTCTGTTAACAATAAATGCACTTGAATAAAAACCACACAAAACTGAAACAATAAATAAAGTATAAAGTCTCTGCAAAGAAAATTGCACTTCAATATATTAAACATTAGGTTCAGACATTTAGATACTTAACAGGCAAAACTGCCAATCCAGTTTGGACCTTTGTAAACAAAAAATGCACTTAAATAAAAATCACACATCAAAAGCAAAATATAAAATAGACTCTGTTGCTGATAAGAAAAAAAAATCACAGTGATACAGCAAAGTTAATTCATTATCCAGTGTCTTTGGTTAACAAAAAACTTATCGGGTTCATTTTTAATTATCATGCAATTAATTGATTTATTGATTATTGCGACAGACCTATTTGCAAAGATTTCCGCAGTTAAACAAAGCGTCCGTAATTCAGGTTTTTCTTTCACAGAAAACAGCACCAATAATTCCACTGGTCAGTCGAGGTCCATGGTCGCAGCAGCAGCTCGAAGACGAGACAACACTCACAACGAGTTCTACTACGAAGAGGCCGAGATGGAGCGCAGGATCCGTAAACGCAGAGCCAGGTAGGTACAAAACTACTCTGAAACATTTGCACATGAAGACGTCAACGATGAAATCTGAGGATGGTTTCTTTTATTTCTCCTCCCAGACTGGTGGTGGCAGTAGAGGAAGCCTTCACCCACATCAAGCGTCACCAGGCAGAAGAGGCAATTTTGTCTTCCCCGAAACACCCGAGGGAGCTAATGGACCCGAGAGAAGCCGCCCAGGCCATCTTCGCCCCCATGGCGAGGGCAATGCAGAAGTACCTTCGCGCTACACGGCAACAGTCTTATCACAGCATGGAGAGCATCATCAACCACCTGCAATTCTGCATCTCACACAACATGACCCCCAAGGTGAAGAGAGCCACTTCAAGTTCAAGTGTATTACTATGTTCATTACGTTTACATTTTTACCCATCATCCTTTAAAGGTAGATTGGTGATTGGTCGAAGGGTGTCACCAAATCATCAATATGCTCTGCAATTCATGTGACCACACAGTTGTCCTAGTTTATCATCCTGGTGTGTTACATACTTCCCACCCAACGCTAAATGTCATTTAGACGTTTGTTAGGTTACATGTAGTTGGTATGTCGAAGGCTTCATTCAGTAAAAAAAAAAAGATGTGCAAAATCAGGCCATGTTTAGTCTTTCAAAATACAACCATGTGTAGTCCCTCTGATTCGGCCCTTATTTAACCCAATAATAATTGTTTAAAAATATGACCCTATTCTGTCAATCCGAATTGGTGACGACTTTTTACCTGTCACTTTTCAACTAGATTTAAACCATAGCGCAATGTCCGAAAAAGGGATGTCTCTTCCACGACCCTTAGACAACAGCTTTTCACTTTTCACTTATGTAAAATGTATTTACACCTAATTTTTGCTGCGTGGGTTCAACCTCATTGGTCTACACCAAGCGGCAAGCTTTAGTCTGAAAAAATGAGACAACACAGAAGTGCCAAAAAAGCTGCTGTTCCTCGAGTGACCACTTGAGGCTGGCTCCAGAAGCACCGGAAGTCACGTACACAGGAACACACAAAAAAAGCCTATTTCAGAGCCGCAATTAGTGTATTTAAAGCCTGGTACAAAACCTGTCTCCCATGTGTATTGCTATTTTCACTAACGGCACACACTGTGGGGGGGGGTTTGGAAGATATTAAGATTGAGAGCTTGCCCAATCAGAGCCACAGCTCAGATCACGTGACTGACTGGCACCAAATGGCTGTGAGTTCGGGCACTCGTCACTCGTCCCAATTTTGCTGTTTTGCTTCAAAACGGGGCTGAAGTAACAGACGGGTGACGACACGGAAACTACGTCCATGTTTTATACAGTCTATGGTTTACACTGAAGAAAAAGTCTTAAATCTGTAATCAAAGCCTCATGTCCAGGAATCTTAAGCCCCTGTACTGTCAACAAACTGAATACAGCTAATTCCAAACCTATATTCAGTGCAAGGTTTTTAAAGTCTTGTCTAAATTTCCTTGTAATAATCAGGACCATGTACAAGGAAAAGGTTGTTGTAGTTTACGAACTCCATCAGGGGAATCAGGACCTCTCTGCTTTGCTTCATGGTCCCTTTGTACTTCAACAACCTGTTCACTGCACATTACCCCCTACATTTTGAGCTCCAATAGCCTGTTTATATTAAAAAAGAGCTTTGAATGTGTCAGGAAAGTGTCATCTGCATACAACAAGACTTTAACAATTTCTTTTATCTTTCTGCATTTATACCCAAGTTTTCCAAAGGAGTAAGAAGAAAACAGTGATAATTATGATTAATAAATAATTGGCGTAATAAATCACTTTTTTAGATACTCAAAGATGCTTTGGGGTCAATGAGAATGAGTCCAGATTTATTCCAGTCAAGTTCAAAGATGTTCACCCAGTTTTACATGTCATATCATCAGCATAGCAGTTAACTACAGAGGGACAAATCCACAATTTTTATTCCATTTACAACTTATTATCCATGCATTCATTGGCTGCCAACATTATTTGTTCCCAATGAATTATGCCTACTTCATTTGTTCTGTTGAAAGAAACAACTTGTCCAATTTTGCAAAAGTTAAACACAATGACGAATGAGACTGTTTTTTTTTTCTTTTGTGTCCTTCAAGGCGTTTCTCGAGCGTTACCTCAGCCCAGGTCCCACCCTCCAGTACCTTGACACCACCAGGGGGCGCCAGTGGACCCTAGTGAGCGAGGAGCCTGTGACTGCTTCACTCCGCCAGGGCCAAGTATTTTCCCTCAGACGCTTTGACTTCTCCCTGGTCGTCACCGTGACGTCGCTTCCCTATTTACGCCTGGGCGAGGAATTTATTGACCCCAAAAGCCACAAATTTGTCATGAAGCTGCAGTCAGAGACGTCAGTGTAGATATCTGAGTGACTGACAGGAAAGGGAGGACGATGAATCAAAGATCTGGGTCTTTTTATAGTCTTTGGTGTCATAGATTTGTTTTGACTGTTTTTATTTACAGAAACTTTGACTCGGCTGATAAACGATGAGTCTGTGCAAAATGCAAAGGCAGAAGAAACACGCGTCTCACATCTGACACACTTCTGCTTCCTCTTTCCGTTCTGCCACAATCATCAGGGCCATCTGTAACATTGTAAACACTCCTAACTCAAGTGAACTCTCTGTTTGTAGAAATGTTCGGTTTCCAGTTAATGAGAAAGGTGGAATTTACAAACTACACCTCCAGGATTTCATAACCTTTTTGGGCGGCTTGAATCAAAAGGGGAATACCCACTTCTCCTTTCTTCACAAATCTGAACTTTTCTTGCAAATAATTGAATTGAAACACCCACGGTGGATCTGATCCATCGAGTTTTTCTTTCTAACTCAGGATGTTGTGTACAGAAGTGGCTGACACTTCAATAATGAGAGTAAATGTAAACGTAGGGACACTGTAGGACCAGTTTTGTCCACTAACACTGACACTGATGACTTCTACCTCTGAAGATGAGGTTCAACTTGGACTGGATAAGCTAAAGATAGCGCAACTTTGTAGATCTCATTGCCGCCCGTTTGTTAAGCAACCAGCCAGGGAAGCTAGGCTATCGATTACTTTCTGGTCATAGTCATCTTTACTGTTACTTATGTTAAGAAACTAACACAAATGATGTTGACCACGTACGCTCCATTTATACATTTCAGCGCGCTACTTTAAGTCAGATAGCTCGTTAGTTTTGTTTTTGCACTATTTGTTGTCGTTACACACACAGACCCTCCACTTGCAGCACACTTTGATGAACGAGTTTGACTTTCAAAAGTTGACATTGCAGCGGCTTAAGACCGTTGTCACCTCTACCATCTGAAGGTGGGTGAAAAGTTTGACGTGTGTCGAGTTTATAAAGTAAACAAACTGAAAGCAGCTTGTAACATTTTAAATTTAAAAAAACTTTCATTTTCGTCTGCTTCCAGTAAGCCCGAAACAGAAATATGAAAATAATACAAAGAAACCCGAACACAGTTGAAAACTGTCCGACTCCTTCACCTGCAACAACCTTTCTGATAATTAACAAAACATTTAACACCTGTGGCCACCTCAGCACGCATCCCATGATGCTGTTCTGGCCTCTAGTGGCCAGATATAAAAATAAAGATAATTGTAAACCAAAAATAACACATGGCTCTTACAGACATAATCAAATCAATACAGTATTAATTCAACTATTGGGTCAACGGCCCACCAAAAAGAATTTTACCGCCGTGTCAAATTGACGTCACGGGTTTGCGTAGCACTATTCGTCCTCTGACGTCTCCTCTCTGTCCTTCCTTTTAATAGTTACTGGTTAATAGAATTTCAACATCTATCAGCTCTAAAATGACATACTTCGCTCAGAGTCACTGTGAAATAACAGGCAGAAAGCTGGCGATCGTATGATCATTTAAACAACACTGCCCCCGTGTGTTCAGGAGGAGTACTGCAGAGCAATGCTGACGCTACTTTCAGGAGTTCACTGTAGCGTAGAGTCAACACAGATGTGTAGATAAGTCTCTTTAAAAATCAAGTTTTTCTGTTTCAAAGCTTCAAACTGCAGTTCCTTGAGTGTCCACTTGGGGCTGTCTGCAGAAGCACCTGAAACTCCATTCACATACATTAAAAACAGCTGAACTCAGCAGCAGAAATAAACATGTTTAGAACTCAGGTGAGTTTTCATGACCTGTTTTTGTGATATTGAACGGACAAGTTTTCAAAGGCAGAGCTGATTTGACCAAATGGCGGACACACTGTAGCACAGGCGTGTCCAAACTAAGGCCCGGGGGCCATTTGTGGCCTGCCGTCTATTGTCATGCGGCTCCCAGCTGTCATTTTGATATGTATTAATTTTGTTACTTAAATTAAGCATGTTCTAGTTGTGTATCCATTTACAATTTCGATTGGATGCTTGAAAAAACCCTAAATATATCTGGTAACATCACACAAAAATTTGGACTGTGCATAGGCGACTTGACAAAAAAAAGAAAAAAAAACACAATAGAGGACAAAAGGCTGAATTTAGGTTATGAAATGGTGAAGAAAAGAAAAAAGTTGATGCATAAACTGGTTCAGAATGCAGGATACGAAATATTGTCTCATAAACAAATGTGATAAATTCCAGATCCTGGTCCTGTCATAAAAAAACAACATATTTTTCCAAGGTTTGGTTTTATCTCATCGATCTGTGATAATAACACTGGCATGTTTGATTAAACTTGGAGACAGTTTTTAAAAAAATTTTTTTACAGAAACTACCAAAAGGAAATAGTTTTCAAATTGAGCACTCATTTGTTACTTTCCCCGTTAATAAACATGTCTGTAGGAACCGTCGGCCCTTGGTCGTTCTCATAGTGTGCAATACGGCCGTTTTGGAAAAAAGTTTGGACACCCCTGCTGTAGCTAGATCGACTGAAAGTTAGTCAGCTTTTGGTTTATTATTTTTTTTTTAAAGTCATTTTTACACGTTTTTTTTATGCCTATTCAAGGGCTAAACAGATCGGCTTCACACTTGCACCTCTGTTAGCTTTTCCAATGTAGCAGCTACTATCCATGGACTTTAAAACTCTACTTCTGACACCAATATCTGTGGGAGAAATTTAACAGCTGCCCTTCCTTTCACCCTGATGATAAAGATTGTAGCTCCTCAGAATTTGTTCACTTTGACGCTGCTCGCCAAGGTCGTATTTTCTCATGAAACTAAGCTCCTAACACTTGTCTCCTAGAATGTATTCTTCTTACACTGTGCTTTCTTTTTTAGCTGATTTGATGTTTTGTTTTTAAATAAATGGGCTCACAAGATGTGTGTTGTCTCGTGTGGGTCACAAGCTGTCTCGAGTTGTCTTGAGAATTTTTTTTTTTGCAGAAAAAGGGGAAGGAAATGACAGTGGGTGTGAGGTGATAAAATTCTACGCAAGTAGTGACTTTACTCTATATTCTCTGAAACTCTGCTCTAATTGTAGAAATCACAATTGAGAGAATCTACAGGGAAAACTTACTGAACATTTTGAACAACACAAAACTTCACATGAACTACCCCTCTTAACTTTTTCAGCATGTTTGGAGAACTTTATGATGACGTTTGGGAAATCCATAATTTTAGATTTAGTCCTGTTGTTGTTCAATCTTGTGATCAGAATTGATGAGAGGAGAGAAAAGTTAAGTACAAATTGTTGTAGTATAAGTTTAAATTAAGACTTAATCATCAAATAAAATGAGAATTAATGTAGCTATTCTTAACAAGACAGTGTGAGATTTATAATCTGGAAATAACTGAATAACTAGTTTCAACCCACACTCTTTAAAAAGGTGTCTCATATGTGGAAATTCATGATGATCACATGATGACCGCACAGGAAGTTCTGCTTCAAGTGCAAGCGTGTTCCAACCACTCGGAACAGTGACGATGAATCTACAAGCTCTGCATCTACTTGTCCTCCAAGGTGAGTCCTGTCTAATTTGATTAAGTTATTATTGTAAATATGACTCAATATGCCTCATTTGAAAAACACAGATATTGGATGAGGAAGGGAAGAGAAACTCTTTGTGATCAGGCACATTACTTCTTGGTTCTAGAAACAGAAACACAACCTCTGGGAGACTGTGGTGTTCATATTTTGTGAAAAGACAAAACAGCACATTTATAATAAACAATCATCAAACTAAATGTTTTTACGTATAGTGAGTTCTCAGTACAATGTAATCTGTAAAGTTCAGCAACAGAACAACCAGGAAATGTTATACCTGGTGTCTGTGATATGCGTCATAATTCCCTCGAATTAGGAAGTCATAAATTTAGCACTTCCATTTTTCTATGCAGTTCTTTTTATTCACAAGTCTAATCTTCTGTAAATGTGTGAACTGCACATTTTTACAAACAGTGCTCTTGGTATGGCTATAAAGTTGGCAGCATTGATGTGTGGAACAAATCCATTAAAAAGGACAAATCATAAGTCTCATAGTGTCACCAATAAGTTGATAAAAACATTTTAGGCCTGCATAAGCTTGGGAACTTCATTTCATTGCTACATATAACTCCTCAACTTGCAGTGCCGCACTTTGGTGAGCATACTACCATCTACATCCGGGGTCACAAACTTAAAATACCTGAGGGACACGTGGTCCAACTCTGTTGGTGTCATAATGGTGCCACACTGAACTGAAATTTCAGATCATGCGTTTCAAATTCAATGTAAAAATTCAAATGCAGTTCTCTGGCACGGATCTCTATGTGGGGCTAAGTTTCCCGTACTTGTACTTGCAACTGTTTTAAGAACTACAGTACAGGCCAAAAGTTTGGACACAGTTTCTCATTCAATTTGCATTTTCTTTATTTTCATGACTATTTATTTGACTGACTGACCTTCATTTCTTAAAGTAATGATGGCCACTTGTTTTTCTTTAGTTAGCTGATTGGTTCTTGCCATAATATGAATTTTAACAGTTGTCCAATAGGGCTGTTGGCTGTGTATTAACCTGACTTCTGCACAACACAACTGATGGTCCCAACCCCATTGATAAAGCAGGAAATTCCACTAATTAACCCTGATAAGACACAGCTGTGAAGAGAAAACCATTTCAGGTGACGACCTATTTTGAAGAAACTAGAATATAAAACATGTTTTCAGTTATTTCACCTTTTTTTGTTAAGTACATAACTCCACATGTGTTCATTCATAGTTTTGATGCCTTCAGTGAGAATCTACAATGTAAATAGTCATGAAAATAAAGAAACTTTTGGCCTGGACTGTACCTCCAGATGAACACTTCGATAGATTAAAAAAAAGAATTCCAACAAAAAAGAAGAGAAACTACATATTAGGGCTTTTTTTGTTTCTTCCATTTGTGATTTAAATGTCACTGAGTATAAACTACATTCAGTGAAGTCCTGCTTTTCGAGCTTGAGACCCTTTGTTTGACAACGCAAACTGTTTTTTCTTTGTAGGATTCTTTGGAGTGACGGTGGTAACAGCCCTTAGAGAAGCTGTTGGAAACCTTGGAGGCAGCATCACTTTGCCCTCAGGAGCCGATCCATCATGGGACCTCTCCTCCATCGAGTGGTCGATATTCAAAAACAACACATGGATCGCCACCTTTCGCAAAGGGGAGGGCATAAACATCGAACGGGTTCCTCGCTATAAGGGAAGACTCGGTCTGAACATCACCTCAGGTGAGAGACAAAGGGTTCACCTGTTATTGATTTGTTCATTTTTCTGATGCACCTTAAACGATTCATAACTTAATTTTCTAGGCGACCTGACGATAAACCGGCTTACCAAGGAGGATAACATGGAATTTAATGTAGACTTCATCAGCACCACTGGAAAAGATGACTCTACCAAGATCAGTCTCACAGTGAACAGTAAGCGTCACTCATTATATAATCAAAAGGATTTTTTGAGAAGACATGTTGCAAAAATAAAAGCCAAACTTTGAGGGCAAGCTGGTAGAAAAACATTGTTAGATATTACAAAACCCATCCTCGTATATTCCCAGACATAGGCTGTTTTCCAAACTGCCTACTACATACTACAAATTAAAGTAGTAGGTAGTAAACACTGCCTACTACCTACTACTTTCACATGTAGTATGTAGTATGACTGTTTTGTTGGACCTGTTTAGTAGTATACTACTCTGGATTTCTGTTTCTGGAAGTGGAGCTGGTGGGTTTTTTTCTAATGTTTAACTTTATCATAAATAAACCATGAGTACATTTGGCATTTCAGTCATTAATTCACCATATCAATCAGTGGTGAAGTTGCAGGAGCAATAAAAGTAGATAAGTCAAAATAGATGTCAATGAGACACAAAGGAAAATAAATAAATGAAATTAAGCATGTGAAGGGAGTAGTAGTTGTAAATTTTTTTTGAGAATTTTTATGGTTTTTTCATGATTTTTAGTGGTTCAAGGAACATTTTTGATTCATTTAGAAAAACAACAAATTCAGGGAGAGATAAAAGTCCCGATTTTATCAAATTTGTAAAGGCATAAAACTTTATTACAGCAAAATCGCCACATTTGATTTTTTATCTTGCACCAAAAGTTATCGTGTATTGAAAATAAATCTGAAACCAACTCACTTTTTATTTTTACAGCTAGTGGAAAAACTGTGTCCACATTACCGACATAGGCTGTTTGTTGAAGAAAAAAAAGTGATAAATTTTTTACGGGCTTTTATGAATTTAGTAAAAGTAAACAGCTCTTTCATGATGAAGTGAGCAGATTTACCTCTGTTTCTTTCATGTCACTTCACTTTTATCTCTCGGACCGTTTCACATTTTTGTTGTTGTGTTGTAGTTGAGCTGATTTATTCCAGTAGGTGTCAGTAATTCACCTCAACCTGAGCGCCCCCAAATTGACAAACGGCATTGGCGCCGTGCATTGTGGGAAACAATACGCCAGGTAGACTGGTCCGTTGCATACTGAGAAATTTTCCCGCATCAGTAGAAACATCCGAGAACTTGTAGTTTACTACCGATCTTGCAAGTTTTCGCATACTGACACTACAAACTGAATTTCAGCCGAAGTAGTAGGCATCGCTAGTGTAGTAGGCGGTTTGGAAAACAGCCATAGAGAGACCACCAACCTCATTATTTGGCAAACACACTTTTAGTGAGTTCATGGATGATGTTGCAAGTTTGGTAATCTCAATCTTCAAACAAATAAACTAACATATGGGGATTAAATGTGGACAACTTTTGCTTTCAGGGAGCCTCTAGTGTGGTCTAGTCTTTTTGTCTTTTGCCAACAAATCAACATCAACATGTTCTAAAACATCAATGAAACATCTGGTGACTCTCGAAATAAAATAAACTGGGTCAACACAAGATTCTTTATAACTTCCTTGTGACAACAAACTGATATAATGAGCCATCAGGCCAGGAGTCAACAGATTTGAGGTTTGATAGCTCAACATCAACAAGGAGAGACCATTGGGTTGGGAACCACAGTAACTCCTTGGTCTTATGACTTTGTCTCTGTGTTGCTGAACTGAACACGCAGCTGGTGTGACTCAACCAACAAGGAGGAGAGAGAACAAACCACACAAATAGTCTATTTTTTGTTTCTAAAATGATTCGACCTGGTTAAGTTTAAAACCGGACAACTTACTTTCAAAATAGTGAACAAAGAGGTTCCAGGAAACATTTGCAATTTGTTGAAAAAGAGAGGACACGTATAATTTAAGAGGTTTTAACATGTTGAAACTGTTGAAAAAAAACATGTGTGTATGTCTGTTTTGTGGTGTAGCCCCTATGGAATAGTTTTGATAACAAATTAAAGTTGAGTAAGAACATCATCATATTCAAATGTAATTATGAACAGATCTCTATAAATTTGTACAACAGTAACAGTTTTCTCGCCTGCCGTTTTTTGGATACCCTCTGATTTTCTTGAATTCCTGTGCACTGACCAAGTGCCTGATTAAACAGGCATTTGACTTTGATTTGACCTCCACATTTTGAGTCTTGCATTTGAGTTCGTTCAGTGTTACTCCAGGTTGTAGTTACTATCTTCGAAAACCCCTTACCTGTTGATACTGGCTAGAATTATAACCTATCATTTTCGGTGCCGAGGCGGAGACGGACCAGATGTGGATCTAGTGGAATTAGTTTAACCCTTAAATGGTCAAACACATAAACACATTTTGGAAAATTAACCAATCGCTATTTTCTAATGCATCTAGGCTGGAATAACATATTTCTGTGATATTTTTTCAAATATCATCTTTATTTGCACTTTTACACTCTGTATCCCGGAGATACATTGACTATTTGGGGTATAAATTTAGAATTTTCCATTTTCTTAAATTTTTCATTTTTTAAGTTTTAAAACATATTTTAGACTATAAATAAGCTACTTTCTTTCAAATCATGTTCATAACTCTTTAAAGAAATGGAAAACCTTAACAGTTAGTGATGACTGACATGTATTGAGCACTGGAAAAAAGTCTATCCAACAAGTCTATGAACAACGAGCTAACTAACATTATACAAACCAACTAACACATGTACACAAAATATATTTATTACGTTCTAAATGTAACGTCTCCCTTTTGGAGCTTTTATACTCGCAACATCCCATCAACAATGGAAGCTGAGAAAACAGTTGCGAGTATTTTGACCAGTAACAATGCTAAAAGCCTCACATTTCGCCTCTGACACATGACCAATAAAACACATTTAATAATGAAATAAAGAGTGATCAACATTTCACAGCTTTATATAATTGACTATCTATAGAGTACAGTCCTCAAAACACAAGTATATCAGAGAGCTTGTACTCCAATTTCATACCCCCATCTGAACAATGTGTCCCCCAGGATACAGACATTCAACGCCTGATTATCAAAGCTGTGTAAATGTTATTCATTATTTTCAAACAAACACACATGAAATCATCCTTGAGGAACAATATTTTATGTGAGCAAGTCCTGACAAAATATGATAAACATTAAGAATATCAGGACTTGCCTCATGGCCAGTGTCTTTATCCTCGTAGGCTGCTATTTTGGAATTTGATCGAAATTTATCGATATAGCTCTAAATACTTGCATGAAGTCACATGACCTGGTACGTGATCAATCCCCTCCTGAAGTTTTTCCCACGGTATCAAGTGTGGATTCTCAATGACCCCCACCCCACAGCCTGCTGAATGTCTGTATCTCCCAGGATGAAGAAACCTTTCAAGGGCTAAAAGCAGATTGTAAATAATCAGATACATACTCCTGATTTATCAAACCTTGAAATCTAATCTTAAGTTTCTATTTTGAATCTCACAGGACAACTTCAGCAACCAACCATACAGAAAGTCTACAGCATGTCTACAGAACAAGGCTGCTGGATTACTCTGAACTGTTCCTCACCAGATGAAGGCATCACCTACTCCTGGGATGTTACACCCTCCAGGTTAATCATAGTGAACCAGACTGATGCTCACGGCTACTCGAAGGTTCATCTCATATCTCCAGACAACACAATAAAAGGAATTAATGTCAACTGCACGTCCAGTACAAACACTGGAAGCAGCTCAAGTACTTTCTCCGTAGAGTGTGACAGTAAGTTTACAACAAAATATACACAGAAGAGGATTTAAGGTACTGTCCTGCTAAGATACTTAATTTCATGCTTTTAATTTTATTTTGTTCCAGGCATCAAGTCCCCGACTTGTGGCAACATCCCACCAAGGTGTTATTACGGTTCATGCTTTTTTGCTGGGTTAATCATTGGAGTAATTCTAACCTCACTACTATGGTTCTTCAGAGGTAAGAGTGAATATCAGCTTTTATGGAAACTTTTGTTTGTCCATTTGTTGGTAGAAAAGGAGGTGGTGAAAATCTCTGTGCTTTAAGAAGTGCTGTGTGTTCAAAACAAACCAATGCAAAAACATCAAATGAACAAAAGAAATATGAAGAATCATGAAAAAAACAGTCAAATAAAGTCCTGGCAGGAGAAACCTTTAACCTTCTGACACTTTTCAGCTTATTTAAAAATGCGCGCTGAAGAAAAAATCTTTCAAAATACATGAAATTAGAAAAAATAATAAAAGGAAATATTTCAAGATTAAATTCATTGAGTCACAAAAACAAAATTGTTAGGCTCTGAGCGTTAAGTCATGTTAAGTTAAGATTTCACATATGAAATACAAAATTAAACTTGCAGTGTCACAAAAATGAAGTCATGAGGTTACAAGAAGAAAACCATTACACGACTAGAAAAGATGTGGTCCTCTAGAAATAAAGTTGTAATGTTTTTGAGCATCTTAAAGCTATAAAATAACAAGAATGAAGTTATAACAATTTCAGAATCCAGTCACTATCTTAAAAGATTAAACTTTGAGACTAGAGGGAGGTTCGCATTTCCTTTCAGCAAATGCAGGATGCTGAAATGTTGAGCCTCGCATTTCAACCCTCTCTTCCCTTTGCAGGAAAATCTCAATGTTGAAGCGTGCTCAGCATGTCATCACAATTATCATGATACAAGAAGAAAGATGCTATACTACGGGAATAGGGAAAGAGAAAAAATTGTGTTCACAAAATGAAATCATCAAAAAACAAAAAAAAAGGTCATCGTGTAACAAGAATAAAAACAGAATGTAGCCAGAATGAAGTCTAAGAAAAGAAAGGAAGCCTAATATACAGGAAAAGTCATAAGTTAAAAAGTTGTTAGTTTGGAAATAACGCTTTATGTTTTGAAATTGAAGACTTCAAATGTACAATAATAAATTCAAAAAGTCTTCAGGACTGAGTCATAATGTTTTCAGTACAACGTTCCAATAAAAAAATAAAGTAGAAAGAGATTAAAACTGAAAACAAATGCACATTTTTTCACATTGACCACATAAGACCAGGAACCCATGACTGTGAGCCTGGGAAGTTCCCCCAAAAATTCTGTTTCTTTCTTTGATCATCTTTGATAAATCTTATGATCCTTTCAGATAAAATAGACAAAGACTGCGTAAAACTATCTGCTTGTGGTTCAGCCATCATTCCTAAGTGGTTGATTATATTTTTTTATTGCAGGACAAATCAAAGAGGCGTGGGAAACTGTCAAAGGTGTGCATTAGTTGTACTGTGTTCGTCAGGATTTACTTTAGCTTTAAGATGTTTTGTGAATACGGGCCCAGCTTTTAGAATATTCTTGCTTAAAATGTAATAGCTGAGTTTAAAATAATGATTAACGCATTTTTATTTTACAGGAAAACTGTGTCAGTGAGATAACCTCTGATGATGCAGAAATGGTAAGATTGTTTTGATATCTCCTGGTTTCTGGTCAATATTGTAAATAAAACATTAATGACTTTGAAATAAACTCATTTTTTCTCCTGCCCCGTTACAGTTTTGCATGGCAAAGCGTTAAAGTTTCAAGAGATGAGATGACGACACAACACAGAAATCAACAACAAAGGTGCTCAGAAATATTTGTCCTGTTCCTGGATTATAGTCACACGACTATAAAATGGTACCAGTAAATACTCATGGGGGAAACAGGTGAACATGAACCTGCTGAGGTAGAAGTTCAGGGGTAGTTATTGCTTTTTATGAGGTATAATGTATTTAATGAGCTATAGTTATATGTTGCACTTTTAATGCATTGTTTGTTAAGAGGCTTTCAGGTTGTTTTTTCAATAAATCACAACAAAATAAAAATAAAATAATAATAATTAGTTTGATGTTTGAGATCTCATAGCATTGTAATTGAAAAATTTAGTCAATTTTTACGAATAAAAGCAAGTTGCCTGATCGGAAACGCAATAAAATGCACTTTATGATACAGAAAGTAAGTTTAATTATTCAGAAAATGCCACCCTCCTGTAGTCTAACATAATATGAATTCTTTACATCAAAAACATGCTGTTTTTATTTATTTTGAGTTTATTTACCATAACGTCAATACAATGTGCAGCTGGTCTGAGATCATTTTGACTTCACAGTTTTTTGTCTCTTCTCTGTTGTGATTTATGTGTTAATTATGTAAGTTGACAAATAACCTTTTTTATTTTTGATACACACTCTTGAAGATTTTGTCATTTCTTTGAATGTCATGTTTATTTCTTTTGTGTCTGTGTCTTAACTGTTGGTTCTGAGTATTTTCTTTGTCAGAAATAATGACTTTACAGCTGTCCTTGCAACAATGTACAGTTTTAAAACAATTTGTACGGACACATTTATTTATGAATATATTCTTGTACATATATTTGAGTGTCATGACTTAATATTCTGAGAACAATGACTTGATTTTTGTCGTGTTCTTCAGGCCTTGGAATAATTTGCTCTTTTGTCAAGAAAACGAATCTTATTTTTCTAAAATAATAAGCGATGTGTAGAGAAAGCACGTAGAATCAGGAATAAACTTCACTGACTTCAGTCATCTGAAGCAGCAGGACGGCAGCTTGGTGCGCCATCTTCTGGACAAGTAAGGAAATCAAACTGCCGATATGATGCTTAGGTTGCCCGTAAATTATATTTTTTCATTTCAGTAAAAAGGGGCTTAGTTTTCTGGGTACATTGCCATAAATTTAGCTGTAGTTTGAGAAACAGAATTTATATTTTGAAATAACAGTTAAAAGATATTTAGATCTTGGGATCATAAAATGTATTTAATTATGTCTTTTCAGAGCTTTGGTATAAGAGAGAAACTACACTGCGTGAATATTTGATGAAGCTTTTCATGAACTTTTTTTGTACAGTATTGGCATTAAATGTAAAAAAGTAAAAAGTTGGTGCAATGAGATTTTAAAAAAAAACACATGCACCCCATGGATTCTCTTTGAAAGCCATATTATGGGGAGTTCAACCATTTAGTGAATCTTTAACCTTTGAAAAACACCCTTCTATGGTCCACCTGTGGTTCCCCACATCAAGTCTACATATTACTGAAATACGGAAGAGGATTAGGGCCACTGAGAGAAAAAAAAATTCCAAAAAAAAAAAGTCAGAATTCTGAGAAAAAAGTCAGAATTCTGAGAAAAAAGTCAGAATTCTGACTTTTTTTTTTTTTTGGAATTTTTTTTTTCTCAGTGGCCCTAATCCTCTTCCGTACTGAAAGAAGGATTTTGCAAATGGTGTGAATTACGTAAATAAGGTACATATTTTTGTACAATATTACCAAATTTGTAATTTTTTTGTAAGTATAATTAATATTGTTGAAAACAAATTTCAGAGAAATATCAGGATCCACTTCTTTAAAATTGCTCCAGATAGAATTTGAATCAGTATTGCAAACAACAACAACAAAATATTGACTGGTATAAATGGAACAAAAAATATTGAGTGCACTTTTGCTGACACATTCAGGTAAAGTCTTGAGCAAAGAGCATCGGGAAACTCAGATACACTTTATTCACACCTGTTGACCAAAGAAAGGGGGGGCTGTGGTTGTGGTGGTGGTGTGTTATAACTTACCGTTATATCAAGCTGTGAGAAAAAAAATCATCTTTCCTGTTAGAAACAGCTCAAGTGCAACATCCCCTGACACCCTAACACCTTATGTTGTTTTTGACGGTTGCTGCTGCTGAGCAGGAGGGTCCATCTATGATAGAAGGTTTTTTTTTTTTTTTCCTTTTTAAATCTGAGCAAATTTTAAGTTTGACATGTAAAATTGCTTCTCAGACTTATTTTTCACTTGAAGTGACCACTTTTTTTTTTACATTCTGGTGATCTGGAATGAGACCTTTAAAATAACTGAAACAACAAAAGCATGAGAAACATACAAAACATTTTAATGATATATCTCTGTATTTACATCATTTACAAAAGTACACAACAAACTAAAAAGAATAGTACCAAGTCCTCCAGTAAAACTCCAGTAATACAAATGTACAAAAGCATGATTCTATTTGATATTTCTGGTTTGTGCTTGGTCATCAAGATCCTCCCCTTTAAGAGATTTCTTGATAGGGAGACACTGAGGTCGTCTTCACACGACTGAGCTGGATCTGGTCGTAAACAGTATGAGGCTGAATGGGAAAGAAGTGAAAAACAGCATCACAGTGAGTCAATTATCAGCCTCATATTTCAATCAATCAGCTCACAAAAGATGGTTAAAATGCGTCAGTATATTCATCTTTGGATCAATATACTGACCCCTAAAGGTAGTGCCGATGCACTGAGAGCAAGTGTTCATCTTCATTGCTATATTATACTTATACTGAAAATAAATAAGTTTAACAATGGCTTGACAAAAGAAAAAAACAACATAATGACATAAATCTCAAATAAGTAGCCAAACCACCAGGGTGGAAAGTTAACTCTAGGATCTCAGGGAAGGACAGTTTTCTTTTTGTTTACCGGTTAGGGGTTGGGGCCAGGATTGGGGGTGTTTGGGTTTAGAGGTTGTGGGAACGGTAAAGTTTCCGTTTAGGTAAGGATAAGCATTGGGATTGGTGTTCAAGTTAGGATTATGGTTGGGGCTTAGGTAGAGTATGCAAAAGTGTTTGGGGTTCAGGTGGAGTAAATTTGGAATTGGAGCAGAATTAGTCACGTTTGGACTTTAGGTAGAGTAAGGTTTAAAAATTGGGGAGTGTAAGGGTTAGAGTTGGTCATTTGTCACGGTGGTGGTGAGATATTGATACTGGTGGTGGTCAGGTCCAGTGCCGTTGTATTTTTTTTAAGTCAAGCTTTTAGCTAAGTTTTATTTATTGTTTTTTCAATTAGTGCTGATCTAATCTATTCTAATCTATTTGAAGTCATATAATTTTTATTTATTTATTTTATTTTACAATTACATATTTTCTTGTTTATTTCTATTATTCTGATTTATCACTTTTATCTTGGTTGTTTTACTCTCTCATCTTGAGTTTTAATAACTTCTTCTACCGTCAGCGTTTCCTCACTAAGATCTCCTGATAGCGCTTCCTCAGTTTGCAACCACACATCTTGATTACTTTGTGGTTTTCTTATACATAGGGGGGTTGGGGTGTGTATGTGTGTGTGTGTGAGTGGGTGGGGGAGGGTCTGGTGACCTTATTTGATTTTATTTGTATCATTAATTCTCTGTTTGTGCTGCCACCTTGTGCATGAAAGGTGCTCTATAAATAAAGTCTGATTGATTGATTGGTTATCTGTGCTTTCAAGTTATCAATACACTGTTCACATTTATGTGAACATTTCACATGTTCAAAAAGTCAAAATATGGGTGTTAAAGTTATGAATAAAACCAGAATTAGAGCCAGGGTGAGCCATAAACCCCAACGGACGAAATTTTGGGCAAAGTAATAGGTTATGACCAAGTTCACGGACTCAAATAAGAGGTTAGGTTCAAGTATAAAGGTGAGAGTTGAACATTAACCCTGAAACAAGAAAAGGGAAAAATTTGGGTTGTGGTCAGGGATAAAATCCAATGGTGGTTTTGTTTATTTTAACCTTTCTTATAACTCTGGCAGACAAAAGGTACAGATGCAATGAAATGCAAATGAAACTAAAGTAAAAAGGCCCCTTTATAAAAAAATGAATTCTTACCTTTGGTGTGACATGGTTGTCTTTGTTATCAATAGTTTCGTACACAGAGCACGGCTTCTGGATGTTCAAAGGTGTATGTGTAATCAACAGAAGAAAGTAGAAACACCATTTTTGGTAACTAACATCAAATTAAAGTAGAGGAAAAGAATTTTTGAACAATAACTGAAAGTGCTTACATCTTCAGTCGTAACTTCAGTGATGTCAGCGTATATGGTCTGGTCAGGTGCGTCAATGTCTGCTGGTGGATTTTAATGAAGAAACGGATAAAAATAAGAACTAGTTAGTCATGAGTTTTAGAAATAATGCAAGAAATCATTTAAATTTTTTAATTAAATAGTCCAGCAAATCTTTGTTTCCTTTTTCCTCTCTTTGCAACTAGACACCTAAAAGACTTCTCTAGAAAAACTAGCCATGGCTGTGTGAAATGTAAAATCATACCACACCAATTAAACTGGTTTAAACTTGAAACAATAAATGCATCATTGAATGACAAAAGAAATCTGAATTAGAGCTTTGCCATTGCGTTATAGCACTTCATACCTGATTTACTTCGTTTGCAATAGCAAACCACAGCTGTAATAATGACAAGAACCAGCAGAGCGGATCCAGCAACGATCGAGACATGGAGAGTAAATGAATCTGCAAAAGATTTCTTCAACTATTAATCCTGACTTCAAGGTCATGAAACATGATCAAATTTTATCATCACTTTCCTGGACCTACCATTTTCTGGTGAGATTGTTTGTTTTTCGTGCTTGCACGTCACTGCTTTGGATGCTGACATTTCGCTGACAGGATTGTAGATTGTGCAGTTGAATGTGGTTTCCCCATCCTGTTCTGTAAAGATGTGCCGCAGCCTGGAGCCATTTCTGGTTTGGTCACCTACGGTCCATTTGTAGCTGACGTCTTTAGCAGACTTTGAGCTGCAGTCCAGCAAAACCGTACATGTGTTGGTGGAAGAGTCCCAGGTGGAGTTACCAGTAAGTTCAGGAGCTGCAGTTATAGACTCTAAGAAAGAAAGAAGAAAGTATTGGTCACTTGAATAAAAGAACCCTGTATGGGTTGCACTTTTTTTTCAATTCATTGTTGTTTGTTTGTTGTATGTTCTGAGAGCATAGAAAGAAAACAAGTGATTGCTAGATGTCTTGTGGAAAAACAAGCTTCTTACCGTGAACTTTCAGAGTAACTGTGACTGTGCCCCGTTGTTGACCATTTGCTTCTGAGTGAAAACTGAAATCACCAGAGTCTTGTAGCATCAGATTTTTTACTGTTAAACTAAAGTCTGTGGGGTTGAGATTTAATCTACCCTTAAACTGTTTTTCATCAACACTGTGACCTTTGTTCGCAATTATAAACCTTCCATTTTTCCACTGGGCTGCATTGACACCTTCAGGTGGTAAACATGACGAGAACTCCACAGTGTCTCCGACTTTTTTATGGATGACATGTTCACAGCTGAGAGCCTCCAGATCTGAAACACAAAGACAAAAATAATCTTAATAAAAGTAAACTTTAATTCTACTCTGTAGAAACAACACAGTGATTGTCAGTCAAAGATGTCTCCAACTGCTCTCTTTCTCTAACACGTCCCTAAACCTTTGTTTATGCTACAGCCAAAATGTATTGAATAGACGCAAAATACTGGAATAGCATATAGTATATGGAAAAGTATGGTTTTGAAACACTTCCACAATAATCATTTACATCCTTTTCCCACCTCTTCTATTATTTTTAACCTGTTTTCTTTAACTAAAATTTTCGTCTGAGGAATGAAGCCGTATGGAACAGTTTTGATAATGGATTAAAGTTGCATTAACCATTTTTAAGACCTGGCATCAACATGTGGACATCACATTTCTGCCTCTCAGACCCATGAAACTTCATCTTTTAAAACTTTATTAGCAACATTTAGAGACAATTCCTACATCATCTTTTGGTGTAATCACAACTTTACACCCATTTTAAAGAGAAAAACGTGTAGTTATGAACTATAACACATGTAACAAAAGACTCATAGCTAACTAATAACACTAAAAACGTAACTCCCTGTACAAGGACCAAATTTAGTTTTTATACTTATTAGGTCTCACTGATTCTGAGTAGCAAGGAGAAATAAAACAAAAATCACAGCAGACAAATGTATGGATCTTAAGAGGTTAAAGGAATACCAATTTTTTTTTAATATAGTAATAAACAGACCTTTGTTACCTTGTACAAGAAAAATGAGTTGGACACTGTCTCAGAATGTATTATCTTCTTTTATTTTAAAATATGAAATGATGAAATTACATGATTACATGAACTATTATTAATTTTTTCACGAGTCTATGAAATTAGCTTTGTTTCTTTCTGCCTCTCCTCATCCTGATTTTTTCTCGTTGGTTGAAAAGGGTCTTTAGGACTACAATCACGCAATTATCGTTTTCGTTGTAATCGCCAGCTTCATGATGCACAGCTCATGGACGAGGCAAATGGAAAGAAAGAAAGAAACATCACGTGTCTTCTAGATTGTGTCAGATTGTGAGCTTATGCTGATGATGTGCTTGTATTTTCTGATAAAATCTCAACGTCTTTAACTCTCAAATGCACCAAGAAAGTCAAGATTTGTTGGTTTGATTTGGTTTCAACTGATAACTGATAGTTGGTTCTTTTGAATTTTACTTTTTTTTTTTCCTGGCATCTATCTTCTAAAGGCATAATGTAGCCATGAGGAGGCGCTTGATGACCGCAACTAAAACAGCCTGAAAGGATGAAAAGGAAATATGAGAAAGTCGCCAAAAATGTGTCACAACACATGCCAAAAAAACCCAACACACTGTGTGGTCAACAGTCATGACCCATTTCTGAGCAAAAGCTGAAAACTGTCATGAACCACAACAAGAAGTTAAACCGCAACAAGAAGTTAAAAGTACATAAAAGATGAAGAGGATCAGATAGCACTTATAAGTCAAACTTTACATTTGTAAAGTAGGCACAATTAGACTGACTCAACGTCTGGTTACTTGTGTAGGAATAGAAAGCAGTGAAACCACTGACACTGGCCTCAGCACAACAAAGATACAACCACAGTTTCCGCTGTATGTATGCGTGTGATCATTTACGATTAGTGATGCTCTGTAAAATGGTAAATTCTTTATGACGTCCTCAGTATAAGTGTTCAAATCTTCAGGTAAACGGCTAACCTCTCAAGCTTTCCTGCTAAATAAGAACCAATTGCTGTGTGTTTACTCAGATACAAACGTCAAGACAACATAGAGACACTAACAGTATTGATTTGTGAGATTTAAATAGAGCTGTGACAGGTTTTGAAACCATGCTCTCGTTTTCTTCTGCAAATCTTATGTAAAGTTCTGCTGTTACTCTCCAATATGCAAGAATACACGATGTAGTCACAGTAACCTCCTGAGACCCTCCATTTTCATATACGAGGGCTTTTCTGATTTATTTTTCTTAGATTCATGATACTTCACTTTTAAAAATGTCTACTTTTTAGTCACATTAACCATTTCAGACCTGGTGTCAACATATGTGGACTTAACATTTCTGCCTCTCAGACCCATGAAACTTCATTTTTTAAAACTTTAATCTATCAGCCACATACAGTTATGACACTTCCTGTGTCATATTTTGGTGATACGATAACTTTACCCCCATTTCAGTGAGAAAAAATGTAGTTATGAACAATAACACTTACAGCTACAAACAGCCAACTAATAACACCAAAACCAAAACTTTCTGTACAATGACCATGTTTTGTTTTTATACTTATTAGGTCCTACTGATCTTAAATAGCTACGAGAATTTAAAAAAAAAATGCACACCAGTAAAACACGCGGGTTTTAAGAGGTTAAGAGACCTCGCCTAGGCTTTTTGATATCACAACATTACATCATTTTATAGGAAACAAAATCACAGGTACATCTGGAAAAACTTCCCAAAGCTCCCAAAGTAAAATAACGAAAGGTAAAAATGATATTCAAATTTTCTGAATGAACACTTATAAATAATTTATAACTTAATAATAAATGTAATAATAACCAATGACTTCCTGTGCAAAGGGCCAGGTTAGTAATTAAACTATAAGGTCTTGCGTGTCCCAAATGGCAAAAAAAAGAAAAGAAATGCACACCAGACAAAAGTTTAGAGGGTATATTACAAAATACGAAAAAAATACAAGTAGCATAGGAAAAGAGTAAAGAGGAAGCTGAAACTGAAAAGATGATACATCCCTGAAAAAGGACCACACCTCCCTTGTTCCTGTCTTTGAAGTAAAATGGACAGCAACAGTTTGACCAGCTATGTTTGTCGGAGTCTAGTACAAAACTGAATATCTAGTAAAGCAATACACCTGATAATATCGTTAACATTCAGGTAAGAGCAAAGAGTATAGGCCACTGGGGCAGAGAAGATGACATATTCTTGGATTGTGACACAGTTGGAAGGTTTCAGCTTTGCAGATGCAGCAGAAAATTTGCTGACGCACAAAGAATCAAAATAAAAATGTGAATTTCGTCTGTGAAAAACCACACACAACAGAGATTTTTGCCTTTCACTCAAAACTTTTTACATTCCAAGAGCTCAACCAACATATTGAAATTCAACCATTAAAACTGAAAAGGTTTCTTCTTGCTGAATATTCCAGTTTCCATATCTGTCTTCAACAACTGAAGCCATAGCTGCATTTTTCACTGGTGCTATCAAAATGTCACTCTACTTTTGCAAGACTAAACAACAAGACATTTTCCATGGAAAGACACGTCATTTCCTTGCACGACTTCCAATTGTGCAATCTTGACCTACATGATCTCTAAGCTCATGATAGTAATGTTCATTCAACTCAAAGACATAAACCAATACTTGAAACTGTTTAAATTCACGAAGGTATGAGCAGAGGTGAACTTACCGGTGAAAGAGACCCACAGAAGCAGCACAGAACTGCATTTGAAGATGCAGCGAAGGCTTTGCAGGCGATCACCCACCATCTCTGCGCGAGAGGAAGAGTCTGTTTCCTCCTCTTGTCTATCAAAAGTGTAACAGTGAGTAACAAGAAAATAGCGTACAGGGGAATTGTGGGAGGTTCCTTCAGAGGATCACATGATCTGATCAGGCTGAACATGATGACACTTAAAGAGATGATACAAAAGTAACATAATTAAAGAAACATCCCTTGGAAATATTAAAAATACATCTGGTAAAAAAACATTCAGTAATATCACACCTTGTACAATGTGTGAACATCTGGTTCATTAAATTTAAAGCCTCAATATCTGTTTAACTGCTTTCAATGTGCAGTATATGTTTTCATTTAGTTTACATAAGTGTGATATACCCAAACCAACTTGTTTTGTCACATCATTATGTAAATTATTCTTAACTTGTACATACCCATTTTTGGTACTTATTCTAATTTTATTGCTTACTTCTTGTTTATTTTATTCACTGTACACTTGTTTTATTTTTTTGTTTTATTGTCTTATCATATTGCTTATTTGATAGTAAATTTTATTACCATTCTCTATTTTATCCCCAATTAGTTTTTCTACTCTGGTGCCGGATGACGAGCAACTGGCAACACAAAATTTCCCCAACAAGATAAAAAAAGTATTTCTTACTCCGATTCAATCTTCTGCAAGCAATGATTTCTGTGCAAGATTATGTTGCTTTGATCAAAAGCAAGTCACAACAAATGTGTGAAGTTGCAGTTTGAAAACTTCAGAAGAAGCAGCCCAGCGCATCTGCACAGGAAGACTATTCAAAACAGTTGAAGCCACGTTTTCAAAGGCATGATCACAAGTGCTTATAAAGGTAGAGTCTGCAAGATTCTTCTAAAAAACAAAACCTAACGTTTACAGGATTGATCCAGCTCAATTGTCAGCTATGGGCCTCTTTACATGTGTGTTAGTGTCTGTTTGTGCCTTATCTCCCCTCCTCTGCCTGTATGTTGATATTCTGGTTGACTCCTGGGTGGGGAGTTGGTGTGGCCATGGGTGGTTGCCAGCCAATCACAGGGCACCCAGTGCGCATGTGACTTTATGTGTTGAAGATGGTTAGTGGGAGAAACTAACCCAAGCAGCTACGATATCAGCTCTCGAGCCTCTACCACCTAGAAACAGGATGCTGCAGGTGCTCACTGGGCAGGTGAGTGTATTCACAAGCTACAGCTATGAGCTACGATCGGAGGCAGTGGGCATGTGCAGTAGCTGGCACTGAGCCACTGAGGAGGAGCCCGGTTTGGATGTTGTGTTTATAAACATTAATGCAAAATTCCTGCTGGCTCTACCTTTAATCCAACATGGGGCATAGATAGGACGCCCTGTCAAACACAAATGATTGGTGTCTTTTTGGCCATTTGCAGAGGTTTTTCAACCAGAAGAAAACATTTCGGGTGTTCCCTTCAAGAGGTAAAGGTGCTTTGCAACAGCACAAACTCCCAGGAACTAGAGGCCTTTCAAGGAACTCTCTGTGTTTAGATGGCAGGAACAAGGGTCCCCACTTCCCTGACTACCCTTATGTGCCTCATTCAACCCCTTTCTTACCTTCCATGCCTTGAGCTCTGGCGACAACCAGCCAATTCCCAAAGTTGGACAACACTGGGAGTTAAAGGGGCCGCCCTTCTTGTCTGCAACTGCAGCACAGTGAGTGCTTGATGTGTTGTACCTGGATATTTGAACAATGAAGTTGCCTAAAAAAGCCCCTGATTCCCTTGTCATTGTTTCCACCGTTTGCCCACAAGACAACCTGTGCATGCTATCACCTTTCCATCACAGTTCCCTCTCTTCATTATGGGTAATAAACACCAAAAGTCGTTGCTGCTTGCTTCAGGTTTTGTCAGTCAGCACTTGCTCGATCATGTTCCTGCATCTTGAGTCGATCTGACAATTCATACACCAAAGAGGAAGTGCACTGACCAGCATCAAGATAAAACCCGTCTCTGTCACTGACTGCAGATAAACACCTCTGAGAAAGAGGAAGCAGCTATGTCCATCCAAGGAGACTAATCATATGTCTCACTGAATAAATTAACAACCACAAAGCTCCTTATTTTAGTTTGCTCTTCTCTCACTGCTCACAAATATTTCTCACAGTTGAAACAGTTGCTCACGGCGACGAATTCAACACCACACAAGAGATTCCTGTCATTAAGGTGAAAGCTGATGGAGGTTTGGTTTTTCTTGTCAAGAAATTGTATTCTCATTTGTGGAGGTGGTCTGTGGATTTCTTTTGAAATTGAAAGAGACATGTCAGGGATGTGAGAAAAAAGAAAAAAAAAATCCCTTCACAAGAGATGCACACACATTTTCCATCATGTCTGACCACTCACTCTTTCAATATTGTTTGTTTCTCTCACCTCTCTGACACCATATATCTCACTGTTATTGTTCACCCACACATTGCTTTGATGCATGCATTCACTCTTTACTTCCCCTTCCTATTTAGGGTTGCGAGGAGGCAGGGTGAGCTCTAGACAGCTTATTAGAGATTTTACAATCAACGTCATCACACATACGAGCGATTTAGAGAGTACAATTAAACTGGTGAGCATGTTTTTGGACTGTGAGAGGAAGCCAGAGTACTTAGAGAGGGGAATTTGATAACTTAAAGTGGCTGAAACTCAGTGTCCACCCTGAACCCTCATAGACTGAGACCCTGTTTACACGACAACGGTATCCGGGTGAAAAGTAAAAGTTTTGTTGCGTTTCAGCCTCCCATTCACACGGAGACGGTGAAAAAGCAGTCGGAAAAGGTAAACTTTTGAAAAAAAAATCCAGAGTGGAACTTTTCCAAAACTCTGTTTTCAGGTATCTCAGCTCAGCTCTGGGCATGTGCAATAAACCTCCACTGTTCACGAACTGTTCACGAACTGTTCACGAACTGAACAACAATAACAACAACAACAACAGTGACCTTTCAGTTTCGTGCTTCTGCTGCTCAATCTACTGCCTGCCTTCTACCAAAATGTGCATTTATTGCACTAATTCTGCAATTAGAGAGGAAATTTTTAATATAAACTCCAGACGACAGGCTCACCTCTTCTATACTGTTGTTGTGTATACGGCTTCTACAGTTATATCGTCGTCTTCAGGCCTGACATGCGTACTACGCTGTCTTCAGTCCCTCAGCATTTCCGTGAAGACGCAGAACTTTTTCACTGCGTTTTCATGCATTTCAGGGTGAAATGCTGTGAAATGTTGCCGTGTAAACGGGGCCTAAGTTTACACCACCCTGAAAGTGGTTCAGTGCACAAGTCTGTAAAGGCTAAAAATTGTACAAGTCGTGATGAAAACACTTTTCTACTCCTGACCTGAGCTTGTGGCCCATTTTTGAGCTGAATATTGGTGCACAATTTTATGAAATCCCAAGCAGACTTCTCATTGGGCTTACTCAAAAACAAACCATCTTCATACTGGCTTGACACTCTCTTGATTCCAACTCAGAAATCTGACTCACAGTTTCCAGATAAATGCCAAAACATCTGTCAACCAATCATATCCATGCTGTTAAACTTTTAAACTTCTCCATTTGCAGATTCTGACCTTACTCACAACCAGATTTTACTTTCAGTGCCAACAAACTGGTTCAAGTTCTGCAAAGTCTCACTGACCCTGAGCCTCTCCAGAGCAGGGACTGTGATATAATACAGCCAATGCGACTGACAGTGACTTCAGAGTGAGACTGAGTTTGTTTTCCAACCCATGTAGTTCCTAAATTAGATATCCGTTGAAGTTAGTACCATATCCAACATAAGCAGAATAGCAAAGATTTGACGTACGCACATGGCGTATTTATAAACCTTCAATTTTGAAATACTTCAAAATATTCTTTTTTTTCTTTCCTGTATTCACTGTCTGCTTAGGCACTTTATAGTGATGAGGAACCCAGTTACTGGTAAAACCTCTAAGTGGACTTTTATCCTCAGAAGCCATTGCTTCAAAGAGGAAGTGAGACTGACAGTAAGCTACACTGGACAATGAGTCAGTAGAGAAACAGAACTAAGATGTACAGGACATTTTTAAAGTCACATTTGCTGTGCACACTCCTTCACAAAGCTCAAAACACTGGGTAAATTTGTTTCAAAGAATGCATTTATTAAAGTTATGATAATTACAATACAATAAGTTTAGGCTGCTTATTGAAATATTCATGCGCAACATGTTAAATGACAATAAATGAACCAATTGTAATGTGGTACTAATACAAACTGGTGCTGTTAAGCTGCTGAAAAGTTACCACTTAACACATGAAATGTACTCATGCGTTTCACAATACATTTTCTCATGTTTCTACAAAGATAACCAACCACAGGAGCCACTGTGCTAAAGGTTCCAGGAAGGAAAACCACATGGCACCACCAAGTGGTTGAAAATAAAACTCGATCGCATGAGTTTAGACCTGGCTTGGTTTATTTGGTGTATTTTCACTTAGGGTTTTGCTGACAGAGATGCACCTGAAACAAGAAAAATTGAATTACACATGGATATTTATTTGTGTACCAATGAAAAGCTCTATATTGAAAAAAGTTTGTACAGTACCTTTTCTGACATTTTCATAGTCCCCTATTGTTTCATATACATCAATATCACCTTTAAATTGAAGACATTTGTATTTTGAAATATTTTTAAAAACAGTAAAATTATTTGAGTATCCAGGATTAAATATAATCGCTGAAAGTTGAACTTGTGGAAACTGACCATGAAGAAGAGAAGAATAAACAGGCTCTTCAGTTTTATCTTCGTTGCCTGTTTCAGATTGATTGACCCTGATCATTAAAACAACAACAACAACAACAGCAACTTTAATTCAGGAACTACTGAAAGTTAAAATCAATAAAAGCACAGGAAGCAGTGACTAAGAAATTGTGGAAGACGTCACTCACCTGTGATGGCACAAACCTGTAATTCAGGAAAAAAAAGAGACTAATGATCAGTTTTGTAACTTAAATGATTCAGTAATAATTAACATATAATGTCATTAAAGGATATTTTACCCTTGAACTTTATGAACCAAAGCAGCGAGAACAGCAGTAGAATGATCACAACGGTGACTGATACAATAACAAACACTGCAAGAAAGGGCACTGGACATATATGGTGGTAGATTACAATAAATGACAACATGATAAGACAATTAAATGATCATCAGAGCAATGTGCAGCTGGTGCAAAAACTATGTGATTGAAAGAAACATGCAAAAGAACAGCCAGTGGAAACATGCAAACTAAAAAAGAAAAGTTACATAGATTTGAAACAACTGAAATATCAGAAAACACCAAACTCAAAATGATAAAACAACAAAGTGTTTACAACCAGCATCATCAAAAAGACTTGTGTACATATTGTCATCAGGTGCAGGATTTAGCTTCATTCATTCAGATAAGTTGTTGTACTTAGAACTCTGATGAGCGGAATAAAAATGTCAGGATTTTACATGGTTGGTTTTTAGGAATGATTCTCCACCATGGACTTAAGTTCTAAATGAATTCATGGTCATTACAAAGCAACATAAACAAAGGCAACTGATGGATCTACCAAAAAACTCAGTTGTTAGAATTCACCACATGGTCAAATTCTGTTATCACTTTCCTGAACCTACCTTTTTCTGGTGAGATTATTTGTTTTTCATGAATGCACTTCAATGTTTTGGATTCCGACATTGCGCTGACAGGATTGTAGATTGTGCAGTTGAATGTGGTTTCCCCATCTTGTTCTGTAAAGATGTGCCGCAGCCTGGAGCCATTTCTGGTTTGGTCACCTACGGTCCATTTGTAGCTGACGTCTTTACCAAACTTTGAGCTGCAGTCCAGCAAAACCGTACATGTGTTGGTGGAAGAATCCCAGGTGGAGTTACCAGTAAGTTCAGGAGCTGCAGTTATAGACTCTAAGAAAAAGAGAAAGTGATAATCAGACACTGAGACAGGAGATATGAATGAATTTAGGGAATATATTAGGATCACACAACAGAAATCAGAATTTGTTTGCTTGTCCCAAGAAAATAAATGACATCACAGAAAAACAAAATTTAGCTGATAGACAGCTTGGAGGAAATAAAAAGATTCTTACCGTGAACTTTCAGAGTAACTGTGACTGTGCCCCGTTGTTGACCATATGCTTCTGAGTGAAAACTGTAATCACCAGAGTCTTGTAGCATCAGATTTTTTACTGTTAAACTAAAGTCTAAGGGGTTGAGAGTTAATCTGCCCTTAAACTGTTTTTCATTAACACTGTGACCTTTGTTCGCAATTATAGACCTTCCATATTTCCACTGGGCCTCAGTGACACCTTCAGGTGGTAAACATGATGATAACTCCACAGTGTCTCCGACTTTTTTATGGATGACATGTTCACAGCTGAGAGCCTCTGAAAAGATAAATTAAAAAAGATTATGACTTTTCCTTCAGTCACAGACAAAATGGACTTGATAGTAAAGTTGATGGTCATAACTTGTCATAGAGACAAGAAGGTAAAGGGAAATGAGGGGCTTGTAAACAAGCTTGATTTGGCATTGGAAAAAAAAAACATAACACCCCAATTATTTGGAGTGTGTGTTTAAACTTTGCACAAAAAGTGAGACAATTTGTGTTCAATATATATATATATATATATATATATATATATATTTCTGCATCTAATCAATAAAATCTTGCCAACTCTTCTCTCCTGATGCTAAATTATTTATTTTGATGTTTCTATTTACTCATCAGAATCAGAATCAGAAATACTTTATTTATCCTGTTGGGGAAATTTAGTGTCGCCAGATGCTCATCACAGTACAAGAGTAGAAAGGAATAATTAGGGATAAGAAGGACAATAAGGACTGCAATCAAAATTTAAGTATTAAGAATAAAATACTGAATAAGTGTGCAAATAGAACAAAGTACTAAAAAGTGTTCAATTGGTTCAATAAGCAAGAAATGAGCAATAAAATTACAGCAAGTGAACCAAAATGTTGCAGATATTGTACTTTATGATACTTTGAATAACTCATAAATTGAAGAATATGACTGCATTCATAGTCCAGTGTGAGATCTCAAAGGGAGGAGTTATAAAGACAGATGGCCACTGTGCCACTCAGTGGAGCATAGAGGGGGAAATCAGTCTTGCATCTACCTTCTTTGGGTTTTCTGCCCAAGTGCTGACAATAAATTAGCTCATTGTATCTTATATGGAGTTATCAAGCCCATTGTCAATGAGAGCATATTCGAAAAGCTTGAACTCAACCTACATTCAAATTAAGACGAGACAGGATATTTAGCCTTTTTTGTAGTTGGTTACAAGATGCCTACCTATCCGTCAAGTTAACTATACTCTTATACACTCTCTGACAAAAGTCTTGTCACATATCCAAGTTGTAAGAGCAACAAATAATTGTTGGACTTGTAGTTGATCAATTGGAATCAGAAATGGCTTATATGAAAGGTAAAGGCCTCTAGATTATGCTTATTATACCAAAATAAAGTCTCATCATTCATTAATTTTTTATCATTTAATTAGAACAGAAAGATCAGATTTTGCTTGGACAAAAGTCTTGTCGCATACAAAAACAGTTTATGGTAGAAATTATACTTTAATTTGAAAACATGCTACAATACGTTCAGAACATAAAGTCATGGTGTCTTGGGAAAAATAATTAATATAGTGTATGACTCCCATGAGCTTGGAGGACTGCATCCATGCGTCTCGGCAATGACTCAAATAACTTATTGATGAAGTCATCGGGAATGGCAAAGAAACAGGTGTCATGGGCTTTACCAAGCTGTAAACATCACACCACTTTTTGACGGTTTCATTTCCCACCCAGTTATTAATGTGAAGGCCCTTGACATTAAAAATAACCATTTATTGTAAAATTTAATCATTAGAAATAAAGTTAGACGCCATTTTAAGTTACTTTGTCCTTGTGCGACAAGACTTTTGTCAGGGACTGTGTGTGCAAAACTTGTACATTTGATTGTGGGTTATGAAAAAAGTCATGCTTGCATAGTTTGTGCCCATGAAGAAATTAGATATTTGGACCACTCTTGAGCCTCACCTGAAAGACGTTAATTCCTATTGTAAAGATCTTTCTTGTATATTTTTTGCATGTGTGTGCGTGTGTGTAGTTTCTGGTAACTCTACAGCCAGCCTCTCGTAGATGCTTAAGGAGCTGCTGTTTGCTGCTGACCACAAACGTGAAGTGTTAGGTGTAAAAGTCTTACAGTGCATGTGATCTAAAAACTGGCATGAATGAATTTCTCAACGTAGCTGTCTTAATGTTGGTTCCCCAAGATAAGCAAGAAAGTGGGAAAAAGACTAGGAAGAGGTCGACTGATCTTACACAGAAACAAGAAAATTGGAACTTGATCAGAAAAAATCAACCTATGAAAAGTAACATTAAGGAATAAAACAAAAACTTAACTAACCCGGCAATATGAAATGCACAACCACAACCACAGAGCAGTAGCAATTTTTCACTTCACATTACAACGTATTTACAAACGGCTTTCATGCATTCATCATTCACTGCAGATCGCAGCTGTACTTACCACAAAGGGAATCCTTGAGCAGAATAGTACTGCATGTGAAAATTAATTTAAAAAGTTGGAGGTGACCAGAAAGCATCTCTGCAGAAAGAAATGTCAGTTTCCTCTTTGTGTCTGTCAAACTGTGCTGTGGTTGATCATGGGACACAGTAAGACAGGAAGCAGAGCACACAGTCCATTTAGAAGTGATAAGAAGTCAATCTAGATTGCTTAATATATACTCTTTTCTAGGTTTGATCCTTATTCAGAAATTGTTGTTAGATACACACTGTCTATATTCTTCATTTGACCTGAAAACAAAAGATTGGGAAACTACAATCACCTGTTACTCAATTTATCTCTCAAACTCAACCAAGAAACTTCTCAAAAAGTTGAACAAACACTTATAAAAATACAGCAGAAAAAGGGAGCACATTGTAGATTATTGGCAGGACATATAGAGGAAATTGTCTTTGCTGTTGATGGTGAATGTAGATCATAGAATTTGGCACATGATGGCAGTGTTGCCTAAAAAAAAACAACAGGTAACACTTTGATCAAGCATTCTGAGATCTGTCATGAAGCTCCTCTCTAGTTCAGAATAAGTTCATTTCATTAAAAGTACGAAAAGCTTGTGGTTTGAGCTCAGGGTTGTGCTCACTGTCTGCACGACGCCCCTTAAATCTTCTTTATTGCACAATCTGAAGTGTTACCCATGAATTGAGATGACAAATAAAAACACCCTGCCATCATTATTTTTAATCTCAGGGACTGTTAAATAGGTTTATGAAAGTAGTTGTTGATATATAGGTGCGCAGATATGGCTATATCAGCCGCAGCTGTTTTTCTTTGCAAGCATTTGTTATTTTGACTTTTTCAACAGAACCTGATTTCCTTAAAACATTTTTGTTTAATCCAAGCATTGTCCATCATTAAAACAACATAAAACTACTTTACATGACCTGTACATTAATGTACAGCTGTGAACAGTTTGCTGTTTCTTTGTTTAGAATGTTAAAATCTTGCTTTCAAATCCACAAAACTGAAAAAATTAAAAACATGTTAAACAAAGCAACACATAAAACATTTTTAAAACAAACCCTGAGGAAATCTTTAACTCAGAGTAAGTCCAAGTCAGTTTTTTTGTCAATTTCTTCTCTTGTACTTGACACACAAAAGAATAGAAATTACGTTGTCCACGTAAGGGATTGCAAGAAACGTAAATTCGATTCCTTTGTATGTCAAATACATGTGAAGAAATTGACAAACAAAATTGACTTTGACTTACTCTGAGTTAAAGAGTTCCTCAGGATATGTTTATTATCTGAGAGGGACTTCAACAAACATAAAACTTCTAAGATTTTGTTTCTTAAAGTGGTGCCATCAGTTGTGAACCACTAAAATCTACAAATAAAAAAGGAGACGTGCATGGTGTTAACATTTTATGTGAAGGAAACAGACGAAAAAAAAGAAAAAAAATATGACTATTTTTCGCGTCTCATTATCAAAAGTTTGTGACAGCCACTACACACAAACAGGAGTAACCAAATACATTTGAAGTTTAATACAAATTCTCTAACTAACATAACTTTAAACAACATCCAGATATAACACATTAAAAACTTGCAGCAACTAGAGCAAACCGGCATCACTTGTTGGTGTCAGATAAAGAAATTACACTTCCACCTAACACCTTCAAAATGTGTTGCATGATGCATGTTTTGACACCGCTTACATCAGGTTATCAAGAGATATTATCTTCCTTTAGCAACATGTACACGACTTAATTTATTTTACAGAGTAGCTTTGCAAATTGGAATATAAATATAAGAATATGGCAAGGTACAAAATCAATAAAGACAAAATTAATCTTTAAGTAATGTGAAAAAAAACAGCTGTGATGCTGACAACGTAATGTAAACCACTTGGTTGTGAATCCATACTGCAGTTTTTTTCTTTTGTTTTTTAACATCATGACTCATTGACATTAATGGCGCATGAAATCTGACATAGTTCTCCTTTTTTTTTTTTTTTGACAGAACGCCTCGAGAGACAGTATTTCCAGTAAAAGCATCAGTGAGTCAGAAGTTGACTGGCATCGAGAATTCTCCGGAAAATCACTCATGCGGCAATCCCAGCTGAACATCACTCACTGACAGGAATAGCATGTACACTTTTATATACAAAAGTAAATGTAAAAGTGAGAATTTTTGATGTAATAAATCTGACATTTGGTTGGTAAAGCCATGTGGTCAGATTTTCTTATTGCTGTGTCCGTTTTGTTACATTGATGATGCACTTCTGTTCATGGACCAAGGATAAAATCACAACAAATATTCATTCTTGTGTCCTATATATTCTTTTATATAGGCATTTGTTCACTGTACACCAACGTATGTACCTGTGGCTGGCCTTTGATTTCCATAACCCCCAGAGTCATTTGAAAAACCATGTTTACCTGTAAAAAAAAAAAAAAAAAAATCAGTTAATTTTTTATTGTAGTTCAAATGAGTTATAATACCTTTATTACTATATGATAAATAGTCCACATTTAGTCTACTCACTGTGTTGCTTGAGCTCTTTTAGCTCCATCGAAGTTCTTACGTCACTATTTTCATACTCCATCACGCCTGAAAAAACGTTCATTTTCCTTCTGAATTAACTAATAAACCAATTTTTTTCTTTTTACTGTTTTTACTGTTCTGTACAAATTTTTGTGTGAAAAAGTCAATACTGTACCATTCCCTGTGGATTTAGGGCCAATGGATTCATAGATGGAAACATCACCTGCAGTAAAAGTCATTCACATGAAATAAATGTCGAGTTTTGGATATCACAATTACATATTAATGTAAAATTGTAAAGTTTCAGTTTACATAAATGACATTTGACAGTTGTGAAAGCTTCTTCTGTAGTTCGAACAACTGACCATGGACAAGAGTAGAGTAAACATGTTGTTGAGATTCATTCTCGTAGGTATGATCTACAGATTCCTGATTGTCCTGAGAGTACAGAATCCTGAAAGAAGGATTGTATAAACTGAATGTAATAAATGTACTGCATTTTAACTCAAGATGATCAAGATGAGAGTGTAAGTTGTACCAACCCATCACAGTCTGAATCTGTAAAAAAAACCACAAGTTTGTCGTGAAATAGTTTGCTTCCGGCAAGGTCATGCGAAATATGTTGATAGACTTTATAGTTTAGTATCCAAGCTGCATCATCTCACCTTTGACTTTTTTGTATCTCCACAACAACAGAAGTGGAAGAATAACTACTACGACCAGAAAGATCCCAATGAGACTCAAAACGAGAGTAAAGGATCTTGGTCGTGCTGAAAGGCAGATACAGTCGTGAGGTCATATAAGAAGTAACTCATATATACTCAACACCTCTGATGTTGAACTAAATCCTTTCAAGCAAGGCAAATCTGGGAGGTTAAACAAGATTCATACTTACATCTTATTGCCACCCAGCTCTGAGGTGACTGTATCTTCCCACATTTACACTTATAGTAACCCTCATCCGACTTGGACGCTGATGAGATTTTCAAAATCCCTCCTGTATCATTTCCGATGATTGTCTCATTTCGAAAGAAAATCACGGGGCAACCAAATGTTCCGGTCTTCAACTCGCAGCCAAGAGTGTAAGAGTCTCCCTCAGTTACAGGATGAACAGGACTCACTAGTATCATATTTTTCTCTGTAACATATTCAAAATGATAATGTTAAAACGACAGAGCAGAAAAACAAAAGAGATGATGACTGCTACATGTACGACATATCGGACTAACAGTATAAACAAGAAGTTAAGATTTGGTTCATTAAAAACGTACTGTCAGCAGAGATGTTGACCGCATTGCTGAACTCTCCGGCTTCAGACTCACACCAGTACACTGAATTAGCCTCCTGAACTCTGGAAACGATGCAGGTTGCTCCAGTCATTGTCTTGCAGTCAGAGTTGTCTGACCAAATGTTCTTGTCGTTAGCCACATTCACTCTCCACTGGGCAGAGCTTCCTTTACAGCTCAGCGTGACGGAGTCAGAGGTGAAGTGTTGTACTCTGTTAGGGCTCACGGTCAGAGACGCTGATTGAACATCTGTAAGGGGAAAAAAAAAGTCTAATCTAAACTTGTTCCTGTTGTTTTCCCATCAGTAAAATTTCAGTAAACTCTGAACTTTGGGGACAAGTTGAAAATATGCAAAGGATAATGTAGAGTGGGCATTGTGAGTTCCAGAGAAGGTCAGCATTTGTGTGAGCCCTTTTCATCCTGTTCCTTATCCAAGTCACGTTTGAATCCAAAATTATGTAAATCTCCATTATTCTAGCCCGTTGCTTGTTCAAATTAACGCTCGGCCATAATTTGCAAACACACCACGATTCCATTGAATTACTACTAAAGTCAACTAGTTCAGCTATTTGATCATAGAGGAAACCTTTAGCTGCTTTGAGTGTAACATTTGTTATCACTTTAAATTCAACGGTACACATTTAATCTTGCGCGCTTGAGCAAGATTTATAACTTTTACAACTTTAAATCAAGTTTGACCAACTTTAAAATGGTCAAAAAACTCACCTCCAGACCAGACAACCTTCACATCACTGTAGCGAGTGTAATATATTGGCTCCCCTCTTCCAGCTTGACACACGTATCCAGCTGTGCTTGTTTGTCCATGAACAATATATGAATTAACTGCAGTCCCACTGCTGCTATCAGGCAGGAGCTCATATCTGTAGGACTTGTCTGATAGTTTTGGAATAGCTTTATACCAGAAGAACCTCCATCCTGCAGATGAATGTTCAATGTCACAGATGAGAGTTACTGAATCTCCAGGACTCAGCCAAGATGGAGACACAGTCAGAGTGGGCTTGGGTATATCTGTTGGATATATCAGTATGTAAGTGTCATAACACAGTTAACCAGAGCCAATATTCTATACATATGGCACATCAATTGCGTACGTCACTTACAGTCATGAACCTTTAAATCGACATGTTTACTCCACATTGTCATTGTTGTTAGTTCAGTTTTCTTTCTGCCAATGCAAGTGTAGTCTCCATTGTAACTTGCATATGCATTCGTCAGGACTTTTTGTTGTCCTGGCAGTTTAGTCGTGCTCCTCCCTCGCCACTCAAAATACCATTCATCGTAGTCTTCATCCTCAATATCACACATGAAAGTGATTGGCTCTTCTTTATATATTTTAGGCCACTTTGGTAGTATGGTTGCAACAGCCCTTTTGGCGACTGGGGATGTAAAAAAACAAAAGCAGTTATTGATAATACATTTTTTTCTGCTCTCCATATCATAGACCACATAGAAACAACTTACTATATTGATTCAGAAAAATGCGGTTTGATTTCTCAGTGTAGTAAGCCGGGTTTCCTCGTCTTGCTTCACAACAATAAAGTCCTCCTTTCCAGACGCTGATTTGGTCCCTTGAAAGGACTGTAGCATCATGTGGTTTCAAGGGTTTAGGGGCTCCCCTGCCTTCAAACCAGGAGAACTCCCAGCCAGGTGAAGGAGTATCTAAGGAGCAGGTTAGCGTTACATTGCCCCCAGGTGGGATTTCTTTTTTGTCAGCACTTATTCTCACTCTTGGTTTGGGATCTGTGGGAACATGGATTAAATAAATGGTGATATATTGTCAGTAAAACAACACAACTAATTTAACATCATAAACATCCATACTGTAATTTCACCAATGCAGGTATCTAAACTTAGCACAAAAAGTATGAAATTTGTGTTTGGTAGATTATTTCTTTATAACAATGTGTCTTGGCAATAAATCTTATGCCACTTGTTTGTTTCCGTTTTAAATAGTGCCACATTTGTATGGAACATTAATTTAGGGAATGAGCAGCAAAGCTATGTGAAAAAAGAAATCAATTCTTGTCTGCTGATTCCAAACAGCTTTTTTTGCCATTGACTCTTTTTGTTAGATTTTTTTTCTCACAAATTTCAATACAAACATACAACCCCTAAAAGCTGAAGTAAATTTCTGCTTGGCACACACACAAATATAAAAAGGAAATGAAATGAGTGTCATGTCAGAGTGACAGTGATGGAAAAGATATACGGAAATAAAGTTGTGAAATCACCTTCACTTTGTCCAGACTTGAGGACAATGTCCGTCACTACAAAGAAATAGATTAATGTTAGATCTCAGATTAATGGAAGAGACTTTCATGGAAAATGTTTTTCACATTATGGAAACAAACAAACTAACTATATCATCCACTTTACTAGTGCTTTTGTTACTGTTACATAAAAAAGCCAAGGCAAGTGCAAAATTTCTGCCTACATGCAGAGTGAATACCAGATGTTAAGACCCTTTTAATAATACATTTTTGTTGACATGCACCACCCCAGAAATCTCCCAATATACTCACAGATAAGGCCCAATATGCAGAGCAGAGTTAGTCCCATCCTCCCGTCCAAATTTCACACTCCGTCTCTCTGCTTTTGAGAAACTTTTCAAGTCATTTCTCATCGTCACTGGAGAGGCGTGATGAAAAATAGATCCTGTGATTCCAGTTTTAGCTCAGTGGTTCATGGTATGTGATGAAATCTCCTTCCTTCCTCTTTTATACAAAAAATGCACAACAATGTTGAAAACATCATTGAAGTTAATGTAGCTTTGAAGAGACATACATAAGTGTTATGGATAAGCAAAAATAAATTCTTTTAAGACTTCTAAATAGCAAACATGTTCAGTATTAGGGCTCGGAGCTAAATCTCTGTCAGTTTTTTGTACATACCATCCTTTATGTTTTATTTTTTTCTTTGACTCATTTTTCACTATTTCTAGCTTTATGCTAACGCTGTAACCCAATATTAAAACAGACAAAAAAGCATTGAAAAGGACAAAGAGCTTAATGTTAAAATAAGTTTATTGTTGCATGAGATCACAGAAGATAAACTTTTTCAAGTACAAAAAAGACCAAAGTAAACTAAAACACATAGCATCAAATCTTGAACAAGACAGCGGATTGACAAGAAATTACATTTCTTCATAGACCTGGAACAAAAACAGAGAAAGCAATAAGTTAAGTCGAAATGTAGCTGCTACTAATTTACGTTACGGATGCAAGTTATGTACCTGAGTTTGTACCAGTGTGTGCTGCCGGTTTGACTTGAGAATAAAAAGTTTCTTCTCTTTCCGAAGGCAACGACTTTCCTACAAATGAGGAAATTGTTAGTTTTTTACGAATAATATTCCAGTATTGATTTACAAGAAGTTTATTCGAGGGTTTCATTATTTTGGTGAGGGTAGCTAGAACAGAATAGAGAAAATAACAGTGGAAACCAAATCACCACACGGTTTTTTGACTGTGTGTTGCTGCAACCACAAATGTAGGCCAAACTGAACTATACAAAGAAGGAACCGGATCTTAACATGGCACAGACTTGCAGATGACTAATTCATGATCAGTGTTGATGTGTAAGGAAGTACAAATACTTCGCAATTATAAAATCAAAACTCAACAAAAGTATTTCTCGTATGATGAGTACTCACCCTCACTCCTCGTTTTAAGCTCAAGCAATGAGTATATGACGTTGTCTGGATCCTCTGTGTCTGAAATAGGATCAGAGAAGAGATTATCAGTCTAAATCCATTCTCTTTCATCTGACAGCTCAGGGTTAATAATTTCTGGTGCCTTTGATTGTTTCTAAAACAGAAAACTCTTTGATGCCAACTGAGTTATTTTATTGTATTGGATTATTCATAACTGTCTTTGACATATCTCCCGAACAGTTATTTTAAATGTGTGTAACACCTAAATGCTGACCTTGCATTGGTCTCCAACGTGCAGCCTTGAAGTTATTACCTGCCATTTTTAAGGCTGGAATTATATAGTTATTTTCAATAAGTTTGGCATAGACTGTATAATTCATGTTGATTTGTTTCCAATGAAGGGTTTTGCTTTTCTGACGTGCCAGACGGGCAGTTTCATATATCCATCACGGATATATTTCACTACTCCATCTGGGTAAGGGGCGCTAGAGCAGTGTTTTCAGAGGCGGGAGTTAAAGAAAATATAGCAGCTGGTCATTGGACAAGTTCTGCTCAACACGCTCATCACAGACAGAACAACATCAAGCCACAGTATGACGAAGCAGATTTGTAACCTGACACCAGATAGAAAGTTCAAATATCCACTACGGAGATATTTCACTAGTACAATTTTGCTCTTCTCCAGACCGGCGAAGAGCGAAAACATTGTGTTCAGTGAGACAGGTTTGAAGTGATGCTCTCTGTTCTCCTTTTAAAGAAGAATTTGAGTCTATTTCTGATGAAACTGCAGATATCGCTGCGTCCACGGAGTCTGCTCCACACGCTGCCACCGTTTTCAAATGTTCTAATGCTCCCGGCTGATGTCCCGCAGCGCTCGCAGCTAACCTTGACAGCTAAGAGGTGCTCAGACAAATGAGCTATGCCTTAAGTTTATTAACTTTGTAGATGAGTTAAAACAAAAATCACTCCCCATACAGGATGTGCTGTCTTTGAACCAGGCTCGAAACACGTCAATCCTTGCTCTGGAAATCTTTTTTTAGACTTGGTGAGAATGTGATTTCTAATGTTCCTGCTGCTAGCCTCACATAAATGCTCAGTCAACCACAATTTTTTAGCATTTCTTCATCGGATTCTTTTTTTTTTTTTTTTGTGGCTGGAGGTTGCAGTTTATTTTTTTGGGTCATTTGAGCCCGCAGACATGTTGAGGCTCTTGTGAGATTACATGTTTATGAAAGTGGTATTTTGGAAATATGTCACAACATTCATTGAAATTCTGTTCTGTGAAAACTGTCAAACAACAAAACAAACACTGACAAAGACAGTTGAGTCAGCACACTCTGTCTGACATTTGCCCATTATGTGGAGCAAAGCCAGGCTCGCGCTTCCGCCGAAATTTCACACTCTGTCCCTCTGCTTTTGACACACTTGTCTGACACCTACCCTGACTAGTGGTTTTACATGTTCAAAGTAACTGAAAACTCTAAAAACAAAGAATCCCATTCAGCTTTTCTTAGGTTATATGAAGGGACTAACCATTGAGGTGAGAAGATTGTGCATAAGGCTGAATCCCACTGCAGTTAACCACTTCATACACTCTAGATTCCTGATCGGTTCTTTGATTATTTGTGAGTCTGAAAAACATATAGAAGAAAATGTCAGAAAAAGCTCCTAAAAAACATTATCTACAATTTACATGACAAGAAATAGGGTTTTTACCAACCTGGCAAATCGTCTTTCTGTGAGGCAAAAAGGAATGGAAACAGAATGAGTTGAGCGCTAACATTTGATTATTGGATTGTAATTCATCAAAGAAAAAAAGAGAGGGGTCTCACTTTTTGACTTTATGTAACAACATAACAGCAGCGAAAAGATAAAAGTCAAAAGTCCAAAGAACAGTCCGATGATCAGTGGCAGCGGAAAGGAAGAACTGTCGGACTTCAACCCCTCTGAAGCAAAAAATGAACAATAAACATTGAGTCGGCCTTTTAAAGGTCTGACTTTAGATTGAATGCTTGTTTACAGAATAAAAACTATTTAAGAAATTCAGTTACTTTGCCACGTGATGTTAACAGCGTTGCTGAAATGACCTGTTCCCGACTCACACCAGTACACCGCTGTCTTTTTTGTGAATTTGTTGATTGTGCAAGTTGATCCTTCCATGGTTCCCCAGTTGGAGCAGTTCGACAGATGCTCTGCTTCAGTTCGTCTTATCACCCTCCAGTGAGTAAAGCTTCCCTCACAGCTCAGTATGACGGGGTCCGAGGTGGAGAGATTTACTCCGTCAGGACTCACTTTGATTGATGTTTGATCATTATCTAAAAGGAGATTGGTTAGAAGAGAGTGACAGAATATGAAAAGTACTACTCACAGTGAGTTCCTCTGTTTGTAGGTTGAGGAAACATACTGACCTTTTGACCAGACAAACTGAGGTTTACTGAATCCAGTAAAATTCTGTGCATTATCCCTTTTGGCTCCACACACATAAGCTGCTGTGTATGTCTGTCCTTCAACAACACAGACGTTCTGTTCAACCCTGTCACAAGTCAGGTTCTCATGTTTGTAGTTGCTTGTTTGTCTGGGAATAGCTCTATACCAGTAAATTTTTGCTTCTGGATCTTCTACACTGCAGGTCAGATTAACCGAGGCTCCAGGATTCAACCACGATGAAGACAAAGTGAGGACAGGTCTAGGATTCCCTGTGATTAAACAGAGTAAAATGAGTTCATAATAAGTACCATTACACTTAGATTTGGATTTCAATCAATACGTCATAGTTCATCAAAACAATCTTGTTTCCAGATGGGTTCTTTGTTGAGAAGAACATACTTTGTAGAAATGTAATATGTTTTTTTAAATAAGAATGAGTCATGATATTTGAATAACCAAATAATAATTTACGAATAAAACAATCAAATTCTTCGAAAGACTACTATCCCATTTAAGAAACGCATTTCCTGAATGTTTTTACTGGCCGTGGTTGTCATGTGATATGACCACTAGCGGTGGTTTGAGCATCAGATGGCTATTTTTGTTTTGAAATTAACAACAAAAAACTTCTGAAATAAAATCCAAATAACAGGAGACCACTTCATTTCTGGCAAAACTGATGCAGCACTTTCAGATTCAAAACTGGGGAAAGACACAGGGACTTTTGCAGTGTCAAAGAATTATGCAAGGAACTTATACCAAAAATTTTAATTGATTAAAAAAAAAGAAAGAAAGTGGAATGCATGTGAGGTAAAACTAGAATATAAATGTAAATCACTTGACAAAATTGCATCATTAAATAGATAATTGCCTCCCTGTATTTGCATAGGTTGGGAATTTAGTAGATAGTTGTCTAAGTAACTAGAAGAAGAGTGACTAACAAGCACCAGTTTTGCTTGAAATGCCTGTCCTTAATTTCAAGGCACGTTTAAACTAATATTCAATGCCCCTAAATAGAAAAAAAGTTTAAATAACCATTTTTAAATCCTGATAGAACAGTGTCCCTTTGAATGAGGCTGCAAACTTTAACCATCATGTTTCTACAGTGGCCCAGACAGGAAAACAAGTAGCCTACATATTTCTATATGCACTATGTGGCAACAACAGGGTATAGAAAACAACAGACAACGTTGTTGACAACTGGTTGTTGACTTGTTTCTGCCTTGAATTCTACCAATGCACCAGTGCAAAATAATTTGCATAAATCAAAAGTCTTCGATGGGAAAAACTCAAGAATGTGTGCACAGCTTCACTGATGGGAGGGATGAGCAAAGGAGCAAAGGAGCATTTCAATTCAAATAACGATCCCTAGATAAAATAGTCCCCAAATATTCCAATTTCTACACGATGTACATTTGACCAAAAAAAAAAAAAAAAGAAGGAACAGCTATCAATAACAAGTTTGAACCATACTCCCGTTTCTGAAGCCTACATTTATTGTTTATTTTAACTTGAGCAAAATTTTTAACAGTCAAGCTTTTTGCTGATGGCAAATCTGCATGTATGGGTCATTAATCATGTGTCTCTTTGTGTCTAGACATGGACTCACATATTGCATACACTGTCAGAAAAAAAGACACAAAAAATGATGTAATCTTTAGCTTAATGCACTGAGTCTAGATTCGTGAATACAAAGACCAAAAACAACTATGTTATCACCTCCAGTATGTCGACAGTGGAACGGAGTACTCAGCACTGGAATAAAAATAGAAAAAATTCAGTTAAACTTTAAGCTGCATTTGCCAATATTAAATCCTTTCGAATGTTATTTGTGAAGAAATTGTGTTGAAAGCAAGAGAGCAAACAGAAATGGTACTGTCAAAAAATGTATATAACATAGCTGAATACACTCTTGAGTGTTTCCAGACAGAATAAATGTATTGTACTCACTGAAAAACACCACAACACAAAGCAAAGTGTGTGCCATCTCAACATCCAATACTGACGCGTCGTTGAGTACGTTCACTGTGAGGTTTTAAAGAGAATGACGGAGAAAAGCGGTCGCAACTCATATCACTGTGTCATTGTTTCCTACAACTGCCCAATATGGCCACAACCTCGTTCCTTCCCCTTTCAATAATGCTCACAGCCCATCAAGGCAAAGCAGATGCAATTTAAGTTGTGGCTTGTTTTAACATAAATACAAAATAAAGCACAGGGATAGAAAAGAAGGGAAGCAAAGAAAACTTGAACCGCAGTATAATCTCATTTTAATTATATTTTGCTCAAAAATTGTGGAAATAGAAAAGAGAAAAGTTGTAGCATTGGTATAAGAGGGGAGAAAATAACTTTAACAATTCCTCTTCTCACTTTAAAGATGTGATTTAATGACAGGTCAGTTTTCTTAACTTCCAGTACAGATAAAGTTGGTGTCCCACAATAGTTGGAGACATTGTTGTGTCAGTATTGGTATCAATATATCAGATTAATCGAGGAAACGACAAGTACTTTTTTTGTTTGCAGTTGTTTCTTTCTGTATTGACTTGTTTGAGCAGTTCCACAGCACAGTGGGTCACCCATCTCCAACACCCCTATTTTGGGGGCTGAAGAGTCTGGGAACTCTGGCGCCACATAAAGCAGAATATGACTGGATTGATGAAAAAATAAAAATATTTTTTTTTATTATCCATATCAAAACATCACTCAAGGATCTAAACCCATGCATCACCAGTTGTACTGTGACCTCCTGCAGTAGAAAGTTTTATAGTCACCTTTAAAAGCGTGCAGACATCCAGTTTGTGACTACAAAATTTTAAAAAAACACACTTCCCTTTCCTGTGAAAGTAACTCCTCTTTGAGACTCAGAGAAAAGTTTATAGTTCTTGTATTTCCATGTTATACTTTATTGCAACACAAATATTTACAGGCTACTGAATGGTCTCTTTACAGAAAAGCACATTATTTCTGAACATAATTTAAAGCTTATTTTTACATTGTTACAATAAGCAAAAATATACATACTTTCCTTTAAATATGTTTCTACAACATTGACTATAATTATAACAGTGTTAAAATGGATGCTTGGAAGCACATGAGCATGTTAAAATAATGTTAAAGCTGAAAAGCAAGGATGTGTTTTTTGATGCCATTCCTTTCCGTTGGTTTATTCAAACAGAGGTTTATTGACCTGGAAGAAAAGAAGGAAAACAATGAGTGCAGGTTGAAAAAGAACATCATAGGCATATGGCCACAACTTGCATTCAAACATGCAGATACTTAGGATGACACCATGGCAGTTAAAGGAGGGTTACTCAATTCAAACAAATCTGGAGAGTATAAAATGAAATAAGTTTGTATCATTACCAGAATTTGTTCCCGGTTTGACTTCAGAGTAAACCGTGTCTTCAGTCGCTGCCGCCTTTGACTTTCCTAGACATTGAGTGACGGTAGTGTAAACATCTTAATTTACAGTTTAACATAGTTTAACAGGCAAACACAGAGGTATAAAATGTACAGACTGAAACAGGGATAAAAAGTCAGTTGGATTGAGACATTACTAAAGAGTCTTCATGATGCCTTTAACAACAAACATCATACACTCTAAAAGCATACTTCACTCACCTTTCTTTTTCTTGTCTTTCCCTGCATTATGGCAGCTGACCTGTGCATACGTGACTGAGTCATCTGCAATAAAAGACAGACCTGAGAATTTATTTGCACTGTACACAATTTTCAATGATTAGATACTGACGGAAAAAAAACCCTGAGTGCACTTTATTGTCTCATGTAACAGTTCCACAGCACAAATGAACTTACTAAAAAGTCACCATGCCTCTACTTAACATTAAATTCCTATATTTTAAACATGGATAAAATGTAACAATGCAGTATGTTCATAATAAGCATGGGCAGATTTTCAAACCTGGACATATTCATGCTATGGAAATCCCCAAATCTGTATGGAAATGTTATTGCATAAGGATGTTCTAACTGACGTAGTAGAGGAAATGGCCTCAAACAAGAAAGGTCTACCCATAGCTCTTCCTCTGACAGGCCTCCAAAGGGCTGGCCAATGGAGAGAACGGGGTCTGTGGAGCAGGAAGTCTTAAAGAGACTTGGCTACCAGAGGGCCAGTTTAAGACTAAAAAAGCCCAATGGCCCCACTTTAAGGGGTTTCAGTTATTTATTTATTTTTTTTACAGAAATCATATTTTGTTCATGCGATATCTGTTTGAAAACGTGCAAGGAACAAAAAACAAAGGACACACAATAACATCCTCTTGCATGGTGCACTAAAAATGGCAAAACAATTTCTTTAAGGTCCTTGTTAGGCTTTTTTTTTATAGTAACGCCTCAGATTATTCAGATATGAGCTGCAAGGTGCACTGTCATTATGTTCTGTCATAGTGTGACAGTTTTAAGAAACGGTACCTGCTGTACTTATCTTCACATCAGAATAAATGGTGGTTTCCGAAGGTTCAGATTTCTTCCCTGCAAAGAAAATCAGATATAACCACAAAGTACTAAAGTCAATGAATACACTTTTAGACGGTTTTCCTTGAATCTGAGAAACTTACCCTGATTTCCAGCTTTTTTGATTTCAACCAAAGAATATGTGACATCTTGGGATTCGTCTGCACCTGAAACATAAATCATAATGTGACTGATACATAAAAGCACAAAAGAGATTGATACTTTTTGTCTGTGTGTGAAGTTCAGTTAACTAAAGGATGATTGTTTAGGATAATGGCAGTTAAGAGTGTATCTCTTTTTTCAGCCCAATTTTATTGACATGAATGTATGTCAACATACAGTACATAAACATGTTCATGAAAACAACATGAAAATGGAGACTAATTGCACATGGGGCTTTAATTTGCTTTGTTTGTTGAATATATATGGTAGCAAGACATTCCAATCATGTCAAAGAATTGTATCAATCAGTGTCTGACTTGCTTAAAACAAAACACATTAACACAAATGTTAACCTTGAGATATTTTGTTAATTTTTTGGTGTGTTTGATTAAAAGAGCATTACCTGTCCCATTTGCAGACTCTTTACAGTCTTTGACTGATTCATAAAGGCTGGCATCACCTACAAAAGGATAAACATCAAGCAAAAGTCAAATTTATCAAGTTTATCTAATGCCAGTCATTATTTGCATGATTTGAAAAAGCATGTTTGTGTAGAAATATACATGAATAATTCAAATGCTCACCATGACTTGTAGCTGGATTCTCATCCCTTTTCGTAGACTTTAATGACCTGTAACATTCTGGATATTTAAACCCTTTTTTTTTTTGAAGAAAATGACCATGTTACAAAGTTTTGCCCAAAATTAAAGAGAGAGTGTAACCAACCTGCTGCAGCATCGATCTGTAAAAACAAGCAGGTGTTTTTGTAACTTGAGTTTCTTTAACTGCTATTTGGTGTAAATTTGAAATGAATTTGGGATGGCAAACTTGACAGTGGACAAAAAAGATCATACCTATTGTCAGTCTGTAGCGGTACAAAAGGAGAAGAAGAACCAGAAGTATGACTCCACAAATCAGTCCAGCAAGAACAAGACTCACAGGAAATGTCTTGGTCGCTGCTCCCACTGCTGCAATGAAAAATAAATTATAAATCATGACTTTTCTTATATTTCAAATTATCAAAAAAAATATTGAGGCAATATGAGAACAGTCTGTGTAAAAATCTTCAGCACAAACAAAAAAAAGGAGATATAAACAATTCCATACATGCACATACATGTCAAACTAATGCTTTTTTTGCTGCAACATATAAAAATATCATAAAATTTATCATAATTCATATACCTACCTTTGACTGACATCCAGCTCTGTCCTGACTCTTTTCCTGAGCACTGACACTTATAGAAGCCTTCATCTGACTTTGACACAGCAGAGATGTTTAGCTCCATTTTGGTGTCATTTTGAATTAGTTTATTGTTGTGGTAGAAAAAGACCTGAGACATAATATCATCAGATCTTAATCTGCAGCTTAAACTAACTGAACTTCCCTCAGTCACAGGATGGACGGGGCTCTCCAGGATAATATCATAACCTGTAAAACAGTCAAAGATGAGGAGTTTCAGAGATCAATCTTTCAAACGACCAGATGCATAGAAACAAGAAAGATTTTTTTGTCTCTACAAACACCGAAAAACAAACATGAACTGATGTTTTTATCATGTGTATGCACAGTTTGTGAAGAGTTGTCTTAAAGACTTTACGAACAAAAATGGCTCAAAAGTCAAAGATGAAAATATTGCATCCAGTCATCATTAAAATTCAACATTATAGGATTTCTAGGTTCAGGATTAAAAATATGTGACAGTTCTCTCCTTTTTCATATAGTTGGAAACTGTGACTATAATAACCACATGGTAAAAAGCCAACTCTTGTAACTGGGCCCAACAAAAACACCACAAGAGGTGATTCTTTGTTTGCAAATTTAAAAACAAGAAGATTAAATGAAGTCATACTCTGCTTGGTGATGTTGACTGCGTTGCTGAACCCTCCTGATTCGGACTCACACCAGAACATATCATTCCTTGAGCTGTAAGTGGGGATTATGCATGAAGACTCAGTCTTGGTCCAGAATGTAGGGCACTCTGTCACAGTGCTTTTCTTTGAAAACCTCATCACTCTCCAATGAGAAGAGTTTCCTTCACAGTTCAGAGAGACAGAGTCAGGGTAGAAGTGCTGCACTCTGTTTGGACTCACTCTGAGAAATGCTGATGAATGAAAATCTGAAGGGAAAAATGTGACAAGGTTAAAAGATGAGAACACGTAAAACAGGAAAATCAAAAATCAGGGATTGAATGGAGGTGATGTTTTTAGGATAGATTAATATTTTACTGCAACTAAGGAATTTTAACTTGAACATTTTTCAATGATACACTTATCAGCCACTTCATTATTTACACACGTTCTGATGCAAATATCATATCAGCCAATTACAGGGCAACAGCTCAATGCATGTAGGCATGTGAACTGGTGAAGTCAACCTAAAGTTCAAACTGAGAATCAGAATAGAGAAGGAAGGTGATTTGATGGACTTTGAATGTTGCATGGATTTGGGTGCCAGATGGGTCGGTCTAAGTATTTGACAAACTGTTGATGTACTGGGATTTGAACACACAGGGAATAGTATGACAAAGAGAAAACATCCAGAGAAAAGAAGTTCTCTGGGACAAAAGGCTAGAAGTCAGAGGAAAATGGACAGTCTGATTGGCAATGATAGAAAGACAACAGTAACTCAAATGACTCATTGTTACAACCATCTGCAGAAGACCAGCGCTGAACACACAACACATCCAACCTTGAAGCAGACCGGCTACAGCAGCAGAAACTGGACCACAGGGACTGAAAAATGTTGGCTGGTCTGGTGAGTCTGAATTCAGATGGATGGCTAAGAGTTTGGAGTAAACAACAAACTCTTAGAACCATCCTGCCTTGTACCAATGCTTCAGGCTGCTGCTGTTGTGTTTGTGTGGCTGGTCAGTGTAGATTTTAAAGATATCCATGTTGCACAGGCAAAATGGGGATGGACATTCTGTAAAGGTAAGCACAATCAGAGAAAAACTGACCTGCAGACCAGACAAACTTTGGAGCACTGTATTTAGAGTATAACACTGGATCTCCTCTTCCAGCTCTGCAAACATATCCTGCTGTGTTTTTCTGTCCATGAACAATGAAGGAGTTCTGTTCAGTCCCATTGCTGTTTCCAGACAGCAGCTCATAGCTGTAGGAGTCCCCTGGAAGTTTGGGAACAGCCTTAAACCAGAAGAATCTCCATCCTGAAGATGGGCTAATAACATTGCAGCTCAGAGTTACTGAGTCTCCAGAAGTCAGCCATAATGAAGACACATTCAGGACAGGTTTATCTGTAAGGAAAGTTCATTTTAAAAGAAACAATTTAACCATTGGTGGAGAATTCTGAGCCACAAAATTGTTGAATACAATTCGAACAACATGAATTCAAAGTTTCTGAAAACAACAGCAGGAATAAATTTTACCTACCATCTAATACTGTCAGTGTGATAGGATTACTCCAAACTGTGAAAGACCTGTCACTTTTTTTTCTTCCCCTACATGTGTAGTCTCCGCTGTGGAACGTGTAAGCAAAAGTAATAGTGAAATCCTTTTCCTTTTCATGTTTCAGTGAGCTTGAGCTGGTTGTTTCCCATTCATAATCCCACTCATTATCGTCTACATCTTCAATTTCACATCTAAGGGTCATCTTCTCTCCATGGTATATGCCAGACCAGTCAGGGTGCAGAGTCACGACAGCCTTGTTTGCATCTGTTGGAGTGAAGATTTCTCAGTAAAGACACAAAGATGAAAAAAACTTAAATCCTCATCAAAACATGTTAACAGACCAAACTCACTCTTTTTATCAATCCTGATGTCATCACTGCCCACTGTAAAGTACAGTGGGTTTCCTCTCTCTCCTCTGCACTGGTAGAGTCCTTCCTCTGAGACTTTAATTTGTCCAGCTGAGGTGACTCCACTGCCTTCAACGGGCTTGAAGGAAGCAGATTCATGCTGTTTGTACCAAAAGGTGTATTTCCAACCAGATGATGGGTTCACAGAGCAGGTCAGGGTCACACTGCCCCCTTCTGGAATGTTTCTGTTATTGGCCGTCAGTTCAGCTTTTGGTTTGTCTGTTGTTTTATTTGAGATCACAGACAAAACTATTTACAACTCCAAATGGACAAATAGTTACATCTTTAGTGTTCCTGTGCACTGAATTAAAGCTGATAAGAGCAGGTTTAAGCACATAAACACAGAATTCTCTGATTGGTCATGAAACTATATGCAGGTCATGAAGCATGGGTTCATGATGAATAAAACAAAATAAAATCTATCTTACCTGATACAGTCAATGTGAGTGGAGTGCTCCATTCAGTTAAGGAATAGGGATCAGTTTTGGGTTTCCCCCTACACTTGTATTCTCCTCCACTGTGAACAACAGCACGGACAGAAGCAGCTTCATTTTGTTGAGTAAGTGCATTGGAGCCCGTTGTTTCCCATTCATATTTCCACAACGAGACTCCTCTGTCCTGGATTGTACATGTGAGGGTGATCTTCTCTCCACTGAACATCTCAGGCCAATCAGGGTCCCGAGTCACAACAGCTCTGTTAGATACTGTTCAGGTTCAAAGATTCCCACAAAAACACAATAACATGAAACTTTGAAATCATTCATTTATAACCTAAAACTGTGTCTTCAATTCTATACTCACAAATTGTGCTGATGATGACTTCGTTACTGTTCTCAGTGTAGTAAAGGGGGTCTCCTCTTGCTCCTCTGCACCAGTAGCGTCCTCCCTGTGTGACAGAGTGTTGGGCATCTTGTGTGTTTGCTATTTCAGAAGCTCCATCTCTTCTGTACCACTGGAACTTCCACCCAGATGATGGAGAGTGAACAATGCAGTTCAGGGTCACAGAGCCCCCAGCATGAAAGCTCTTCCTGTCAGCCTCCAGTTCAGTCCTTGGCTTGTGTGCTGTTTGATGGAGAAAAAATGTAAAAGAACAAACTTCTATGCCTGTATTTGGGTCTGTGTTACATTGTGCAGCCCTGAATTGTATGGAGAATCAATAATCATACACCTAAGCTTGTACTGAGATTTACCCAAATATGGAATTAATTAACATGTAAAACAAGTTATTCAATCATGTTAAAGACTCCAGTAATTATGTCTGTCTTTGATGTTATACATTTATACCATGCGTCTTGTAGCATGGGGCACTTTGTCACTTAGACAAGAAAATTCAAATGTAGAAACTTTGTAGAGCTCTGCCAGAGAAAGGACCAATTATTTGGCAAAAATTTTTCTTCAGTAAAATGTGACACAGCCACGATTTGATACCCGCAAAGATGAAGTGATCAAAAACAATTTCACACACTGATTTGTTAATATAATCACGCAATGAGATCAGAGATACATATTTCAGTATATTTAGGCTGTTAAAAACATCATCACTGACCTGTCAAGTAATTTCATGAAAGGTGAAATAGTTTTGTGACACAGATTTTTGAAAAGGAATTTAACAATGCTAAAGAAAACAATATTTTTGTTTCATGCAGACCCAAAAAAATCATATCAAGATTGAGACAGAATGAAGACCATTGTTTTACTTACGAGTTACTTTTAGTCTGATGGGATCACTCCATTGTGTGTCGGTTTGTGGCTGAGGGGGGTTCTTTCTGCCCAAACATCTGTATTCTCCATCGTAAGCAACAGTGCTGTATTCATTTTGTGTTGTAGGTCCTATGTCTGATCCAAGTATTTTCCATACATACGTCCAATCAGCGTCTTCACTGCCCTCAATCTTGCATTGAAAAGTGACTGTTTCTCCCCAGAATATCTCAGACCAGTTGTGTTTCAGTGTCAGATGGGCAGTAGGAGCTGTCAACAGGAAAAAATGAATCAGAACACAATCAGGATATCAGCAACTCAACGGAGCAGATGCAATGCAGATGTGCGTATATAACAGAGACATAACACTTAAACAAACCACTCCTACCAGGTTTAAAAATGATTTCAGAGCACAAGTCTCTATATATGAGAGAAAAATCAATTTCTGACTGGGTGGCTCTAAAGGGTTTTGAAACACTTCTTGAAATGAGCGTGACAATTTTGAGCCTGTTTAATGTAAAAGTAAGCTCCTGAATTTAGTGCAGGCTGCAGTAAGACAAATGCAGGAAAAAGATAGGTGGGTGATGCATCCAAACTCAAACCAATTACATAGAGATATTGATGCAAATAACATACCAGAATAAAACAGATTTTTGAAATAATAATTTATAAAGATATACTTTTAAAAGGATTCAGTTCACAATTTCTCAGGCAGGAAGAAGAAAATATTGCATACATAACATACGATACAGAGTTGTCATAAAAAAAAAGAAAGAAAGTTGAATGCAAGTTGGAACTGAAGATGAGACACAATCTAAGTTTTAACATAGGAGAAAGACAGTGAGTTACCTTGAGCACATCCATGTCGCAGTGTGTCCAGCACTGGAATCAAGATGAATATTTTGTCAGGTAATAATCGAAGGTAATTCAAACAAGCTGGAGATTAGTTTTTGTTTCACTATTATCACTATTTTAAAGTCACAGTTAACTTTTCCTATTGTTCTCTAACTGTTACAAAGACAGGAAACTAATCAATATATTTAAACATGATTTCAAAATAGACTGACAAGTTTACTGGAAAGCTTAAACAGTGCCCTTGAAGTTCATTCTGATTACTCTGTTTTATTTCAAACATCAAGTTCATGTAGCGACACCGTCATGTACGAAACCACAGCTCTTCCTCTCAAAATCACAAGTATTCAAAAGAAAGAATATACTTACAGATAAACCCAAGCACACAAAGCGAGACCATCTTCATGAACGACGGTGACGCTCCGCTGCTAAGCTTCAAGTATCAACGTCCACTTTCAATTTAAAATAACAGCAAAAAAGGAGAAGATGGAAACATTAATCTATTCAGCATGTGAAAAGTGTTTCTCAAAAACCTCTCCTTCTTCCTTCCTCTTCATGAGAAACAGAACCAACAAGCAGAGGCTTTGACCACAACTTGCCTGACTTATTTGCACTTCCTGTGAACCGTTGAATAGAAAGACCAGTCCAGTGGGAAATCATTTTTACTCTTGAATGACAGAAAGAATGAATAAATTAATGAATGACTCCATAAAGCATGAGACCATTGTTTTCAAGTCATTTTTCAGGCATTTTTGTTTCAATAATTAGACTGAAAATGAGAGAGAGACAGTGGAGAGTGTTGGTGATGACATCTTGTAAAGCAGTGTGGGTGGGAATGTGGTCAACAACCTCTATGGCAAGGCCCAAAGCTTCTATTTCTGCCAAACTGGTGCCCCACTTCACCATTTTAAACACTGAATGCATCAAACATTTCAAACTGTTGTTAATTTGTGTCATGGTATTCAAAGTAGCTTTATTTCCTTGGTATGTAATTTAAGTTTTAAAATGTGCAGTGTAGCTTGAATGGCCCTTCAGTAAATTACTCATACGCTCAAGTCTTACAATGAAAAAAAAAAAATCTTACAGCAAAAAAACAGCCGTATTTTCCTCTCAGCTTATCTTTTGCAAATACTGATCCAAAATTTCATTTCCCATCAAGCTTGATCTATTTTCAGGTTTGCATCTACCCCTTATTGGGTTTCCTTATTGAGCCTGAAGAACAGACAACTTTTTTTCCTGTTGTTTATAAAAGCCACAGTCTTTCTGAGGCTTTAACAGTGCACTAAAACTTGATAACAGGTGTGTTGGAGGCTTTTGGGTGAAAAGTTTAGTCTATATGTCTTAGTCAAACAAAACTGGACAACATTTTTTAGTCAGAATGATGGAAACACTGTTGACATGAACTGCCAACCCCCCTCTGTTTTGAGTGACACTTGGTTTGGTCTGGCTAACCACATCCTGTATTAAAAAATTCTGTAATAGGAGGCATGTGTCATGAAAGACCTATTGATGTCATTGCAGCAGTGTTATTAGAATTTGCAACTTATATATACAAGTTCAAGAATAATAAAGATGAGCAAGGGCTCCACTGACCTTCTATGTAAACCTTTTTTTTTCCCATAAAAACTCAATCACATTTGTGATTCAGCAAACATAAAAGCTTTCAAACCACACCTATTCACATTGAAAGAGGAAGAATGTGAGGTTTACTAGAATAGAATTTATACCATTTATGTGAAGGCAGTAAAAGAGAGTTTGTACATAAAACGTAAAATGAGATAAATGACACTTGTTTAGAAAGAAGGACATTTACTATCCAAGATAACTCTGGAAAGTAAAAGTAATGCTAGAAATGAAATAAAAAAAAGTAGTAATGCTTCTCATAGAATATAAATTATGGAGTCAATTCTTTATTTAAGAGTCAGTGTCAGGTCAAACGTTATTTGCTTGGCCTCTTAATACACCCAAATGGACAGATATAATTGAACAGCCAGCTTTTACAAAAAGTGTACCACTAAAACGTGGCCTCAGATAATGTTTAGAATCAAATAAAAGTCAAAAATGCTGATTAATATTCTGACATTTGACTGGCAAACACCCTGAAGCTCCACTCTGAAATTCTATGTGAGAAATTCATACATAAGTATTTTCTTACCTTTAGTTTGATCACAAATGGAAAACATAATTGTGAAGTTTTACTGATCTACAACCTCAATTCAAGTGAAGTTGGGATGTTGTGTGCAATGTAAATATAAACAGAATAAAAGATTATTTGCAAAATCCTCTCCAACCCATGTTGAAATGAATACACCACAAAGACAAGATATTTAATGTTCAAACTGATAAACTTGATTGTTTTATTTACTGTTTTTTTATGGTAATAAGTACAAGTAAGACTGAGTAGTTGATGAGTTACTGAGGCAAATGAATTACTGAGGCAAAACAATCATACCCAGAATCTGTGATTATTTGCTTTAAGAGTCTTTGAAATCTGAAGATTAATAGGACTGGTGTAGACTTATTCCTATTGGCTGTTTGGTCAAAGAGGAAACACCAACACAAGCAAAAGCTCACTGCGAAAAACCTGTATTTGGCTCATTCACAAAGGAGACTGTGAAATACAGATTAAATGATTTCAGTGTAAATAAAAGCAGTTTAAGGTGGTGTAAAAAAAAAAAAAAAAAAAAAAAAAAAAAAAAAAAAAAAAAAAAAAAGACAAGTGATTGAAGGCAGATCAAGTCGTCTTTCAGATTTTTGAAGCAAACACTGATAATGAAGACCAAACTCAAAATACACTCTTCACTGGGGGATGAAATGACACTTCACAGAAGCAAAGGTGAAAATTACAAGTAATTTTATCTTAAAAGCAACAACTAAAACAAAACAAATACACAGAAAGTACTTTTTTAATCATTTATATCACTATCAAATCCACCTCATGATAGTTTGACCAACAAATGTTGAAACTGTTTAACATTAAATATGCTGTTTCTATAAATCTGTAAAAAAAAAAAAAAACTATACAAACCTCAACAGTATAAATAAGCAGAGATGGATAGATGGATGTACAAATGCCTATTGGATATTACCTTATTTTGTAAAGTAAACCTGGTTACAGAGCTGAGAGAAAAAAACACAGAACAGTAGTCAAGCTCTCATCTCATATCTTGTCACCATCACTTAACCTCATCTCAGGAACGTTTGACACCTCTTTGAACTTGAGGACTGCAGCTCTAAAATAAGCAACACCAACGAAACTCATCTCACTCCAACTTACTTCTTCTTAACCCTTAAGCTGCAGGCTTTTAGCTAGCTTCACTATTCAAGACAAAAAAATTGCACAAGTTTAAACATTTTTTTTTTTAAAAATGGTATTTTTGCATTGCATATAAACTAATGTCTACTTTTGCTATCCATTACTTGCCAGACCTGCCTTTGATTGTTTCATAGACAGCAGCATCACCTGTTGAGAAACAGAGATCAAGAAAATATAAATCAATTTATTGTGTTCACAGAGGTAAACATCCTCTGTTTAAGTTACAACGATCAATAGCAGGATACACAAAAAGTCTCTGTATATTATAAAACTGTAACATTAGTTGGGGAAACACTTGTGTCTGTACAGCTCTGATTTTCACAGTTGGAATGCTGGGCCAATTTTTGATCAATTACTTGTAAGTAAGTAAGTAAGTAAATTTTATTTAATACAGCACTTTTCACAGAAAAAAATCACAAAGTGCTTCAAAGAGAAAAAGATAAAAAGCACAAGACACAACACAGCAAAATCACATCAAGACACAGTAAAAGAGATGCACTGTGACACAATTCAAACATCAGTCTAAGCAAGAGGAGCCAAAAGCCACCTCAAGTAAGAAAGAGTGAAGCCTTTTGTAAATAATCTATGATAGTTTAAAACTAGCCCTTAGTTTACGTTTGAAATTCTAGTAGCTTTGAGCATGGACCCAAATATGCGCAAATAGGAAGAAGAGGAGGGGGACTGCACTTGGATGTCTGCTCCATAACAGCAGAGCAGACAGGGATAGAGGCATAAAGCTGAATTTGCAAAAAAAGAAATAACTCAAAGATGTTTCATATTCAGTTTTACTTACCTGAAAGTGACTTTGTTGACCAAACGAATGTTCACAAATCAACTTGAGAATGAAAGCATCGCAGAGAAATTGAGGAGATGCTTTGCAGAAAAAACTGCGCTCTCGCTTTAAAAAGGAGTTTGAAAGTTGCGAAGCACAAGATGCCTGTAACACTTGTGACAAAACACTATTGATACAGGACTTTTATCTTTCAGCTTGTCATTTTCTGCTTTTTGGCCGAGACATGCACACAGCTTGCAAAAACATATACAAGCCTAAGCCTCCAGTGTGAAAGATGCTGCTCACACAGGCCAAATTAATTAATCACATCTGTTAACATGACAAAAAAGGAACCAAAATAACAGTCACAGCAACACACCGGCAACTGGGTTTGAACATAGTATTAAGACAAAGTGCTCACTGTGAAGGAGGGAACAGTATTGATCATGCTGAGTGTCTCTTCGATCAACAGTTTGCCTCGTGGACGGGTCTTGGTTGATTCTCCTAGACTGGACTGGTCCCATCAATCAAGCAAATGAAAATATTACACTGAAGTTACATTTAACATTTTTGTTGTGCGTGAAAATCAACAGCATGCTGTACCATTTTCATAGTCCTCGGAGCCTCTGAGCGAGTCGTAGACACAAGCATCAGCTTCAGATCAAGAGAGATTAAATGTTAGTTCAGCATTGATTTGATCAAATGAGCTCAGATTTTATGTCTTACATTCACACTCTCAAAAAAAACCTTTAGACATTTTTTGATCTTGACCTTTTCAAAGCCACAGTATCATCCAAAAAGTGCTGAAAAGGGGCCAACTGCAAACCACATTCAACAGCTTAAGACTACATGATGCTTCAGAAATGTGTTATCAAACAGGTGTTTTCGTGCATAGTTGTGTGTTGTTACAAAATCATGACAAAATACTTACCATGTAGGAGAGTACTGTACTGAGCATCACTCTGGTCGACAACATGACTTGAGGAAAAGTCCTGGTTTGTGCTCACAGACTGCACTGACCTGTGGTGTAATATTGAATTACAATGAGTATGATGTGAATTGCTCTCAAGTTAAAAACACCAGAAAAGATAACTGAACCAACCTGCGGGAGCAGGAATCTGTGAAAAACAGTCACAAGGATAAGTAATCTTATTCCATCATGTGCGGTAAACACATTCCTGTATTTGAAAAGCATTCTAAAAAGAAAAGTACTTACCCTTAAACTTTCTGTAGAAACAGAATAGCAGAAGAGCTAGAATTATCAACGCACTCATCAACCCAACACTCATGAGGGTCATGGGAAATGAAGAACTCCGAGATCTGTGCAGTGCTGTACAAATTAAAATATAGATTCAGATCAGAAAAACATAAAAATCCCTTTTTTCTGTTTTTAACTATGGCTTTTAAAACATGAATATGTTCTACCAACCCACTGTTAAAAGACCCCTTTATAATTCTTAAACCAAACTTTAGCTTCAAATAATGGAAGACTTTTCTCTTGAGAGGCACTTTCTGTAATCATTTAAGTCGTTGCAATCAATACTATTTTCATATCTGTACGTTGGATGAAATGTAAAAATATTAAGGGGAAAACTACCTTTAAACTCTACCCACCTCTCACAAACATCCAGCTCTGTCCTGACTCTTCACCTGAACACTGACACTTGTAGAAGCCTTCATCTGACTTTGACACAGTAGAGATGTTTCGATCCTTTCGAGTGTCATTCTGAATAAGTTTGTTGTTGTGGTAGAAAAAGACCTGGGACACAATATCTCTGGATCTTAATCTGCAGCTTAAACTAACTGAACTTCCCTCAGTCACAGGATGGACGGGGCTCTCCAGGATAATATAAGAACCTGTAAAACAGTCAAAGATGAGGAGTTTAAAATATCAATCTTTCAAAAGAGCAGATGCAGAGAAACAAGAAATATTTTTTTTCTTTTCCAACACCTATGGAAAATCCTAACACTCATGCTTTCATCAAAAATTTGTCTTCAAGACTTTACAAACAACTACGGCTCAAAAGTCAAGGATCAAAAGACTGAATCCCTCTAAAATCTCATCTCTAAAATCAAATATTTAAAGGTTTCTAGGTTCAGAATGAAAAGTGTGTCTGTTCTCTCCTTGTTCAGAGAGTAAGAAGCTGAGACTTTAACAGCCACATAATAAAATACCAACAGCTCATAACTGGGCCCCACAAATACACAACAAGAGGTGAGTCTTTGTTTACAAATTCAAAAAGAAGAAGATTTAGAGAAACCATACTCTGCTTGGTGATGTTGACTGCGTTGCTGAACTCTCCTGATTCAGACTCACACCAGAACACATCATTGCTCAATCTGTCACTTGGGATTGTGCATGAAGACTCAGTCTTGTTCCAGAATGTAGAGCACTCTACCACAGTGCTGTCCTTCAAAATCACCATCACTCTCCACTGAGAAGAGTTTCCTTCACAGTTCAGAGTGACAGAGTCAGGGTAGAAGTGCTGCACTCTGTTTGGACTCACTCTGAGAGATGCTGATGAATGAAAATCTGAGGGAAAATATGACAAGGGATTAGGAGCAAAGATTTTAACTTGGAGTTTTGCTTTTAACAAACAGAGAGAAGAACTGACCTGCAGACCAGACAAACTTTGGAGCACTGTATTCAGAGTTAAACACTGGATCTCCTCTTCCAGCTCTGCAAACATATCCTGCTGTGTTTGTCTGTCCATGAACAATGAAAAAGTTCTGTTCAGTCCCATTGCTGTTTCCAGACAGCAGCTCATAGCTGTAGGAGTTCCCTGGTAGTTTGGGAACAGCCTTAAACCAGAAGAATCTCCATCCTGAAGATGGACTCATAACATTACAGCTCAGAGTTACTGAGTCTCCAGAAGTCAGCCATAATGAAGACACATTCAGGACAGCCTTTGGTTTATCTGTAGGGAAAGTTCATTTCAAAGGAAACAATTTAGCAGTGGGTAGAAAATCCTCAGTGAGAAAATTGTTGAATTCAATTCGAACAACATGTTTTTGAAAACAACAGCAGGAATAAATTTTACCTACCATCTAATACTGTCAGTGTGATAGAATTACTCCAAACTGTTGAAGACCTGTCACTTTTTCTTCTTCCCCTACATGTGTAGTTTCCGCTGAAGGACGTATGAGCAGAAGTAATTCTGAAATCCTTTTTCTTTTCAGGTTTCCGTGAGCTTGAGCTGGTTGTGTTCCATTCATAATCCCACTCGTTGTTGTCTACACCTTCAATTTCACATCTCAGGGTCATCTTCTCTCCACGGTATATGTGAGACCAGTCAGGGTGCAGAGTCACGACAGCCTTGTTTGCATCTATTGAAGTTCAAGATTTCTCAATAAAGATACAAAGCTTAAAAAAAATTCTTAAATCCTCATCAAAACATGTCAACAGACCAAACTCACTCTTCTTGTTAATCCTGATGTCATCACTGCTCACTGTTAAGTACAGTTGGTTCCCTCTCTCTCCCCTGCACTGGTAGATTCCTTCCTCTGAGACTTGAATTTGTCCAGCTGAGGTGACTCCACTGCCTTGAATTTCATTGAAAGAAGCAGATCCATCTTGTTTGTACCAAAAGGTGTATTTCCAACCAGATGATGGGTTCACAGAGCAGGTCAGGGTCACACTGCCCCCTTCTGGAATGTTTCTGTTGTTGGCTGTCAGTTCAGCTTTTGGTTTGTGTTCTGTTTTATTTAAGAGGACGGACATAACTATTCAAAACTCCAAATGGACAAATAGCTACATCTTTAGTGTTCCTGTGCACTGAGTGAAAGCTGATCAGAACACGTTTCAACACACAAACATAGAATTCTCTGATTGGTCATCAAACTATATGCAGGTCATGAAGCATGGGTTCATGATGAATAAAATAAAATAAAATTTATCTCACCTGATACAGTCAATGTGAGTGCAGTGCTCCATTCAGTTGAGGAATAGGGATCAGTTTTGGGTTTCCCCCTACACTTGTATTCTCCTCCACTGTGAACAACAGCACGGACAGAAGCAGCGTCATTTTGTTGAGTAAGTGCATTGGAGCCCGTTGTTTCCCATTCATATTTCCACCACGAGACTCTTCTGTCCTGAATTGAACAAGTGAGGGTGATCTTCTCTCCACTGAACATCTCAGGCCAATCAGGGTCCCGAGTCACAACAGCTCTGTTAAACACTGTTCAGGTTCAAAGATTCCCACAAAAACACAATAACATGAAGCTTTGAAATCATTTATTTATAACCTAAAACTGTGTCTTCAATTCAACACTCACAAATTGTGTTGATGATGACTTCATTACTGTTCTCAGTGTAGTAAGGGGGGTCTCCTCTTGCTCCTCTGCACCAGTAGCGTCCTCCCTGTGTGACAGAGTGTTGGGCATCTTGTGTGTTCACTGTTTCAGAAGCTCCATCTCTTCTGTACCACTGGAACTTCCACCCAGATGATGGAGAGTGAACAATGCAGTTCAGGGTCACAGCGCCCCCAGCATGAAAGCTCTTCCTGTCAGCCTCCAGTTCAGTCCTTGGCTTGTGTGCTGTTTGATGGAGAAAAAATGTAAAAGAACAAACTTCTATGCCAGAAATTGGGTCTGTGTTACATTGTGCAGCCCTAAATTGTATGGAGAATCAACAATCATGCACCTAAGCTTGTACTGAGATTTACCCAAATATGGAATTAATTAACATGTAAAACAAGTTAGTATGGGACACTATGTTAATTAGACAAGAAAATTTAAATGTAGAAACTTTGTAGAGCTCTATGAGAAGGGACTGATTTGCAAAAATTAGTCTTTTGTAAAATGTGACACAGCCACGATTTGATATCTGCAAAGATAAAGTGATCAAAAACAATTGCACACACTGATTTGTTAAAATAATCACGTAATGAGATCAGAGATACATATTTCAGTATATTTCAGCTGTCTAAAATATCATCACTGACCTGTTAAGTGATTTTGTGAAAGGTGAAATAGTTTTGTGACACACATTTCCAAAAAGGAATACATTAATGCTAAAGAAAACAATATTTTTATTTCATGCAGACCCAAGAAAATCATATCAAGATTAAGACAGAATGGAGACCATTGTTTTACTTACGAGTTACTTTTAGTCTGATGGGATCACTCCATTGTGTGGCTGTTTGTGGGTTCTTTTTGCCATGACATCTGTATTCTCCATCGAAAGCAACAGTTCTGTATTCATTTTGTGTTGTAGGTGGAATGTCTGATCCAAGTATTTTCCATACATACGTCCAATCAGCGTCATCACTTCCTTCAATCTTGCATTGAAAAGTAACTGTTTCTCCCCAGAAAATCTCAGACCATCTGTGTTTCAGTGTCAGATGGGCAGTGGGAGCTTTTCACAGGAAAAAAAAAAGAATCAGAGCACAATCAGGATAACAACAACTTAACAGAGTAGATGCAACATTTTCAACTAAAAACCTTAATTTTGGTTATCAGCCTTTTTGTTTTCTGATTTCAGAGCAGAAGTCATGAAATATGATGAAAAAATCAATTTCTGACTTTGCAGCTCTCCTAGGTTATCAAACATCCTCCCTTCTTAGAATGAGCGTGAGGTATTTGAGCTTGTTTTAGGTAAAACTAAGCTCCTGAATTTAGTGCAGGCTGCAGTAAAAGGAATGCAGGAAAAAGACCAGTGGTGATGCATCCAAAGTAATCTGAATTTAAACCCTTTATCTAGTGATGTTGATACATACAACACACCAGCATGAAAAAGCTTTTCAAAACATGATAGAGAAAAAAAATATTTTTACAAAGATGCAGTTCACCATTCTCAGGGAGAAAGTTAGAGGGAAATGCAAACACAATGTACTTTTGAGAGTTGTGATAAAAAAAAGTTGACGACTATTTGAAATGGTCGAATAGACAAAATATAAATTGCAACGCAGGAGAAAGAGTGAGTTACCTTGAGCAAATCCATGAAGCAGTATGTCTAGCACTGGAATAGAGGTTTATTCTTAGTCAGGTGATGATGTCAGATAATAATCAAATGTAATTCAAACAAGTTGAAGTAGAGTCTTCTTAAGATTACTAAAATTTCACAACTACTATTCAATTTTCCTGTTATTCTGTAACTATTATGAAGACAGGAAACTAATCAATATATTTGAATATGACTTAAAAATGGACTGAGATCAATATTGCCATTCTTTCACTTCATAAACGGAACATAAACTGTGTAAATACAGGTCACATATGTACAGGAATGTTTATTAATGTGCATTGTCTTCACATTTAAAACAATAAACTAAGCTAAACTTAAACAGTGCCCTTAGAATTGGTTCATTCATACTACTCTGTTTTATTTCCAACATTACATTTGTGCCCAAACACCACCAAGTACAAAACCATGGCTCTTCCTCCCAAAATCACAATTATTCAAACGTAATATACTTACAGATAAACCCAAGCACGCAAAGCGAGACCATCTTCATGATTGATGTTGACGCTGTTAAGCTTCTAGTATCAACGTCCACTTTGTATTTAAAATAACAGCAAAAAAGGAGAAGATGGAAACATTTTTGACTCGTGTGAAAAGCGTTTCTCAAAAACTTGGTAGTCGCCCTTCCTTTTCATGAGAAACAGAAGCAACACACAGGGTTGTTGACCACAACCTGCCTGATATATTTACACTTCCTGTGTACCTTTGAATGAACAGACCGGTCCGATGGGAAATCATTTTTACTCTTGAATGATAGAAAGAATTAACCAGTGAACGAATGAATTCATAGAACATGAGACCATCATTATTCTTTTTAAATTATTTATCAAGAATTTTTGTTTCAATCATTAGACTGAAAAAGAGAGAGAGACAGTAGAGAGTGTGGGTGATGACACCTCGCAAGAGTGTGGGTGGGAGTGTGGTCAACAATCTCTATGACAAGGCCCAAAGCTTCTATTTCTGCCAAACTGGTGCCCATCATTGCCTCACCATTTTAAATATTAAATGCATCAAACTTTTCAAAGTGTTGTTTATGTGTGTCATGGAATGTAGAGTACCTTTTTTTCCATGACCTCATTTGTGTTTTAAATGTGCAGTGTAACTTGAATGGCCCTTAAATTAAGTAAATTATCATACACTCCAGTCCTACTGTGAAAAAGAAAAAGTCCTAGTAGATTTTCTAATTGTTCTCACAGTAATAGAATTCCATATTCTGGTTTTGTTGTGGTCTTGGGCACAGGAAAAGGCAGACTGACTGTTCACTTGCCCAAAACAAACACAATTTTTCCCCAATAGAGCAAACTAAGCAAAAACAGCCATATTCTCCTGTTTGTCTTAAGTAGCAAAGTCAGAATCTTTGCAAACATTGATCCAACATTTCATTTTCCATCAAGCCTGATCGATTTTCAGCTCTGCCTGTACCCCACATTGGTTTCTCCTATTGAGCTTGTTGAACAGACTACTTTTTTCTGTTTTATTTAACTACAGTTACCATGAAGATTTAGTAGTGTGCTAACATTTCAGGATTGCAGGGTCATATGAGCCTTTTGGCATTTCAATTTATTCTATAAATAAAACCATGCTTGACTCACACCTATGGAGCAGTTGAGCTGTGTTCGAATGAGCTGAGATACTATCACTCCCTCTAGTGATCACACTTCACTGACCGTTTTGCAGGTCTGAGAAGCACTGAATTATGGAAACAGCACCTCTTTTTTTTAAACTTTGAGAATCTTTTGTTAAACTTACAACTGAGAAACCTCACCGGGACCATGGTAAACCAGTGGCTTACATCATTCTGGATCCAAACTTCAGCTGTTTTGTCATTGCATGTGTGTAAAGTAAAGATGAGTTTATGTATTGCTGATCAGCATATAAAGTAAAAATTACTTTAATTTATCCACATCATATTTTTTAATGAAAAAAACCCACTTTTTTATGATCAACTGACCCCTTTTTTGAAATTGATTGCAACATTATTTTTTTTTCAGAAATGAGTGGGGTCATGAGAAGTTTCAGTTACAAAGACAGCAAATTCAGTCAGTCTCATCTGCCAGCAGAAAAGAATATAGAATGTTAATTCTGACTGATCCTGCTTGACCAGCAGACATAGAAATAAATCAAAAAACAAGGTTCATATCTGACAGTTGCGCAGCACCAGTTTTTCAACTGGCAAACAAGAGTTAGGGTCATTCTTTGTAGAACATATAGCTGCTGAACAGTTTTTTCTCTTTGCAATTAAAGTAAAAAAATACATATATTCACACACCAGCGCATTTGTCCATGAATTATCTGGTAGATTTGCAAGTTTCATGATTAACAGCTTTCATTTTGCCATTATAAACAAAAAAATATTAATATCTAATTTGTAGAATGAATCACCCATTGAAAAGTAAAATTTGAAAAATTCAAGGAGCTGAGTCCCAGTGACACCTTTCAAGTGCAGAGTATTCTGTAAAGCTGTCATCGAGTTCAAGATGATTAGAAGTCTTCCACGCTCCATTTTTCATGTCTGTGGCTTCTGAACCCTGCTGTGAACAGTGTCAACTTGTATGTGGTACTTAGCCTCGCCAGACTCTGAGGGTGATGCCACTTCTATCACCTCATGGTCCTTCGTGCTGCCTCTATCACTTTTTCCATGAGAGTCATTCCCTCGAGGCAGCTGTAAAACACTGTAAACGGTATCCACTGTGCAACTTTGCTTTGACTCAAGTTCTTCCAGTGGGCTGACAGTTGGACTGCTCATGGGGGGCTGCGTGGCATCCACATTTTCATAGGAGGCCTCGGGTTGACTGGTGGAGGAAGTTGAGTCTCTGGTTGCAGGTTTTACTGTCTGGCTTTGTATTTCCTGAGCAGTAGATGTCTGTAATTCAATGAGGTGTGAAAGGTGCTTAATTTCAGATACTTAGACAAAGCTATCAGTCTACATGGGAACACACCACTATACTACCAATGATTTAACTTAGTGAAGCAAAAGTTATATCCAAAAGCTCTTACCTGGTTAATGTTGTATTTTACCGAGCGGAGTCTCACAGCCACATAGGCAACAAATGCAAAGAGGATTACACCGAACACAACTGCTATTACTATCACCTTTGCATTGAAAGGATGTGATGTTGTGTTAGGTTTCTTATTTGATTCACTGTAGCCTAAAAAGACAAAAAATAAATATATTACAGACCATGTAAAAAGTAATGAATTGAACTGTTGAATGAATGAGATCATTTCAGTTTCAAGATATAAAGAAAGACAGTATTAATATTCTTAAATTTGAATTCAGCAAGCCTCAGAGCAGGTATTGAGTAAATTATGCTACCAAAAAGAATATATTTACATGTTTTCTCCATGTCTTCTGAGGCACTCTGTTTGCTGACATGGTTTTTTCCACTGCAGACAACAGAGCTGTTGTGAGTAGAGATTGTGATGTTTACTTTGCTGTAAAATCCATCAGATGTCCTGCAGCCATCTTGATTACAGAAAGCCAACGACCAATCACCAAGGACTGAACAGGTGACTGATAATTCGCAGATTCCAGCAGAAAGGTTGGAGCTGGGTGAACGCAGTGACATCTTGATTACTGGTTTAGGAACAGGTGCTGCAAAAAATGAACACCAGCAGATAAATGTAAGTAATCAGCTGGTTGCTGGTGCCCTCTTGTGGCAAGTTGAAGGAATAACCAACAAACATAGCAACACAAGCCACTGACAAGATTTACCTATAAATAAACAAGCACATTATTGGCATAGAATATAAAGTGAGCTGCACTTTAATGACCTGGTGATTCATTATTCAGGCCTCCATGTGCCCCCAAAGCAAAAAAATCTGATGTCATCAAATTCACATTATTTTCAGAATCACCCTACTTTTTCAAGACTTTTCAAAGAAAAACTTTTCAACTCTTAGAAATGAATGAGAGAGATGGAGGAACTTACCTTGAACAATTAACTGGTGGTTCTCAACTGCTTCTTTAAAATTGGAATCAATAATTGTGACTTTATAATGACCGCTGTCTATTTCTCTAAGTCTTGTGATGCACAAGGAGTGATTACTTTTATTGTAGTGCATTTTTTCTGTGTAGTTGTGTAAAAGTTCTTTATTAAAAACAACAGCTTCTTCATTGTAAGTCCAACGGACATCTTGGTATGGTGATGGTGGTGATATTCCAACTTGTAGACAAAATGAGTTGCCTGTCTCTTGGTAGTGGGTGGTTGGCTGGCTGACTGCCGTGACACCTGGGGTAGATAATTCAAAAGATCGTTAAATGAAAAAATCTTTGAACATGTAATCAAATATTCAGGGTATCGGCAGGTTTCAGCAGGTCAAATTTAAGACTTTTCAAAAACGTTTTAATGCAACCTTGAATGAAATTTAAGACCAAAAACACGACAAATAAAGGTAATTGTTGGGGAATCTCTGTAGTACAACCCAAGCATAGCATGAGGGTCACTCATTGAGAATCTTCCAAGTTTCCTTTTTTTCAGTTTATTGAACATAAAGTGATACTCAGTGCTCCCTGGTTCCATAGCTGTATGTATAAGTCAATTTGAGACTGGCTAGCTTGCATGCAGATAATTTGTATCCACAGCTACTAAGAGAGAAGCCTCTCTACATCTACAAAAAGAAAAAAAAAAGCACAGCAAACAATTACTAGTTCTGCCCCAACAAATTTAAGACCTTTCGGTAATATATTACAGACTAGCATGTATTATTTTCAATGAATTAAAGACATTTTAAGGCCTTAATTCTGGATGAGTTTAAGACTTTTTACAGATGTGCAGACACCCTGAAAAAGATACATGAATCAATGACACAGCTACAATTTTACTGTGACGAATCAAAGCTTTTGGTTTTTGATCATACAGTCTTGTATATTAACAGTCTGAATATTTAACACCATGCAGCATTCTACTGTTTGACATGAAAACTCAATCTTACAAGGGATTAAGTTAGATTAGGATGTATTTTCTGCAATGCTGTAGGACAAGGACAAATTTGTGTAAAAACTGAAGGAAATCCTAAACACTACTCTACTTCAGAAACAGTGCAAACCCTACCTAAAATAAAACAATCACTACTAGTAAACATGAATTCACGAAAAACCTACTTACATGAAGCTTCATCAAAAATCAGAATAACACAGAAAGCTACAAAATAAAAAAACGGTTCCAATGTTAAATAGAAAATATATATTTTCAATCTCTTACCTGTGATGATAAAACAACTCAAAAGAAGCAGCATTTTCAATTCGCTGTTCAAGTCAGTGAAATAAACCGATAGATGGGCTTGCAACTGCAAGTACACATGAAGCAAAGCGAATGCCAGATTTGTATGTCGTGGCAGGAAATAGCTCGCAAGCTGCTGCCTATTCAACAGTATCTTTTCCAAAGAAGGTTGATTTGTATACTTCAAGTGAAGACAACCCACAGAGTAATCTGAACTTACCATGTAGCGTTCAACATTTCTCTGTTCAATCACAGCACATAATCAGTCCCATTAAGAGAGCAAACATCAGAGACAACTATTGTTTTAACCTACAAGTTATGTAACTGAATGTTTACATGGTCTGCATTGAGCTTTGACGAAAAAAAATATTTTTTTCGCAGCACTGAAACTGAGGTTGTTTTGTGCAGGTGTTTGGCGTCATGCCCCACTGATTTACGACAAGTTATTGTGGTACAAAACCATTTCAACCGGAGTCTAATCCATTTTTGTTTGCATATATTTAGCTGAGTTTTGAATGTAGAGTGAAATCTGTGAGACTTGGTTTGAGCCAGAAAGAAACCAAATTTTAACATTTTGTGTGTCAATCCTGTTGTTAGTAGAGATGGCAGTATACAGTGTGTAGTAGGGAGAGTAGCCTCTTTTTTTTTTTTACATTTATGCAAACTAAACGGTAACAGTTGTACTTAGAATGCCCCAAAAAGTCCTGATGTCTAATTTCAGTTATGGTTTGTGTGACAAAAATCACCTGCCGCAGAGACGTCACCAGCAGGAATTTCCTATTTGTCCAAATTTAACCTTTTTACCTGAGAAAAAAAAACAAAAAAAATCATCCTTACTATACGACCTCCGGACAAATAATCTTTCATCACATTTCAAACAGGTCAACGTTGTAGCTTATGTGGTCTAAATTGTGGTCATGTCCTTCCTGTTAATGCCAAACCTACAAAAAAAGCTCAATACAGTCTCATAAGTGCTATCACATCGATACAACAGCCTTTGCAAAATTAATCTTTCTGTATCAGATCAACACGAAAGTAAATGTAAAATACTGTAAGTTTATTAGCCAAGTTACTTTTAAGACTCAGCAAAAACAAAGGCTCAAATGTTATTTAACCAAGAGATGGATAGATAAATATGAATGAGACTCCTTTAAATCCAAGACAGAGATAATTATAATAAGAATAATGTGCATTCATGATATACGTTGATTAACTTAGAGAATTCAGTCTATCAGTGACTTGCAGGTAACGAGTATGGTAACACCAGATATAAAAATCAACAATTAAATAAGATTTAAAGTTACTTAAACTTAAATTGACTGTACACTTTTTCTTTACTCCTAACTTTAAATTATTTAAACTTGAACAAAAATATATGACATATATCCTGATTGTGGCATTGTACTTTTTCAACGTTAGGTGAGTAAAAATAACAGAAGGTAAAATAAGTTGACCTTACTGTAACCTTTGGTTTACAAAAGAAGCTTGATGGCCATGAAAATCTGTAGCTGTATGGATACACTCAGCGTCTCATGTGGGGAAAAAATCTCGTTCTCCAGTCCGTACAAATGCAAACACATTTTTAAGCCCCTATACTAATGTAAAGAAACATTAGAATGGGGTGGGTGTCTATGAATTAATATAGACTGGACTTAATCACTGATCGTGAGGCAACATCAAAATTCCAATACATAAAATAAATTAAACTAAACATAATATCATTAACATTAAATAGTCAAGTATGTTTGAATAGATCCCGTGCACCTAATTATGACTGTTATCATCAATGGACTTTACTTAAGTTTACACACAACCAGTTTCAGATTTTACCTCTTGAAACAAATACAAACAAATACATGTATGCATGCAAAAGCATTTTTATCTGATGGTGCCTTTTTTTTGGACATCAATTCACTCGCCGTGAGGTATCGGCTATGCGCATGCGCAAACTTCATTAACTTTTAAAATATTTCCCTCATAACGGTAAAATTTTCTTGACCTTTCAACATGAAGTAACAGTTTTTCTCTATTCCATGGCGTCAAAACCTTCACAAAGACCACGAGATAACACGACTACACAAAAACAGACATCAGTAGCTATGAAGAAGTATAAATCTTAAATCTTACCTGTACAGTGCCGTTAGCTCAACGGTTAGCATCGTCATTCCCGCTAGCATTGCGGCTAACGGCTAACGGGCGTATTTCGATAAACACGGATTTAGACGGACGTAAACGATGGGCCACATGTGCCGAACATCGGAGAGGTAAGTTATTGTGAAGTTTTTACCTGCAACCACCTTTTGTACCTCCCAACCGACGAAGACTGTTTCAGTTAATTTCTTCAGCGTTTTCTTCATTCTCTCCCCGCGCGCGTCCTCTCGGCCGCTCGTGCACCCGCTGCTCCGGTCAACTTTAATGACAGATACAAAAATACAGAGTCAGGTTCAATTTTTTTACATTTTATTTTCGTATCCCTTTATTATTATTATTATTATTATTATTATTATTATTATTATTATTATTTTTTTTTTTTTTTTTTTTTTTTTTTTTTTTTTTTTTTTTTTTTTTTTTTTTTTTTTTTTTTTTTTTTTTTTTTTTTTTTTTAACTTTTCCCATTTAGTTAGCACACACATTGAAGTGTAAAAAATATGGGACTCTCATTCATTTTCCACTAAGCCCATAAGCATATGACTCCATACAGCTGATTCCTAAATGAAATTAATAAATGCCAAAGCAAAACTTCTGTGTATCACATTGACACGATGTATGATGACTAGAGCCAGACTGATTAATCGGGCCAATTATAAGTTGTCATGGATTAATCGACATCGGCCGTCATGTAGCTGATGTGTAAATTTTTTTATTCTGGAGATTGGTCGTTCCTGCACCTGCGTGTCTGTGTCAGGCTGCATGCTGCTCTCTGCTAATGATAATGCTACTGATAATTCACACATCCACCATTACCTAATATGGGACAAAGTAAGGCAATCTAACATCTTGTAAGATGCTTTTTTTGCAAATAAAGAGAAATGCTCCTGTCAATCCACACGTCCACCATTTCTAATAAAAGACTATAATATGGCATTTTAACGTTGCTGTGTCATACCAAAAATCATATTTTAGGTATTATAACAATTTGTGTTCATGTACAGTATATATCCGGTGTGTATTACCATTCTTATTTCCTGTATCAGCAGATATATTGGATATTGGATATCGGCTTTCTTTTGCCCCCAATATCGGTATTGGCATCGGCCCCAAAAATCCCATCATAGGTCGGGCTCTAACAATGACGCTCAGACCCATGATGCTTAATTTTTGAAAACTTTGACACATTAGAGACATTGCCGTATTCACCCAACTTAATCCAAACACTGTGATCGATCTGATTAAATATTTAACCCATTTCACTCATCTGTAGTGCAGAATGACTTGAAATCCCTTAAATGTCTCGCAGTGCTTTTTGAGTAGTTTGTCTAAGTAGAATACCTGCAGTGCATGCACAAATGGGCAATTGATCCAGTATGACAGGAAACAGAACAACCAACTGGATATAGAAGAAACCAAACAGCACGTTGGCCATTTGGATGAAATATTTGAGTACAAAAAAACACAATAACAATAAGATGGAACAGTTAACAGACGTTAAGTTTTATGCACTCTGCTAAAACACAAAGCAAACATTAGGTATGGATTCTGCTGGCACTTTGGCAAGCGTGTCACCCAATCCATGACAAACCATCCTCAATGAATGTAGGGGCCTATTTCACCTTAAACTTGATTGCCAAGTACAATGTGTTTACGAGACCTGTAAAGTGCACATAGTTCATTCCCCTCTTTCTTGAGACTGTTTACTCTTGAAAAATGAAACCCACCTACCTGCAGTACAATCCTTTGGCCACTGAGTTCAGCCCCTGAAAATGGTTGAGGTCAAATGTGCAGGACCAGGGTTCTAGGAGGTGAGATCAACAAATTTTCAGGAGTTTCGCTAATTAAATATTATGGAAATCACAAACTTGATGACCAAGTGGCTTCCAGTATAACTAAAAATTGATTTCTTGTGAGTTGTACAATAAAAAGACACGCAGGAGTTGTTTTCATCCTTACATCCATGGGTATCTTCAGAGACAATTCAAGACAGAATAATTATGCACACAAATGAACTTGGTGTAAATAAGGTATTTATTAAATACAACACTTAAAAAGTGCTTATTTCAGAAGTTAGACCAAGGAGCTTCCAGTTATGATTGATTCATATACATTTCATTGTTGGTTCTGCGGTAAACCAAGCGCAGTCCTTCATGGGACATTGGGAAATTTTCTGTTAATTTCAGTTCTTTTTTTATTGTGCTTTGGGTTTCTGTGTTTCATTGAAAGTGTTTAAAATTTAAAATATCATTTGAAATAGAATATATTAATGATTTTTAATTGAATTCTCCAATTTTTCTCACGTAACATTTAATTTCTTAATTTACTTTTAAAGCATTGTATTGTCTTAAATTTGCAAGAGCAAAAATTTGAATTAATTTAATGTATGACTCATAGTACCTGGGATAAAGATCAAAACATGCAGTTCTCATGCGCCAATATGTTCTGGAGTGGTGCACAACTGATACTTTTCAAACAACTGTGATCAACGGTCACATCAGAAAACGGGCGACATAGCTTCAAAACATTGAACATAACATCAATAAAACTGAACACTGAAAATGCAGAGCATTTTCAAAACAGAGGTTGTAGGAAAACATAGTCTTATGCACTGTACAAAGGTACTGAACACACACACACACACACACATCATTCACCCTAAAGGCACTGTGTGGCACTGCATCCTGGAAAAGTTACAAAAACCAAATGCACGCCTTGGCAAAAGTCATGTTTGTACAACAAGGGGTGATGGTGGAAAATGGTGTCTTCATCCCAGAAAAACACAGATTCAAACGTTTAGTCTTCACAGAGTCTTCAACAGTATAACAGTATTCACAAAGTTGCCCATTTTCAAGCAAACATCAAGGTTTAATCATTGATTACAGTGCATTAGGTCTCATAGTTAGTTCAGTTATTCTCTTATGTGAAATGCCACTTTTCTTCAAGTTAAAGTGCTTTTAGTAATATTACTAATCAATCAGAAACACACTTAAGAGAGAAAAGACATTCATATCAAAGAGCACAGTGTGTCCTGGAGCATCGAGTAACAGTGTGGTTAGAAACTATCAGGTACATTAAATATGATACATTCCTTTATCTCCCTTGTTAGAAAATAAAATAGTTCCAGTATTTTTCCCTAACTACTGAAGGTCTTCCATTGATAAAAAAAAAAGAAAACAGTACTTTGATTCAGTGAGTGCCACCTGTATCTGAAGCTTAGCTGAACCGCAAAACTCATCTTATGAGGTCAGTTTGTCCATTATCAAGTTCCTGTTTCTTAAACTAAAGGAAGAAGAGAGGGGTCAGAAAATTTGACTTGACACGGTCTCACACTCTTTTTGTATCCCATGTAAAGCTTAAAAACTCAAGTTGTAATAACTTTCAGTGTAAATGCAGACAGAACTAACCTCAAAAGATGAAGGTGTGACAGAGTTGGCAGGAAATCAAATATAAAAACTGAATGTAGGTGATAAAAGGTTGACATAGAGTGGAGTTCTCTCTAAGTATCTTGAGTTGGTTTTTTACTTTTGTCCCTTTTGAAGTTTGTTTGCAGACACCTTCAACGTGTTGTCAACAAGTGTGTAGTTAAAAAAAGCAGAATATGTGGTTTTTGCCCACAGGCAGCCAGGTGTTCAGTTTCACAGTTCACAGTATAGGCGTGCAGTATGTACAGGCGCGAGAAGGTGTTTTTCTGCTGGAGTTTTTTTTCTTTCACATCCTGCTGCCTCAAACATTGCTAATACGAACACTCAGAGGGCTGCTATCTCTGATCCGCCCCCGTTCTCTCCCCCTCTCCTCCCCTCTGTAGCTCTCCTCCAGGCGCATCTTCTCCGGGTCCATCCCATCCTCCTTGCTACCATGGCGGCGGGACGCCTGCGATGGAGGACTCGGAGGCAATGCCTGCTTGAAAAGAGGTGGGGTTTTGGTTTTGGCCACCTTGTCAAAAAAGGCAAAATCCGCCACGTATTTTCCTGATGGGGACAGGGAGACGACGGGCGGGAACTCGTAACCCCAGAGGATCTCATCGGGAAGGTAGGACGTTCGAACCTGGCAGGTAGCGGAGGTTGGCTCCACTGTGGCGCTCATGATCACCAGGAGCTCAAAGTCGGCAAGCTCTGGGTCTGTCCATCCACCGCCTGAGGAAATAAAACACATCAATTAAAACATCTGAAAGAGTCCAAGGCCCTCATGCATGTCCTCTTATCAGACAAATCATACCACCAGTGCAGAACGTCAAATGTCCAGGAAACTTCCTGGGAAACCATACTCCATACCTCTACAATCTGAATTTGCTGGATATCTCAACATTGTCATACTTTTTCAAAGGATTCATTTAATCCCTAGGTATTCACTCTCTTCGCATATTACATCTTAAACAATAAGCACAACCTTGGCCATCCTTAAAATAGCCTGGAATGGTGGGGTCTACCGCCGTTATATTTAATGTTCTGTCGGGGCATTAACCTGACTCATGCACAACAAATCGAACCACTGATGCTACCCATTTTATTCTCAACATCAGTATAAATGGTGTGTTTTCATCGCTAATGGCTGGACAGTTCCAGTACGATATCTTTACAGAAAAGTACAAGAAATATAATGAGCTGCCAAATTCACCACATTACACAAAGTCAGCCCAAATTGACCAAGTTCATTTGCATCCAGCCTCCCAGATTACATCTTAAAATGTATCAATTATAGCACTGAAATGAACAATGTCCTAATATTTTTATTAATTTACATTTTCTGTTAAAGTCACAAGCGAAACCAAAGGATATATCAAGTAACTTCTCACAAAACATTCTGCAGAAACTCAACAACTTTTACAGCAGACATCTTTGAATGAATGGATTGGAAAATTTGATGAACTACAAGAACACAGTAGCGGACACAACATTACATTAAAATCATGAAATGGTGCAAAAAGGAAAAACTGATGGACAGAAATCATCTAGAATGCAGGAGAATAAATATTTGGCAATATTGCCTCTTAGTGGAGAATATTTTCTTTGGTCATAAGCAAAGATGTTTAAGCAGTGTGTAACATTGTAGAAAACTGATCACTTAACATTTGGTATCAAGAGACACCTGAGGGGCAGGTGAGGTTTGATTCTATAAGTCTGTGATCCGGTTACGAAGAAATCAGGATTAAAACTCGGGGCACATTTTGTTGCCCCCTATACAAAAGCATCATCTGGTCTTGCTCTGTCTCCAAAAGGCCAAAATAAATTAGACCTACAACCAATGTCATTGTAAAAGGACGATAGAGGTCTTTATATCCATCTACACATCAAACGACCCACTATGACGTTGCATAGCAGAAAACTGAATTTCTGTCATCTGTTTGCTAAAGACATCCAGGAGATAATGGATGGTTTATTTCAGTAGAAAGAAAGTCATCATTGTGGGTAAGAAAAGACAGACAAAAAAGAAAAAAAACCCCACAGAAACACACATCCTGTCATCTCCAAAATACAAAAACATCCCACTTACACACAGTTTCCAAAAACACTCAACCGGATCTGACACAGACACTCATCAAAACAGAAATTATTTCTTAAAGTTGAAAACACACACACACAGAGCATGTTAGAAGCTATTCATTGATAAATATTTGACATTTTTTTTATGGGGGATTCACTCGTCAGTCATTCACACAAACCGCCTTCATACAAGAGACACACCAGCGGATATACGCGCTCAAACAAGCACACACCTGTATCAACAGGCCTCACTCAGAATGCAGACTCGGTCATCTGTCCAAACAGTCCTTCCTCTAACCCAGACCCAATGATGCTCCCATTGGAGTAAAAAACACCAGGTTTCGCAACTGCATGTACACACCATGACAGAGTTTGGGGGATCTTTATATCATATGCCTTTCATGGGTGGAACAAAGGGACATTCATAAAAGAAGTGGTCTCTACATCATCCTGAACAGCATTGCTTGGTTGACCAATTTCGTATTAAATATCTTTTCAGCGAATGCACTTTTTAGCATGACATTTCTGAAAAGCTTTTCAAGATTCACACAGAATGAAATCTTTACAATAGTTATTGTCCAAACATTTCTTTCAGCACTAGCGTCTACCTCAGTGATTCCCAACCTGTGGGTCGTGGCCCCCTGGTGGGCCGCAAAGGTGTTGCAGGTGGGCCCCACATTGTTTCCAAAGTAGTTTGATTTTAGTTTGAACGTGTCTGTGTATGTATGTTGGAGGGGTGTTTACATAAAGTTAAAAACATACAGAAAAATGATTTAAATGTAAAAACTCAGTCCAGGGATACCAAATAGTTTCTGGTCATTTTTTTGCTTCCATCACATTTTTAACTCACTGTGGTCTCATTTTGAATCACTGAGTCAAGCCTAAACTCCGAAGATTTTTGAAGTGCAAGTATATGGTGTGGATTCATCATTTAGGGCTTGATGAAAGTAGAAAAAAACAGAGAATATTTCGTTCTTTCAGAATCTAAGGAACGCAAACCACTGATTTTCCATTAATTTTCAAAGAGACATGAGAATCAAGGTGATGTTAGCATCACATGGCTTCTATATTCGTGGGGTTGGAGGTGGGCCGCAAAAATTTTTAAGACTTAAAAGTGGGCCCTGAGTCAGAAAAGGTTGGGAACCACTGGTGTAGCTGAAGAAATGTGGTGATGAATGAAATATTTGGACCAGCTCACCTGCTGTTCACTGCTCTTACTCTAGGGATTCTACAAATTTTGTCACCTCAACAATATGTTTATGTCACATGTTGCTAGTCAGCAAATATTGGTGCTAAAACTGAAGCATGACTCATGCTACCCTTTTTTGTGGTTGTTGTTGTTGCGGTTGTTTCCTTGCAAATTGAATACAAGCTTGCAAAACAATGCACAGTATGTGGTAAACAACATGCTGCACTGTTTGCTCACAGTAGATGCACAGGAAACAGAAACTGTCATCATTTTTTTTCTAGCTTGCTAATTTGTATAGCTCTGAGTTGTGATTCCGTCGAATACAGTGTGCATGTTAAACGATTTACTCGCATAAATTTTTGTACATTTAAGCTGAGTTCACAGTCTTGTGTTAGCAAAACAGAATTGCAAAGATGATGGCACATAGTTCATTTTACTCTATATTTTGTTGGCATCTAATAGCATTCAGTGATAAGAGAAGTCAGTTTTCGGGATCACGCTTTACTTCTAAAGTGCTGCAGGGTTGTGGGGATTTTTTTCTTTGGGCGTTTACGCCTTTAATGTGAAAGGAGAGGACAGTGGATAGAGCAGATGAGAGCACAAATCTGGGCTAACCACACAAGGGTGAACCTCACAGAGTGCGACCTAAACCGCGAGGCTATCTGCGCTCCAGCATGCTACAGTTCAAAGAGGGGGCGCTCTCTTTTCACCGACTTTAAACATGGATCTAAATTAACAGTGCTGAATGTTCAGATTATATTTTTAAGTTGAAGAAATCTCTAAATCTATCTTTAAACTTAAAAAAACACTTAGTTCTAAAAATAGCACAAGACCTTCACGAGGTCTTGATATTGTCAGAAATGATGACGCCATCCCATCAGGATCCCATAACTGGTTCATGACATGTTAAAGTGGTGAGCCTCAAACACCAAGGTCTGCTCAAAGCTCCACCAGTACAGGCCTCACAAGGCCAGCCAATCAGAGGGCAGGGGGTTTGTGGAGCTGGAAGCCTTAAAGAGACAGCATTTCAGACAGAGGCTGAGGACCCATTTTGAAGGGTTTTGTAAAACACCAGGGTGAGAAAAATAAGAATTACATTGAGCTGTAAAACATGTAAAGCTACTATGGGGGCACCAGAGGGACACAGTACAGATTATAAAAATAATCCCCTCTTCAATCCAAAATGAAAATATGATTTTTTTTAACCTATGCCAAGGCATCGGCCATTCACAAAACTTAACATTAACAGAGATAACCTTGATAGAAGGACTTGTCTGTGCCATCCCCCAGCGCCCTTTTTTCGTGTCTCCTTTACCGTTTACCCTGACTTCCTGCCATTGTGGCCAAGTCTATAACTTTCTATTCTGATTGCCCTAGTTTTGAACCTTGCCAACCTTATTTTATCTTCCACAGCATTGGGAAAGTCCTCCACCTGTGCACTTTTTTAAACCTTGAATGTGTAGGTTATAAGTCATAAAAAGTTTCATAGGAAATTGAAGTTCTTTGAATGAATCATGGCGGTGATTTCCAACAGTGGGTGCAGACATGGCTTGACAGGTCTTTTCCTATAGACAAACCCCACAGAGTCTTGCCCTCATGAAGCAGTGACTCACATAAAGCCAACTTTCAGAAAGAGTACCAAGTGCCCCTTAGGCCTGTATTCAGTGTTTATATCAGATCAGACACCATGAAGTTAGCGCTGCTGGAGTTGTAAGAGTCTGTTTAAAGAGCCTTTAAGAGCGGGGAAGCATGGTGTGCTCAATCATGGGAGCATGTCCGAGAACTGCTGACTCTTACATCCACAAAGGGCACCCATCCAACTTTTCATACATCTCTTTGGTCTGTATGTATTTATCAAGCTCAGGGCCTCAACGCTATGAAAGATGAAGACAAAGATTATTGACTTTCAAGGTTGACTGATGTCTTATTGAGAAGTTTGTGTTGCTTCCTCACTCAAATTGAGTTATCTGCTTTTTGCAATAAATATCCGGTGCACTGCTTCTTTTTTTCCCTCGCAATGAGGGCATCTCTTCTGTTTCATGACAGGAAACCACTGAGATGCCGCAACAACTCGAGCATAGTAGAAAAAGTGGCTGCTGTTGCAGTTTAGAGTGACATTTAGAGTAATGATAACTGTTGGACTCATATTTGAGCGGCAATGCCATCAAAATTGGTTCAGAAAATCAAAGACATAAAGAAAGGGTCAAGCTGAGGGGGAATGCAACAATATGTGAGGGAAATCAAGTATGAAATTTACTCCTCTGTTTCCCAAAGAGAAATGATAAGAAGAAAGATTTACGAGTGTAAATAACGCAGTGACCAGAGTCCATCCGTCTGCCTACCAATGCCTTCGAGACTTCCACCGCTGCTGTAAGTGGATCTGCGCAGGCTTCGTGTCAGCACCCCGGACTGTACAGCATTGTGCTCTAATGAGGGGTGTCTATGAGCATCTCTCTCACACACATTCCAGCCAGAATGAAAACCTCTCCTTCAGTGCCAAACCAACCCAACTCTGGACGGTTAGAGGCCGCCAAGCACGCAGCACATGACCGTAAATACCAGCACACCTACAGACACATACTTACGGAGTGTACTGTATATACAGTTATTCTCAAGACTTATTGATCCCAAATAACAATACTGACCTGTTATAGAGACATGTTGTCATCTGAGTATTAAAGTTTTCTTTGATTTGGAAATGACATTTACAAGATAACTCATGAAATTTAGAAAAAGGACAAATCTGCAAATCTTCACTGAAAAATACAAATTTGAATTCTCTTATCAGACCTAATAAGAGCCACAATCACTTGATAGATCCAGAAAAATGTCTCGTTTCAAGATGTTAAAAGACCAAAATGACACTAAAGCTGTTTATAAGGAGATAAAAAATCTGCCAAACCAGTCAGAAAAATTTACTTTATTTTCCCAAAGAAATATATGATTCTATTGTCATAGTATCACAGGATAATAATACAGAAGAACTATATATGAGTTTTTAAAATAGTCCACACACTAGCAAAATGTGTAGTCAGCAGACCCGTAGCCTGTCGATCATGTGTTATGTTCAATGGATCAGTTTTAATGTTGAGTCCTGAACCGTATGTGCCGGTTGTATGCCATTTCTCTGAAGTTCTTTGAAATCCTTTGCCTATTCGGTCAAATGGGATATTTCCAAATATACTGCCTCTCAAATTTCTCATTTCCTAGATTATAGATTACTGTGGAGATGTACCTTTTGCTGCCCAGGCCCTGAGGGGACTGTTTTCATCAATGGTGTGGTAGAAAGTCAGAGGGATGATGAGGAAGGGGCTGTCACTTGACGTGTCCACCTGGAAAGGTACATTGCGCTGGTCCAGCCGCACCGTCTCGCCCTCCTTTGTCAGGGACGTCTGAAGCAACTTCCCCGTCACCTGGGAGCCAAGATGGAGTCAGTAAATGAAGCCAAGAAGTTGCAGTAGGCATCCTGTAACCAAAAGGCCCCAGGTTTAATACCTGCAATGGCCAGAAGGCTACATTTATCAAAAGTAATGTGTCCTTGATAGTGGCAGCAACTGACATCCTCCAACACAAAGATTGGCATCAACATGTTTTTAAAAAATCAACATCTTACCAAATTGACTGGCTGGAAGGAAGAGACTCAATTGTAACCATCAGCTATGAAAATGGCAACAGATTACCCAAAAGCGACCTACATACCTGGCATCCTAACAGCAGGCTTTTGCGCATGTTGGCCACTCGGATCATGAGACACGGTCGACCCTCGTGATTAGACACGACAGCATGTTGACTGAACTTCACTGTCTCACCTCTCTTCTTGGGACGAGCTACCTACAAGAGGAGGAAATCATCTTAAAGCCTTGATGTAACAGGAGAAATTATCCTTCCAGTAACAACCCTGATTACCTGCAAGGATTATCTACAGGGCTTATCGGCAGCCTCTTTCTGGGAAGGTTGTTTGACTTTACGGAGAGAGGAAACCATATATAACTGTGTCTGAAATCTTGTTTTTGACTGATTGCTACAATCAGTGTGGTGCTAATCTAATAGTTTGAGTGCTGACTCAGGAGTCCATTGCTGTTATCAAAAGGTCAGAGAAAAACTTACTGAATTGTGTCACTTTGAAAGCAGACCATAACAGACTTTCTGTACATTTTGATAACTTCAGAGTTTTTGTTTTACAGCTCCAGAAAATGAAGTTGGTGAGTGTAATGTATGGCTTTCATCACCTTCTTGAAAACTAGATTTCACACTTTAGGTTTGCTCCAAACTACAAACTTCACCCAAGTACCTTAGCAAGGAAGGTGCCAGTGATGAAAATCTCCATCACCATAGTAATAACCAGTTGGAATATGAGTAGAACAATGGCGACAGGACACTCCTCGGTGATACACCGGAAACCATAGCCAATGGTGGTTTGGGACTCCAGGGAGAAGAGGAAGGCTCCTGTCAGGGTCTTCACCTCCATAACACATGGAGTATGATTGGAGGGGGGGTCAAACTCTGGAGGGAGAGAAGAAGTTGGTTTTTCACAGCACATCAAAAGAAAACTTGAATCAAAGCAGTTGTCATTTTGTTTGTTTGGTCCTGTGAAGAAACAGGGCTGGCATTGGCAGATGTAAGGACAATGGTTGAGGGATCTAAAAGTTATTTTGGGGGGCTAAATAGGACAGCCAAAGACAGACAGGAAATATGGGGTGCAGAGTGGAGGGAGTACATACAGCTATTAGTCAAAGGTGGAAACCAAACCAGCTTAATTACATAAGGTGCCAACTCAAAACTCAAACCACTAGGCCAACCCAGTTACCAGGAACAACATTTTAACAGTTTGTCAATAGTGCAAGGTATCATGTTGTTTGTGATTTTACTGAATGTACAAAATAGACTTCTGTTTATTTTTCCAAGAGAGCCATAGTTGAGACCTTTTGCTAGAAATGTAAAATTTAGAAAATGTAATAATAAAATGGCCAAAGGATCACTAGTGTTGGTATGACTTATTTCGTGGTACCATGCATCTCTATGACCAGGGAACAAAATGTAGGGAATTCTTTGGGTATTCACCAAGACCAATTTAGTTCGATAGCTTGCTCATTGGGAGGAGCTCACCACCTCCTGTCTTACCCAGCAGATCTCCATGCACCATCGCCACAAGGTACCAAAGCACTCCAAACACGAACCAGGTCCCAGCAAAGGTGGCAGAGAAGAGGAAGAACTTATAGCGCCATTGCATGTCCAGGAAAGTTGTCCAGAGGTCCCGGAGGTACAGCGCTCCACGCCCGCTGACATGCTCGATGCGTACATTGCTTCGTCCATCTTTTGAGAGGACTCTGCGCCTCCTTCGAAGAGCGTTAGGCCCCCCAGCTTCTTTTCCTCCAACTCCTGCACCAGCACCTACAGCCCCCCCTGTGGAGCCCAACAGAGGCTTGGTGATTTCAGTCTGCGTCTGGGAGTGACATACCTTCTGAGGGGAGGAGCCTTCAGAGGACGGCGGGGTGGCTGAGGTCATGGCTGGTGCTGTTGGAGGTTGGAGACAGAAAGAAGAAACAACAGGAGGTAAGCAGAATGAATAGAAGAGATGGGACTGTAAGATGAAGTGAACAGCAGGTGAGTTGAATGAAAAGGTTCAGGATGCATGAAAAGCATAAAAGAGGATACATTTTATAACCACGTGAATGAGAAAAATGACGTGGGGGAACATTCAGGGGGAAATGAAGGGGATTAGGGGCACGTTTTTCAACTTGACAGTGTTCTGGCTGTCCACAGTGGTCCATTTAAGCCCCTTCACTCCTTTCACTGGAGGCAGCTGGCCTTGTCAAAATAAAAGTCCTCTTTCAGCATGAAGGCACAGCTGCTCTTTCACATTAAAAGCCCGATAGTGCAGGCTCATTCACGTGTTGGTTGCACGAGACAGCGACTGAATCGAGATGAGGCGACACTGGTAGCTGTTTTTCCACGTGAGAACCAACACCAAGGACCAGTCTTGAATCTCAAGTCTGTGATCTTCTACTGAACCACTCGATGTTCTGCTCTGCTGATTGAAAGCTGGTTTCAATCTCTCCATTTACTGTTGATTCAAATGCAACAGTATATAGCTTACTACTACTTAGGCTCTATGTAGACTAAGCACAAATCACACTTTTAAGACCAGAACAACAGATTCAGCATGTCATTGGCCGAAACAACAAAACCCATCTGCTAAATTCACTTTTTTTTGGAAAACTAAAAAGAAGTACAGTTTTCTGGCATGCTGCTATGGGTTCTTAATGCATGACATGCTGACTCTAGACAGTTGCTTTAATAATTGCTATCAAAACCCAGTATTAGTGCCATATAAAATAAATATAAAAAGTTTACCCCTACTTTTTCTGGATCATTTTGCACTTATCCTTTGAAAGGTATCCCCATCAGTTGTCGCGATGTTAGGGAATTAGAGTGCTGTTCAATAAATGCCTCCACTATCACCCACTAGTTGTGAAGTTAGGTCAAAATCAAGCAACTCTGGAGGCCATAGTATCAAACCCATCAAATCTTTTGCACCTTTTTTTTAAAGTGAAACTAAGAACCATAAGCAACCAGGTTCACTTGACAACCATTTATCAAATATGACCAACTTTGATGAGTGATGGTGCACTTGTTTGCAAGTCCACACAGTCACTCATTGCTCAAGCACGTCTGTTGTCAATTGAGAAGTGTCACATGAGTACCAGACAATGGTGGTGTAATGTGATGGAATAGGGGGTGTCAAGTGTATATTCAGTGAGTCGCCCCTAATCCACCCTTGGTTGCAATGGACACTTATTGTCACTACATTGTTTTGTTGTCTTAGTTGTACACCCTTAACAGTTTTACCCTCCACTATGCTGTAGTCTTTCTCCACATCCTTCTTTTTCTCACTCTCACTCACTGTCAGCTAAATAGGCCCTTTTGTCTCAAACTGCCTCTGCTTTCCGGGGCGAATATAGCAAAACCAAAAACAAAACAACACAAACAAAAGCCAGAGAAACCAGGGCGATCTGATATGCTCTGTCCTTTCCTGTCCTTTCTGACCCTTCTCTCTCCTCCCTCCACGCTGGAGCTCACACTGAGTGAATGAATAGAGATCTGTTGTTGATGTCTGTGCTCTGAATACTAAGATGTGGAGGGGGAGAGAGGGGAGGAAGGCGGGATCAAGAGGACGCCCATGTGATTGGCCGTGTCCATCACCAACTGAACTCTGAACCCCGCAGAGCTCCTGCCTACACATACAGTAAACACACATGCATGTATTGAACATATAGACCTTTTGAATGGTTTGAACGCAATACAATATCAGTTATTGTCTGAAGGAATGTTTGGTTTGCAAAGCAGTGACCTGACACACGACACGAGGCAGCTGCTCACTGCACACATGACAACGAATGGTTAAGATTTGCCTGAGGTTAGCTTATGTGTTTCATAGCCAAAAGATCCCATGATAAATTCAAAGTTAACTACATTTATACACTAAAAGATTGTTCCTTGTGTAAAGTTCTAAAAACTGCAGCATAATCGATCAAGCAGACAATCCTGAGCATGTTTTTCAAGCCATCTCTCCAACCTAGATTTAACTTTTAGCTAAAAACTTGTTAGGAAATTGTGAAGGTCTTTGGTGTGTGGCTTTGTGGTAGTCATCTCTCAATTGGGAAATTGGGGATTTGATCCCAGCTCCTGCTCCTGGTTTAGGTGCCAGAAAGGCTAGAAAGGTTCTGTTTAAATACAAGTCCATTTACCATTTAAACAGTGCTGGTGCCAAAAATGCAGTGATAAGAAAACAAGATGCCAGTTACCTGTGTACCACATAGTAAGGTTACAGTGGTCACTGGTCAAACACTGAGGGCCCAATCTACCAAAGGTTTGCATGTATTAAAATACATGTAAACTTGACAGCGCGCATTGCTGATTTACTAACCAGCTGCTCTGAGGAACGAGTCTGTGAAATGATCAAATAGTACGCCCAATCCATTTAGCATGTCTGCCTTCATGAATATGCAGAATATTAGAAAATATACTGGGAGGAGCAGATGCAAATGTAATCATTTAGCACCCGCAGAGTAATTTGTCAAACCTGAAACGTATTGCGGTCTATGTTTTTGAGTTTTTATCTCGTGAGTTTGAAAGGCAGGTGAAACTGGGACAGCATTACTCACAAATAACTGTGGTCAATTAAAACAAACCACAACAGCTTTAAAAACACTGAGCCTGATATATGATTTGGAGTCTCTCTCTCTGGGCACAACAGGTTGGCATAGATGCACTGTCTCAGAGCCCATGATCATGTCAATGGTAAAATTTATATTTTTGGAAAACAGCGTTTTGTTGTATTGCTCCGTGCTAAATTTTGATTGTTAGACAGGTATGGAGAGTCAGAGCTTTTTGTCTTTTTTCATTTCGGTCAGAGTGGACAAGGCTGGGGACAGAGTAGGAAACAGGGCAAGAGTGGGGAATGACATACAGGTAATCGGCCACAAGGTTGGCTCGAACCAAGGCCAGCTCAGGACCTAGACTGCTGGGCCATCTGCGCCTCTCTATTAAATCGTCAACTCTTTATCACTAAAACAATGAGATTGAGAAAGCTAAAACGCTTGTTCCCTTTTACGTGAGCAATCCACAGATTAGGACACTGTTCGCAATCCCAAAATTTCAACTTGGACACTGTTCAGTGCTGTTCATTAAGGGCACTGTATCAGGCAACAAATGTCAGAACATGCATCCGTTGTAAGCATACATAAATTTGTTAGCGTAGGTCAACAAAAGTAGTCACTTGATGTGTAAAGCAGTGGGTACTTAAACATGGATGAGCACTTTTTCAGACTTTGTGTCTGTGTATGGATACAAATTTTCTTCTTTGTATGATTGGCAGCAGAACATAACTTTTGAGGTTGTTTCAAACTAACTAGAAAAAGGTTTAAGGAATTTTGGACTTTACACCAGTAGTTCCAACAATTTTTCTCAAGAGCCTCAAGTTCCCGAAGGATTTGGTTGTATTGCAAGTTTTTCAATTCAGAGATTAAGATTTTCAAGCTGATTTATGTCCATGTTGGTATAACTAAAATAATTCTTATGAAAAGTTTCTGTCAAGCTGCCAGTAACACTGATTGACACTCTCTCTTCTAAAATGACTTTTCCCATTCATCGGACAATCACACTCAAGGTTAGAGATCTCTTCCTCTCCGTCCGGCTCACCATCCCTCTCCTTCCCTCTGTCCCGTGTGCACAAGAATCCTTTGTTTTCCAGGAGATGAAAGGGACAAAAGCCACCATTGAAAAATACGACTGGATGAGCGAGTGAGTGAAAAAAGAGAGCAAGTTAGACAGGCAGAGGAGAGCGGTACGGAGCGTAAAGTGTGTGTATGTGTGTGTGTGTTTGCGACTGCGTTTGATGGTGTGTGAGTATGCAGAGCTTGACATTTTGAGGGGGCAGAGATTGGGGGAAGAAGAGGGGGGAATAATTGGTTTCGGGTGACAAAAGGAGTGAAAAAGGAAGAGGGAGAGAAATGGATGGTTAAGGAGAGAGGAAGGGGTACTTTGGGTGAAAGTGGAGGAAATAGATCGGTGACAAAAGACGGTCATTAGTATTCCAGAGGAGAGAGTAATCCCTTCCAACCAGTCCTCCCTGTCCAGTGTCCACAGCCATAAAGAACTCCCTGCAGCAAGTACACTGCGCTGAAAAGACTCAATACAACAAACTCTGAATGGCTGTGAGCAGTGTCCACACCACAGCGGCCTCCACACTGGACTGAAAGGATGTCCAAACATCAACACAGCTCATGCCAAGAAGGCATCTGCTTAGCCAACACAAGACGTTGAAACCACAAACCAAGGGGAGCCAAATCAAGCACATTGCCATACAAATGAGCTTCTGTTTGGTTCCTATGTCTTTATATTTACAGTGAAAGACAGTCCTGTGGTCAGAAGAACAGAGAGCTTTTCTTAACTTCCTTTTGATTTCACTTTGAATCCAGTTGTCATTTAATCACTTGTTGTTAAATCAAGCTATCTCAAAACATATAAACCACTTTGTGTGTCTTCAAGCCAGTGGTTCACAACCTCATTTTTCCAGCAACCCCGAAGACGTTTTCTTTTCGGGATTAAAGTCCCAGCAATTGCATGCGACTTCATCACGCAAGCAATGACATAGCTCTCACCTCTAACCTCTCAGATGCTTTCAGTGCCCTCTCAAAACCTTTCTGAAGTACACTCACTCCTTATCCAGCTCCGGCAAATTTAATTTTAAATAAAAACCCTTGATTGTCTATGTCTCAAAGAGTCTTTTGAGCTCATTGCGTTTCTTGCTCTTGGCAGACAGGACGTTACCACATAACAGACATTTTGGCCCCTTGTCTTCGCCTTCAATGTCTTCAAGGTTCAAGGTTTCTTTACTGTGCCCGGGGCGATTTGTGTTACATTCAGTGGTGACGGATAAACAAAACACTACAATAAATTACCCCACAACATTACAACGTTTAAGAAACTAGCAACGTACCGGCAATGTTCTGCCAATGAGTTATTGATCGATGGAAGCTGAATCTGTAAACATCTATAAACTCCAAAAATTTGTGACTCGTACATTCAAAGTTTACTTTCTCAAATATTTTTCATCATAAGGCCCTAACATGCCTTTCATGGTGTCTTGGTTCCTCTTGAAACCATCTTTATGAGGCCAGGTGGGCAAAGATATCTTCCTGTTAGTTTTCTATTTTTCCAGACTAAGTGCAAGTTTATGTTTATACAGGTTGAAGTGGGGGCACTCAAGTCGCGGTCCCTGCGCAGTCAGATGATCGTAGCCGTCAACCAAGATGTGCCAGCTCTGAAAGCTTCATTTGCTGCATTTTATTTGAACTAGATTTATATTTGGGGATGTGAAAGTATCGAATACAGTTGTTTAAGATGGTGTGTGGTGTTTCATTTAGAAAGGCTAATACTTAATTTGAAAAATGTATCAGTCTTTTTTTCTTTTTTTTTTTGATCAATTACTAGACTTTCCAGGTGACCCCACGCAAGGTCCTGGACCCAAGGTTGAAAAACACTGCCTTAAGCTATAAAAATATAAGGTCCTTGTTTAAAAAAATGCAAACAAGTCTGCCATAAATATTTATCGTATAAAATAACAACCTGTGACAGAAGCGTGCTTGAAACCTGAAATGTTAAAAAAGGAATTATATTTAACAAAAAGTAGATGCTGACAAATCTAGAGGTTAGCAAAACTGAAGACAACAGATAACATCAAGTTCTTCACAGTGTCTTTAAGTAACAATGACAAATCACTTTGCCAACTCTGGCTGACATTAAAAAAGTTAGCAGTGAGCTGTTGGTCTTTAATATAGCATGGGTTAAAACAGGGAGTGCAAGTCAAGTTGTGTAAGATCCGTATTTTCTGTGGGATTTCTTGGATTAATTTTATGGTAATGGTGGACACTGTCGAAAAAAAGGAGGTCAGAGCAGAAGAATGCTAAACAAGAGAGTGATAGAGCACAAGCTAGAACATAGGTTAAGCTGTTTGTGATCATGTTTATTCCAACCCACAGGCAGCAGTTGCATGCTACAGATATGTCTCAGAGCGCTTTCTTTTGCAGTTTGGCTGCTACATGATTTACCAAACAAGCTCAACAAGAGGAAGCAGATTTGACTGGAGTCTACAGTGATTCGTCTCAGTCTCTGTCCCGCTGTCTGCCACTTGCCTTCACTTCCCCAGCCCAGAATTAGCAGCTGACGAGTTACGACATTGACCTAAATTAAACAAAGTGAGAGGGAAGAGCCGGTCTCCAAAACTGAGCTGTAATTTAACAGTGACTTTTACCATCTTCTACCAAGTTAAAAGAAGCCAAATGTCTGCCCGTGTGCTGTAAATCTGGCTGGGTTTATGACCACTGAGGTGTTGATGAGGGTTCCTGAATGAGACAATGTGATTTGTTTTGACAGAAAGTTTCCGAGCCAAGACCCTGTGGACTTAACATCTGTTTGTAGTGGAATCAATCTGGTACTTTGTGCTACTGTAAACACTGTACACCCTACTCAGATTAACTTGTCTGACTGGGATTGAAGCTTAGATTTTATTCTCTACAAGAAAATCAGTCCATTTGTTGTTAGACGACATTACTCAGTGACACTTTTGGGCAACATTTCATGAGACTCAAGATTTTAATTCACAGCAAAATTCTCACAATTGATTTGAAAATCAAATTCATTGACATTTTGTGGATTTATTCCCAATGGACAGGCACCAAATTAAAATACTGGTATGTAATGTTCAGAGGTAAATATTAAAAATTTATATTGAAACTTTCCCATTCATACACAGCAGTACTATCCCCCTGCAATGTAAACAAATGACGTTATGTGAAGCAAGACCGACCAGTTTTGCATGTTGACCTCAAGCCCTGTGGTGAAAAGCTAAGTTATGCTCAACATGTTCTATTTGATAATTTTTTAAAGGTGAAAAAAAAAATATATATATATATATATATGGAGGTTTTCAAGGAGTAATGCAAGTGCTGTACTGTTGGAAGTACTAAATTTGTGAATATGCAAACAAGAAAAGTAAAAATGTCAGTGTAACTCAATATGTTGCTGATTGGTCAAATAAAACATTGATATCAGCAAAATCTTAGCAAATGAGCACAAAACAATGTCAAGCACAATAATATTTAAATTTGATGAAGAAAGTACACATTTCTTGATGTTTGTGAGTCTCTTACCTTTCTGTTGACTTATTTCTGAAGTTCACTTTGACCCCAGATCGACAACTTCAAAACTTTACTAACTTAACTGCTGCGCACGCATGTGAGACAGAAAGAAACTTTTTAAAAAACGGTAAAAAAAACGGTGAAATCTCTCTGTGTTAAACAACGCGCAGTTATTGACAGCATGTTTTAAAACCCCCTCACACTTTGATATCACATTGTTTGCATTGTTCTCTCTTGCTTGTCCGTCTACGCCATCGTCATCCCAAATTTTTTAAAAGAGGAAAAAAAAAGTCACAGGAGAAAAACCTGAAAAACGGTGGAAGAGAGAGGCCAGCGGTCCGTTTGTGTCTCCCAGCACGGTGGTACTGGCAGTACCGGTTCTGGCTCTCTGTTACTGGGTCATTATGTAATCAGATGAGCACAGTTTGCTCTTCTTCTTCAGAGCGGAGAGGGATCCCTGTTTGAGTTCCCCGGCTGAGAGAAGTTAAAGAAGCCTGCGATGTCCACTCCTCCAGGACCCCCCCTGAACGCCTCTCTATATAAACCCAAAACTATTCCCCCAGCTGCTGTTTCACGACATTTTTAATTCATTAATTCAACTCTCCTCCCAGCTTCTCCTCCTACCCTCCCTCTCCCAGTCTCTCCCTCACTGTACCACATAAATGGCCCTCTTTGTTACGAGGCCTCCTCCGCTGTTTCAGCCTTTGTCAACTTTCTCATGTAAATGTTTGATGGTTATAAGATACAAGCCGGGAAGTTGTCGCAATAGGACAGAGGTATTTACAAATCAAAGACGTTTAAAAAAAAACAGGGCTCTTTTCTTGTGCACTTGGCTCCCTGTAGTTTTGCGTTGGCCACTGCACTGTGCAGTGAATGTGTAATGTCGGTGCATCTCTGTGAGGCTGTGCCATGTCCGCCTGCAGGGAAGGAGGGGGGACTCGCTGGTGTATACGCAAGTACACACCGGCCTGCTGTGAATGGACAGCACCAGGATGGATTAATTCACCCAAGTGACAAACAAGGAACTGAAACTCTGGACTTGTGGGGGATGAGTTTAACTTTGATCTCTTTCTTAGGAAAAAAAAGTGCTGCAACCACCAACAGTCTGTGAAGAAGATGAAATAAATCTGACATCCTGACACATGGGTGACACCAAATGATTTGAACAAAACCTAAAAAGCGGAACCACCTGCTACAAAAACTGACTTTAACAGCATTTATTCAGGGTCAATGTAATTCAATGCTAAAATTGAAAATAAAGATCTCTTGAGTTGAATACTTACCTCTCATGGTTAGGAAATTTGCAGATGATACTTATTTACTGTTGCTTGTAACTCACTTAACATAAGATAACTTTAACTTAACCCATTTAGACAGGATGCAACAGTCACATATTTACAACATATATACCTTTAAGGCTGGATGTGACATGTAGGTAATTTCTGATGGTGTCATGCTTACTAACATTTGACTTTGACAAGACGGGGGATGACCCCCCATCCCACCACAACATTTGGTCTGACAATATGTATTCTAAATCATGGTTATGAACAACCCTTTGACTCCCAGGATCCCAAGCAGTTCCCGTGGTTTCTTGCCTCCATCACATTTTTAATTTAAGAAAACCATGGCTGCAAACTGATGCAACTCAATTTTGTCTTTATGCAGTGTGACAACATTTATTAGATATCATTCATCAGAAGAGAAAGGAAACAAATCGATTTCTATGATCACTAAGAAATTAGTGTATACAAAGAAGTTTCAGGTTCCTTCAAGCTTAAGAAACAGGAAAATGTCGGTGCTGGCAGTACATTCAAAGAAACTACACATTTCAGCGTTTTCCTTTTACTCACTGTGGTCTGATTCATCACTGTAATGAATGAAGTCCTACACTTTTATGGGTTCAGGACAAAAATGGCTTCCATTTTTAATAGGTGCAAGATAATCTACACAAAGATCAGTTATTTCTAAATGCTATTTATCAGTTTCCCAGGTTGAGTCAGGTTTTTTGGCACCTCGACTCAAAGTCCCTATGATGACACCATGCTAGACAGTAAAGGTGAGCAATGAGAAGCAAGATTGTCCTTTTTCTGGGAGGAAAAGATGTCTCTGATTTATTTTACAGTTATGATGGACACAGGAGCTGGACTGATAAAAAGGAAAAGGATGTTGGAGCAAAATAGAAAGCTAAACAGGAGAGTGATAGAGCATGGGTTAAAACGCGTGTTAAGCTGTTTGCAGCAGTTATTCTGCAGTAATCTGTTCAAACCTGAGAGTCTATCAGTAAAATGAAGAGCCAGGTTATGCTTGCTCTGCTTGGTGAGGTTGGAGTTGGTAGATGAGCTCTGGATTCACTAGCGTTACTGATATGCCTTAGAGCACCGGGCTGTGAGTAGTGTGGTACAAAGTGAGTTTACAAAGTCTGCTTGTTGTCACACTTCAAACACAGTGTATGTGTCAGTTTGCATCCTGGAAAGGTTGTCTTTACCACAGAAGAGTAGTGTTAAAAAAGGTGAATTGTATTTCAAGGTCACGGTTATTTTGTTTCACGAGGGGTAAATGTCCAAAGGGTTGGTCTATATCTCAAAGACAAGCTTAATAGAGTTCTTTTATTCTTCAGAAAGTGTAAAGGCCAACACGTCAGGCCACCATTCAAAGCTCCTCTTATAACCCTGTTTTGACTGAAGGTTAATTTACCGTATGCTCAGATGGGAGTCTATGGGCACAACACAGACGCATGAATCTGCAGCTGAGACGCACCGCACAATAAACCAAGCGCTGCGCAATATTTAGCGCGGCAGGTTTCACACGCACATCAATCTGTGGGGGCCTCTCTGAGCTGCCAGGGGTTGTTGTTCCCCCTTAACACCCCCTCCTGTCCTGCAGAGTTTGGGGCTCCCTTCATCTGCAGATATGGGGCCCTGCATCAATGGGGGCCTACACTACCAGAGTGTGTTTTCCTCTTGGTGACCATTTCATAAGGTTTCGGTTCCTCTAGGGTCGGGGTCATCCCCGGTTTTCTGGGTGGGAGCTTCACCTGGAGTCACAAAGCAGCGGGCTAGAGAAGAGAAACACGTCAATATTATTGTTCTGAGAAAGGGATTTAAAAGAAGAAGAAGAAGTCACTCAAATGTCTAACAGTGCGGAAAAGGGTAGAAAAGTCACATTTTTGATACGCTCTTTATTGAGGATACAGAAAGTACCTGATTCTTTCGTTAAACATGGTTAATACACACAGCTAATTAATCCCAAAGGCTTTGCTTCACCAAATTTTTCTGCATTATCTTCAGTGCAAATTGCATGGAAAGAAAACAAAGTTAGACCAGCGTTGTATCTGCTTGAAGTGCCATGCCCATCCAGAAACATGGAGGCTGTGTTACTTAAGCTTACCAGGGCTCAACATTACAACTGGCCCACTTACTTGTTTTTCATGATGCCTCTGAAATAAATGCATATTCACATCTTGTTCGTACGACAGTATGCTGTCATTAGCTACCTCAGCAAATGTTTCATGTCAGTCCCTCTGTGCACACTGTCACGCATAATGGATGAAAAGCTCCGCTGCCGTTTCTCCCCCTTTTCCCTCCAGTGCACTAAAATTGTCAGATTAAACAAGTAAACGTGGATTGCGGTGGAAATTTCTTATGATTCATTTTACTGATAACGTGTTTTTAAAACCTCCAGTTTCTGGTCAAAGGCTGGGTAAGATTGCTCAACATGTAAACAAAAGAAAATCAGCTGAACAGTTGAGGGAGAATGACAGAGAATAGGATAAAATCTATTTCTTGTAAGCTGATAAACATCAACAGCATTGACAGCAAACTGTATATCATACTTGAGGGCTGTGGGGAAGAAAGAGCACAAGACATCTGCTGTGCATCGTTATGCCTTCAAAGACTAATTCATCAACAAAGGAAAGAAGCGCATCAAACTGTGAAACAATATCACCCAGAGCAACCTTAAAGAGGCAGCACAAGATATGAAATAGATGTCATTTGAACTCTATTAAACATCTCAGTGATAACAACAAAATGAGCGTTAAATTAGGACTGTTCGGTGACACTATAGGAAATGGACCAAAATAAATCTATCCTACAGAAGTTTGTAGGAATGAATTTGTACTCTCTTCTGATACGTACATAAATCAGGAAATCTACCCACAATTATCATTAAGAGATCACTCTGTATTGCTTTAGCCAATCTACATCATATGAGCATAACACTGTTTAAGAGTAGGTATGTGATAGTGTTGTACACATGGGTCTATTAAAGTCCCATGAGATGAAGGAAGAACTTCATGAATTAGAAAATGCTTTTTGATAAATTTCTTTTGCATCACAACTGTTTCTTTAAAAAAGTACTTTCTGTCTTGTTTGTCAAGCTTCCTGTTTAATGTCTTGTCTTTCCTGTTTTATTTTGGAAATCACTAATCCTTGGCTGTGTCCGAAATGGCATACTAACGTACTACTCATACTAAGTGTGACGTCAAAATGAGTATGTAGTGCGGTCACATTAGATGGTATGAAAAGATTGAGTGTGCGAGAAATACCCGGATGTATACTATATTGGAAAGAAAATTGAAGTATGCGAGGTGGGCCTACCATTCACACTTAAATGCCCCATAATGCATTGCGAGCCCCAATAGCATAATGGCGCACATAACGGAGTGTCCGAAATGCCGAAATAAAATTTGTATCCGTGCGTTTTATGGCTCAAATGACCACATTTTGGTGTCCTACGTGGTGACTTTCTCGCTTAAAATGCTCTCTGAACTTTCAAATGTGGCGAATCAACAGAGATATTTGATAGCCTGGTATGCTTCCAATTTTTGTCGTCAGAGGTTTGAAATGCATCATGGGTAACTTAGTACTATACTACAGTGTGAACGGTTGGCATTCTAAGCATACTTCTAGTATGTAGTAAACAGTATATACACATTTAGTATGTCATATGTAGTACGTTAGTATGCCATTTCGGACAGAGCCATAGTTTCTAGTATCACAGTGTATGACCGTTTGCCTGAAATTGGATTTAGCCTTAGCCTTCGTTTATCTGTATCTCTGCCTTTTTTTCATGCCTTTTTTGTGTACGGACTTCTTGCCCGGATTTTGGAATAAACCCCCCTTTTGCTTCACGGAACTCTGTGTGGTCTGCAATTGTGTCCCCCCTCTGTGCTTCAGTTCTTGACACTTTCTTTTTTCCATTTTATTTTAGAATCAAAACTAACATTCCTGATGTAAAGTGGTCAAAAACGTAGGGCAAGAAAAATTCCTCAGACAATAATCGTACAGTCCAAATCTATAATCGTTGCATCCCCACCCTCTATAAAAAGGCCTGTAGTGGCCTAAGTTAATGTAAAACTTTTAGTAGTATTTCAGCTTTTGAAACACTTCAAATAAAAAAATAAAACTTCCCCAAAAGCCAAAAACTGTTATAAGACTTTTCTGCTCAAGGACTTAACCATAGGTAACACCCAAAACTAAATCATTGATTGAACATTTGTTATTGAGTTTGAGTTATGACGCAACTTTTGCACCAGTAGATGATATTTTCCTGGCTCTAGATTCGTTCCCCTTGAACGATATTTGACCTTCTTCAAATATGTCTGACAGAATGTGACCCCGCTAAACCAACGGAAACCAATCCACCCCTCACTCCCTGTTTTCAGAGCGTGGAGAGTTTTAGGAAAACTGTGTCACAAAGGTCGTCACCAAGAGGGAGGCAAGGCAGGAGGTGGGGTTATGAAAGAGAGAGCGAGAGAGAAAAAGGGAAGTACACAAACTTAAAAAAGACAATTAGAAACCATAATAAAAAAAAGAGGAAGAAAGACGCAGACTAAACAAAAGAAGTGATGAAGAATTTGAAAGAGGAGGAAGGTAACACTGAAGGAGGAGGGATGGAGGAAGAAGCACACGATGGTGGGATGTGAACCGGTCGGAAGGCTCCCTCCTTGTTTCACCTCCATCTTCCTTTTTTCCACCCCTCTCTTTGTTGATCCGTCTCTTTGGCCCCGGGATGAAGTTTGTGTTTCCATCACGTCGCTCTCCTTTTTTTTTTTTTTTTTTTGGTTTCACTCTCACTTCACACCACAGAAACACACAAGTTGCACGTCTTTATTTGCATGACTTCCTGAATGGTTGATAAAAAAAATATCTTTGTGCAGAGAGCGGTTATCACCTAAAAGCACAGAAGCCTCATGACACCCACAAACAGATAAGCGAAACAAGCAGGAGGAGAAATAACATGAAATAAACCAAGCATAGTATCAAATTTACATCCAGTCTCAAATAGATGAGTTCAGAGGTTTTGGGCTTTATTTATGTATGTGTTTAACTTATTTCATTTAGTATTTATTTTTTATTTGCACAATAAAGAAGTACATTAAGATCATTTAGATATAATGTATATGTAAAAAAAGAAATGTATTAGGAGAGGTCAAGAGACTTATGCACGGGACTAAGAAAAAAAGAACAAACTAGAGTTCAGTAAGAATATAAACTAATGCATGCATATACCTACATTCTACCTAATTTCTGATTACGCACAGGGTGTTTCAACTTGCACAATTTGTTCTGAATGCCTTTCAACTGCGCAAGAGGACTCTTTATGTTTAATTTCACTTTTGTTTGTTTGTTTAAAATTGCTAAGTGAATACGTCAGGTTGATTGACCAACAGGCAACATTGTTTTGAATTTAATTTGTTTTCCTCTGATTGGTACTGTGTTGAGTGGCTCTCATCTTTGCTCAATTGTTCATTTTTTTTTCATTATATAAGTGTCATGTAAGCCCATGAGGGCTGGGCACCTTTTGGTGTATGTCATGATGAAATAATAATAATAAACTAAAACTAAAAAAAATCTACAAGTGTTCATCTATGTCTAAATAGACAACACATAATCTACAATAAAACAAACAGGTTCAACAAACAGAAATATAGAGACTATACACAAATTCACAAAATCAGAAAAATAATGTTATAACATGGAAATTAATCTTCATGAATAAAATATATAGACAGTTTCCTTATTAATTTGTTATGATAATGAGCTCTTAATTGCGTTTTTCTTATTCCATATTTGAGCATCATAATATCTGATGGAACTGACCGTGTTGACTTCTACCGTCTAATGCCACCATAGAAGAAGAAAATGTAGACATTTGTTTTATATCAGAAGAACTAAATCTCAGCAACTAAGAGATGGGTCAAAGTTGAGATACTTCATGTAAAACCAAGTAGGTTTAGTCATAAGCCTCCCAAGAGAGTTCTCCAAGTTGTAAAACACTTCTTTTACCCCATCTAGTGGTTGTTAGTGAGACTTACTCACACTCAGCAGAAAGGAAAAGATGCAGATTATTCAGGAAGAAAAAGCAGATGGATTGACTGAATTATAATTTAACACTGACTGAATTGAACAATCTTCTTTCTTGAACTTCATCTTTACTTCATTTGCCTTTTTTTTAACCAACACTGATACTGAGCCAAAAAAACTTTAAGTAGCAAGAGCGGCCTCCAGAGGTCAACACTGCTCTACAACAGAAACAGAGGCCTGTGCTTCTTTCTTCACCAGCTTTTCAGGACACTAATTATGGTTTATATGTCTTGAAATTGGATCATGTGATTTATTGTTATTGAATAAAGAATTCTAGCTTTGATCATTGAACTATTTACCAAATTTCAGCTCATGTGACATGGTTGAGTCAGGGCGAATATTACAGGCGACTCTCACTGGATTAAAGGTTTGATTTGAATGTGGTCCAACCTTTTCAGCAACCTAAACTCAGATTATATTTTTTATATTTGTTGTGTTGAGTTTGAATCTCCTTGTGCTTTTTGTGAAATCTTGATATATATTGGACATGGGTCTACATGGCAATTTGAGGTCCATTAAACTCCATGATATAAGGTCCAAAGCTCCTCTATCTAACTTTTATAATATCCAAACTTCCAACTATCCATTCATTAAGCCAACCATAATTTTTTTCTACCAACCCTCAGTCAAACCATCCATCCATTCAACCATCCATCAAACCTTTCATCTGTCATCTCACCAATCATCCATCGATCCATTTATATATTTAACTACATCAAACCAATCATCTTTCACCCATCTATTCAGTAACCAATCATCCATTTATCCACTTATCCATTTATCAATTATTTGTTGTTTCATTGATCCATACATCACCTTTGAATATTGTATTGCTAGAACTCCCCTTTGATTTAAACATACCAACATATATACAACTATACATGTACACATATGCACAGACATTCAGATAGGCATTATAACATACATTCATTCATTAACATACATACACTTGTTTAAAACATATAGAAACATTTATACATATTCACTTATAGAAATATATTGAGACATGCATATACACATTCTTACATACATGCAGAAGGCAAAAGCAAATATTAAAGGTTGAGTGTTGACTGGAACCAAAACCAAGAACAGATCACAATATTTTAGCAGCTCGATGTGGTTGGAAGTTCATATTTTGAATCATTGTCAAAAAAATCAGCAGAAGGAGAAGGAACCAATTTACGACTAAGACCTGGATGGGGAACTCTGATCTCCACAAATGCACATGGGATTTGTCCCTTTCAATTTGTTTTCCCTAATGTCCTACATCACGGCATTTCACAAATAGCTCATCTAATTTATTTTTCTCAAGCCTCAGCCACGTTCCCACAATGAGGACAACGCAATCTGAGCTTTCCTGCATCAGCAAAAATCTAGAAGCTTTAAAAGGATGTAGTTTGTTCTTCCTCTAATGATTTTGCATGTATTCTCTGTTTTTACTTTTCAAACTTTCTACCACCGGGTTGCTGCTCTGATAACTATGATGAAATGCATTTGATCTGCAGCTGAGCCCTGATGTGACGGTCACGTTGGCTTCAAACCAGCTGTTCTTTCTGCGAGACTACACACACAAGATAAGACATGTTGGAAAGGTCACAGTTCTGGAGGTTTTGGCAGAAAACCCAAGGCAACTTGTGTCATGGTAAAATGCATATTTGTAATGTTTCTCTTGATTTTAAGTTATTCCTTTCAAGGGTATAGAGTTATTTTAACCCCTTAGTTCCCACCCAATTCTGGCCTATATACCATAAAGCTTATAACTGACCAGCCTCTAGTCTCTAGTTTCAGAAAATGTCATGTTTTTAAAGTCCACATCAGGATAAATGCGGCTGAAACACTGTGAAAGGAATAGCAAAGGGCCCACCGGCGGGCCAGTGAGAACTAAAGGGTTAAATTTCCACCTGATTTAGGCTTCCAAAGCCCCTACCTTTTTAAAGTATTATTTGTAAAAAGTAGAACCATGTTTCACTTGCAATCCTGAAAGATGCTGCAATTTATTCAGCAAAGCAGATGAAGTGGCCATGTTTCATCAGGTGGCTTCATTTTGCAAGGCTTCAAACTGATAAGTGTGAAACAAAAAGCTTTCGTCTTCAGATAAATGAAGAAAAACATCAACTCACAATATTCTAAGGAACTCCTGAGGGATCTGTTTGGGTCCTCCGAAGTTCCTTAAAAGTACAAAAACTTTTGCACTTAAAGTCTACCAATTTAAGCTGATAACTTAGGTTCATGCTTAACTATCACAAAGCAACCCTTTCACAAACATATACCTGTATTTTCTGTAGACAGCTAGAGATATGAGCTACTTATAATATCCTTTGGCGTTCCTCTGGGATCGAGCCTGGGTCCTCTTGGGTTTACCCTAGTGATACGCAAGTGACATTTTGAATTTTATTCACATACCCAAACTAACCACTGGAGAGCTAGTGTGTGCCTTAAAGGATTGTAAAAATGTGTCTGAGCGTTAAACAATGTAAAAGTGAACCTTGGACTTTGATTTGATGTTTTTTAACCAAATGTGAACATCTTAACTCCAGGTGTTCCAAACTCCAAGAGTTTTGTTTTCTTTACAGAAGCATGATTATATCAAAGTGACCTCTGACCTCATGGTTTCACAGTGGCATTACTTCATGCTACTTCATTCTTGCAAAACTGTGTCATTGCTGTGGTATGAATTAGGGACCTGTGATTCAGGTACTAAAAGTTTTTGGGTCGATCACCCCATGGTGTCGTTTATCAGCCCTTCCACTGTCTTTGACCTTCATTACTTCCCCTGATTATTGCTGAAATCAAAGAAAATTGTTCAGACCTTGGCATGAAGACCAGTCATCTGTTACATAACATGACAAACTGACCACACAAGACCACAATGTGCTTTACCTCGTCCTTGCTCTTAGTGGGTCATCAGGCATTTTGGCGAACTGCTGATGAAGTTGTGGTTTCCATACGACCCATTCAAATCTTGACTGTGTTAACTTTTTCTGCTTCATATTCTATCACTTTGAAAATTCAGACATTGACAAAATTAAATGATTAAATGATTCAATATGTTAGGAATGAGTTATCAAATTAACTCAAGGTATTAATTTCCAAACACATCCAACACAAAGTGACTACAGTCAGAGTTCAGCGTTTTAAAACTCCATGTGATGGTGTTTCCACATGCACCTCCAACGTTCCACTCATGTAAATCTTTTCAACTGCAAACATGCATGAGAAATGCTTCTTACAGCCTGAGAACTAGCACCTGTGCTGCAATATTTAAGATGTAAAACACCAAACTGTGAGCCTGTGACTCCAAGGACGCCATTATCCTTGAATGCATCTTTGAGTTTATGCAATCCCCAAAGATTAAATACTTTGTATTTTTCTGAGGATAATTTCAGCATTTATGCCCGTGTCACAGCCAGTGTAACAAACCAACCTTTGACTTTCATCCAGCCATTGGTCACATGCTTGTTTCCCCAGTGTTATCTTTTGTAAGATAAGCTGTCTGTGGATTACGTAAAACAATTTGCCTCACTTTTGGTAATATCTACCAATAAAGGCCAACTCAGAAGGACAGGTAAATAATACATTAAGTTCTATCAGCACCTGTAAAAGATGTTTTATCTGGGTTCCTTTCTGTACACTTGCTAATTTTTCAGAGATAATAGAGTTATTATAGAAAAGTGAAATTCCGGCACTACTTAAATGGAGTTTTTAGATACCTTTTTAGATGTCATGAAGTCTTGATATGGGCGTACAATCCTTGCAAGGGGACTTACTTTGCAGTGTGTGCAACAGGTTTGTTAACCCCGTTACAAAATCCTGGACTACACTTATGAGTCTGACTGGAGAGCGAGTTGATTGCACCTTTGATTATTACTGTTCATGTAACTCAGTGTGAGAGGAATGTGTCCTCCTAACTGTTTGTCACATGCTGATGGTATTTAGCACTCACCATAAATGTGCGGGCACCGGTCCTAACTGTGCTGATTGAAGGTTAATGATTAATTTATTTTTAACATGTTTTCTTTCAGATTTGTACAGTGACTGAACCCTGGCCAAATGTGTTAGTGTAATTCTGAGTTTTATTGCTCAGGAGGATAAATTCAAGGCTAGAGAACAACATCTGACCTCCATGTCTATGAATCATCCATAGGAACAGCATATGCTTTGTCCCAGGGACAGATTTAGACTTTTCTCACAGAGGTGATCCAACTGGGGCATCAACTTGAACCTGGTATATGACTCTGCATTGGCCCTACGCTGTGGTCGCTGCATGCACGACATGTTCAAAAACCTCGTGTCCACGTTACTCTGTCACAAGGAACTGTGGCTGCTCTGGATGAATTATGCTGGTCTGCAGTTACAGTGAAAAAGAGAGAGGAGATGTAAAAGGATAAAATCCAAATGAAGTACTGGCAAAAGAAAGAAACACTAACAACAAAAACCTCACTGATAAACTGGCTTTCCGATATACTAAACAAAACTCTTCATAAAATCTTTTATTCAAGACTCTGACCTCTGGAAAAAAAGAAAAAAAAAACTTGACAAGACAAGAGAAACAGTCACTAGACAGGCTATTTAAACACAAGTTAGTAAGGGGATGAGTTTGCCAATTCCAAACATTAAGTAGATCCAGCATTTTTAATATGACAACATTGCCGGGTGACTAAACTGGGACTATTTCCAGGTTTCCATAACACTAAAATTATCTAGCAAGCAAATTTCTGAAAAAGCCTCTCTTAACATTTTTATGCATGAATTATGAAACACTATGTCAATATTTTCTGTCTCAAGTGGTTTATTTTCCTTATTTGGGTGTTCAAAAGGTTGTCTTTTTTAAAATTTGTTGATTATTGCTTTTTTGGTTTTGTTTTTCCAGAAAATTACAGACATCTCTACTCCAGGGGGTTATATGCAACAGAGCGGTTCACATAAAATAGTATTAACTTCATGCAAAAATGAATTCATTTGTCTTTCAATACTTAATTATTTTTATGCTTTGCAAGAAAAATTTGAAATATTTAAAAATTTAAGATGTCATAAGCTTTCTAATTCCTCGTTGGTTGTCTATAACTTTTTGAAAAATAAAATCCTTGTAAAAAAGATTGAAAACACGTTTTCTAATGCCCTGAGAGGAATCAGGTACCTGTTTAGTTTACCATAGAAACCATTGCATTCAGGGGAAAATGAATTTTAAAAAGCTGTCCGCTGCAGTGACCACAATGCATCACAGCGCTTTGTGAAAATGAGGCTGAAATTTTGATGGAACAACAAAACTTTAACCCTATTTTTGAAAGGCCTGCAAACAGGAATGACGCAACATACAGTACAAAGGCTATGTTTGGGAGATATTTTCTTGCATCATTTCAAATGGAAATATTTACTTAAAGAAAAAAAAAAAACATTTTGGGCCCGGCTTGGATTAATATTTGAGAAACAGTGGACCAGACCTGTGTGGGTCATATCTTAAAATCGAACCATGAGATCAATACTCGGTGGAAGTAGGTTAGGTAGGCGACACTGCATGTTTGCCCGTCGCACAAGAGGATCAGATTAGCCCATTTAAATAAGGACGGTGTAAAGGCCAAGAGAGAGGTCGATTCGAGTTTCCTGTGGCAGGTCTAACATTTGAAAAAATATTTGAACAACCTCTGAAGAACATCGTGTTTCATGTTGGGTTTTTCACCACTTTTACCGCAAACAGTAGGAACAACCTGCTCTTCAAGGACAGGAACTAAAAAAACACACAGAGAGATACAGTTCGGAAACTTTCTGTCCTCTTTGTAGGTCTGAGCTACTTTTAATATATCCAAACACTGAGACTCAGGCAGCCAAAATAGTTTGAAAATCAAATAAATGATAGCATCACCCCATCCTGATTTTGGCCTTTGAAATATTGTGCTTATGTAATCTAACATCCAATATACTGGGCAATAAAATGCTGAAGAATTTGCGCTTTTGAAAACCAAAACCAAAGATGTCCAAGTAGAAAAATAGTTGAGTGCAGCATGATGGTCAGTAGTTGCCAATTTAACAACTTTGCAGCTGTATTTAATGACTTTTCAGCCTCTAGTGTGACACTTTTTCCACAAAAGAAACCATTAAGAAAACTAGAAATCCAAAATTGAAGGCTTTTGAAGACTGGTGTAAATGGAAACCAGAGTCTCCTGCTGCTTTGAACAAGCACACAGTTCTGCCTAAGCTTCATAGATCCCTTTTTGACAAGACTGGTGCCTGACTTAGCACCGTTTCTTTGTGTTTCCACTGACAAAGCAAAAATAGTTAGCAGAATTATCTGAAATCTTATAAGGTTACAGTATCAGGGACGAAACCTTTCAGAAAAAGTAGCCTGGTAAGTTGCCTCGACAAAATCCCATGATTTTGAGTTAGAGCTTCACAAAGTGAGGAGTATCGATTCGTGTAAGATCTGGTGACTTTGCAAATGACAACAAGCATGGCCGGGGATTGCTGAGGAATGCATGTCAGTACGTGTGACCTTAAGAAGCAGCGTGAACTTCAGGGCCTGCTAACATCTTATTTTCCGCTTGACCAATGTTTTTATCCAGTATGTGCAGAATATGACTTTGAAAGAATCTGACAGACGTGTACTGTTTCCTGACATTGGCAAGATAAGATGAGATACACCTTTAATCGTCCTGCAACGGGGAAATTTAGAGTTTCAGCAGCAAAAAAGAAAGAGCATAGCGATCGGTTTTTACTCTACATCAGATAAAGATTTTGCGGTTCCATATAACTGTTTCCAAAGTCATATAACTTTTTCTTTATTGTTTCTGCTACAGAAACAGTCCCTGAAACAACAGGATCAATCAACAGGATAATAACCAAGCAATTGTTCAATTCCTTTGACCCTTTGGCTTTCCAATAGAATGATTCAGCATAACATTTTTATTGACATTTCATTTGGCTATAACACAGGTACCAGGTAAACAGGTTACTGTGAACCATTGCGCTGCTGTCAGATGGCCTGCTCTCATTGGCCGGGCCAAAGGCGGGTTGGAGGAGGGAGGCAAAGAGGTCAACAGGTCAGTCCGACCACGTTATCAGACGTAGTTAACAACCCGCCCTTGGGGCAGCAAGAGATATTGGCGAAACCCAAACAGCAAGGTTGTTGACTTAAAAGAGAACCACAATACACACAGGGGCTGATGACTGTTTTTATGTGCCAATGCCAAACAACATGTCAAGGTCAAAGAGCATCAGTATGTATGTTGTGGTGCCTCTGTGTGTTGGGTGGTGAAACACTTCCAGTGGTCTTTGGTCCGTGTTAAACCCTGTGATCCTACATAAGTGAACCCAGACAAAGGTCAGTAACAAGCTTGTGTGAACTTCCATAATCAGTCAGTTTCTATCAACTTGGAAGTCTGAGGAAAAACTCACATGAGGCCCCTCCTCATTTTGCTCAATGCAGTGAAAAATATATTTGAGCATCTAAGTTACAAAGTTACTAACCCAAGTAACGTCAAAAAACTTCTAACTTTAGTTATTCTTAAGTCCCTGTTTATGTCTGATGTAGAACCAACAATGGGTGAAATACTACATCATGAGATAAACACTTATAGGCACTGGGTGAGTTCATGATGGTCAGAGTTGTTTGGACCAGAATGGGCAACTGGATGAAAACAGAAAGCTTACAAACATTTTTTCCTGGTAATAAATCATCACAGGTTAAAGGTGACAAACGGTTGAGGCCCCACATAACTTCTTACATATGCAGCAAGATAAAACCTTCTGTGTTGATAAGGAGATAAGATGAATCTCTATCAGCTAAATTTACCCTTCCTCAAATAAACTTTAAACAAAACAGTGATAATATAGTTTCCATGCTAACATGGCCCAAAAGTGCAGGTTGGTTGTTATGAAATCTATGTCAGTGAAGAGCGTGAGTTACAGCCTCACTGACACATGCTTCCTTCTTGTGCAAATTCCTGGCAATGGGCCCTCACTCTCTTCTGGTGCATTTACGCAAAAAGGTGAAGTAGCTTAACGGAAAGCAGCTGTACAAATATTGCAATGATGACTAAACAGAAGTATGTTCTCTTTTGAGGACTCAGCATTGAGTAAAGATGGCAATCCTTTAAAAGTGTCAGAACTACTCGAAATATATAACCCTGGATTTTGATGTACTGCTAATGTAATTAATGAAATACCCAACGCAGTCCATGCTGTTTGGAGGGGGTTGATAAAAAGTTGATGTTTTCTAGTTGACAGCAAAGCCAAGTCTCACATTTCCAAAAGAAATCATCCAAAAGGGAATTCTCTCCGGATGGTGCCAAGAAAACATTTTGGCCTACCATTTCCCAACAGCCTCTTGATTAAGAAATCATTGGACTTTCCAATCATGACCCATGGAAAAATGGTGTAATGCCTAAACTTTGCTTTTGTCATTTCATCAAAAAGTTGCATTCAAAACTCACCAGACTCTGCTAATACCTTCATGGCCACTCCAATTGCCTGTCCCACTTAAGTTTTTGGCTCTACTGCTTTCAAGAAGACCACTTCACGCATGGATGATTGCACACTAAACTGTCTACTGGCCTCTTTTTTTTTAGAGATGGTGGGAAATTCTTGAATTATGTTGCACTCTATCAAAAGTCATACCAAATTTGGGGAGTCCCAAAAAACACCAAAACCAAACAAATGGTAGCAGTTATGAAACAAGTTAACACTCCAAGCTCAGTGTCCTTAAAGTTGAAGTGTGAATCCTGTATCACAGTTTGTTTTGGTCATCGTGTCCTGATGACTTTATCAGCCAGGTGTGCCGTTCAGGTGGCCTTGGCGCTCTTCCAGCTCTTTTTCTGAGCAACAGACAAAATAATTGTAGTCTTTAATGTCGTTCACTTTCTTGCATCATTCTTAGCAATTGCACCTATTCAGAAATGGGTGCTGGTAATCTGATCTGATACTCACCCAATTTTTTTGTCTCTTGCAAATTTGTGTTAATTTGATGAAAAAAGACAGGTTGAAATCATGAAATGCCCATGAAAGTTTACAAGCATCACGGAGTGCGTCATTGGAAATGGATTTTCAAGCGAAAATGTCACTTGGAGATGGCAGAAAAGGGTACTGGCATTGTGTATGTTGGAAATTTGTTGGAATTTGACAAAAATGTAATGCGTAGTAACTGAGAACAAGCAAAATCTGCAATAATGTTCAAATGGAAAGTGCATAGGACAGTGATTCTCCAATATGGGGGTCACAAAATAGCAATTGAATGGGTGAAATCCACCTTCCAAAATTCAAAACTATTAACAACTGAATATTTAATCCTTTTTTCCACATTTCAATGCTGCCACCAGACTCTCAAGGTGACTAAGCCAGGATAACAGTTATATCAGTGAAGGTACCTGTGCACATTGATAGTCTAATTTTCTACTAATCAGTGTTCTGGCACAACAATTCTGGAGGTCTGGATTGAAAAGTTTGGCATAGCTTCTGGCATACATGACATAGATGCAAAAAAGTAGCCTCTGTGCTTTGACACCTGATACACTTTGTTTACAACACCTCTCCTCTTTCACTTACAGTAAAGTCCTTTCACACTGTGGTTAATTGATTGGACACTGTTCTGCTACTCAACTGCTTCCAATCACGTTAACTTCCTTGTGGCACCACAGTTGCTCCACAGTGTGTTTTGGTTATCTGTACACCCTACCTTTAAAGTGTATCCATCACAGCTGAGCATACAGTTCTTTTCATATTATACGGAGAACATCGATTACAGGACATTGAGCCCAGGTGACCTCTCTCCCTCATGATCTTGAGTTTGTGTGTAGGATTAGAGAACATCCCGTGAGTGTAATAAGGAGCCGCAAATGAGTCAATCCAAAGGATGCAGTGTCTATTCATGACTTACTGGGTTCTAATCTGACTAATTTACAACACATGAATGTTTCAACCAAGGTGCGGCACCATTGGTACAAACAGTTCGTTTTCATCACTTACTGACTGGACTTGCATATGGACCCTGATCAACCAGATCTTTTCAAATCAACTGGAAAGAGTCTCACATTTCTCCTCAGCCTCTTGACACTGTTGCAAAAATCTCACTTTCTATTAGCATTCTTTGTTTACATTATAAGTGCTGGGGTACTTCCTCTGTAAGAGCTACATGCAATTATCACAGATATGAAGGGAAAGGGAAAACAAATTAGCTTTTTTTTGGATGACTTAAAGTACATCTTAAACCATAACAGCGGCTTCTGCAAGTTCTGATGGCTAGGTAACAAGATTTCAGCCAGACAATCTAATATTCTTTTCTGCAAGTATTTCTCTTTCACCATAATATCTGTGATTTTGTAGCAGAAATGAACTTGGAAGTGGCAGAGTGCTAATTTTAGGTGTGTCCTGATGTTATCCAATTGGACATCAAGGATGCTTTTACACTTAAAATGTTATAAATAATACATCATAGGACTTATATAGAACTTTTCTAAACTTATGTATGCTGGACAAAATGTATAGAACAGATGGATAGCTTATCAATTTTTTTTATTATCCGTTGTCTTTACTATTTCTTATCAATCAGGAAGCTGTGAAATGATCACAGTGTATCAGATAAACCAGGTTTATATGATGTACAACCTGGCAGAGCATAATCACACACAATAATAAAAACAACATGAGTTTATTACCCTGAATGTGACCTTACAGAAAGAATGGGAACATGGTTTGTTAATGAAGCACCTCGTAGTATTTCACCAGGTTCCTGTTCACCCTTTCTGGATTCTAACTTGAATAATCACTTGTTTGTTTAGATTGACGTATTGTTCAACAATACAATAATCTGAGTGTATGCTTTTTTGAAAGTGGCTGAAACTGTTGTTGAAACATAGATATGTTGTAGTGCATGTGTGTTTTATTCACTGATGGACAGGTCAGGTTTAAGCACGTGAGAAATGTCCAAACACACAGAGTTGGCCTGGAAAAGCACATCATATCTTGTTCCACAACAATAACCGAGCGGTCGATCAATAAAAGCAGATGTCACTTCCTGTACGCACTGATGTGAAAAGCAGCTTCCAAAATACATGATTCGTCACTAATGATGTTGTTGGGAACAGGCGGGGCCACTTATCGTGTACATTTCCTTGGTTCCTCACTGTTTTGAAGGTGTGTCCAAGCAGCCAATGAGAGTGCAGGAGCCTCATGCGTCACTTTGAGTTGAGTTAGAGGAGGAGTGGTGCATGGTGGGAGTTGGGAGGGGGAACTCGGGGTCTATAAGAGAGCCGGCAACTGTGACTTCTCTTTACACTTAAAGAAGAAAGGACTTTAACAGGACCCCAACTAGAGGAACTCAAGACAAAAAAGACATTTTTCAAGTTTTTTTCAACTTTTTAACCACCAGGCTTCTCTTGAATATTTCACTTTTTGGGCTCTGACTGATACTTTTTCCTACTTTGGAACTTCTTTTTTATTGTACTCCAGTATCCAACTTTTTAAAAATCTTCCAACAATGTATCCAGAGGCGAACAAAGGGTGAGTACTCCTTTAAAACAGTCTGTTCCTTACATTCACTCTCACCATGCTGCCGGACACATGGTCCCCCTCATAGGGAAGTCATGACTAAGGGCAGAAGAATAAACGAGGAATGTGTGACGTTGGTGCTTAAAAAGAACACTGCACTTGAGCTGAAAGGGTTGAGCAATGACACTCATTCATTTCTTCAGGGGGAATGAAATGTTTCTGTTACACTAAAAAGGACTTGTGCGCACCTTCCCTGGCTGTCTTGTAACTCCTTATCAGGACAGATCTCTGTCAGAGAGCAGCAATGATTATGTAACTTTGAAAATTGAGCACCTTTAAGAAGCAAACACTTCATCCAGTGATCCAAGTTTGTATAGGAATGACAGCAGAAGTTTATTAGCAATAAATAGGTGTAAAGCAGAGTGTAAGTCACCATACACAAGGGGATTTGACTCTTCAAGAATGTGTGTTAGCACGTCTTCAAAAATCACATCCTTATTAGTTGCAGCAACCCACAGAGTAACTCTTAACCTGTGAACATGCATGTGTCATGTGACCCATCAAGAAATGCAGAAAAGATGTAATTCATAGAAGTCCAGTGAGGTTTTGGTAGAAGACATTGCCTTGGCCGTCCTAACCTCTAACCCTGCTTTTCATTTCATGCAGCTACACCTACGAGGAGTGCAAGGCCACAGCCGATTGGCTCCTTGCCCAAACAGACGTTCGACCCGCCGTTGGCATCGTGTGCGGATCAGGCCTCGGGGGGCTGGCTGACATGTTGAAAGACCAAGTTGCCTTCAACTACAAGGACATCCCAAACTTTCCCCAAAGCACTGGTGAGTTCAATTCCAATAAAAGCCAAGTGTTGAAATTCCCTCTTTCTAAGTTAATGTCCTGACTTATTGTTGCTTTTCCCCTTCCAGTGCATGGACATGCTGGTCGGTTGGTGTTCGGCACCTTGAAGGGGCGACCATGCGTTTGCATGCAGGGGCGCTTCCACCTCTACGAAGGCTACCCCATCCAGAAAGTGAGTATGATGCAACAAGTCTCTCGGAGGGTCTAAACCCGTAAAATATGCAGCCTCTAAAGCCTTTGAGGCAAGGTTATGTAACAGGCATGTCTCTTTCTAGATCACCCTTCCCATTCGCATCTTCAAGCTGCTCGGTGTGGAGACGGTCATGATTACAAACGCAGCCGGAGGCCTCAACCAGGACTTTAAAGTTGGGGATGTCATGATCATCAAAGACCACCTGAACATGCCCGGATTTGCTGGGAACAATCCTCTGACTGGGCCAAATGATGAACGGTAGGGTTAAGGAATCATGCAACACCTGTTTAGCCTCAAGTCTTCTCTAGTGATTCCTCTCTAAACCACTCACCGTTCTTTGTTTCTTATTTTCCTCTTCTCCCTCTCCAGGTTTGGTGTGCGTTTCCCCTGCATGTCTGACGCCTACGACAGAGAGCTGCAGCAGCTGGCGTGGGACGTGGGACAGGAGTTGGGCTTCGGAGACTTCCTGAGGGAGGGTGTGTACTGTGTGCTGGGCGGCCCCTCCTTTGAGACCATCGCTGAGTGTCGCATGCTGCACAAACTGGGCGCTGATGCTGTTGGTGAGTCGTTGGTTTGGACCAAACATCAGTAACATCAGAAACAAAGACAATATTACAGTTTTATAGCTCTTGGAAAAAGTCAAAATGCAAAAGTGTAAAAACACTTTTAAGCTAAAAGGGTATAATGTAGAAAAGCATGTTTATTGAAGCTGGCACTTAAAAACAACATTAGCACCTCAGTACTTTTTGTGATGATACAAAATTAAAAACACTCTATAATTACCTTTTAATACTTAATTGGTCAATTTTTTGTATTTTTTGGCCTTTTTTGAAACATTCCATTTTTTTGCTAATGCTCCTTAGCAAAATTAGCTCTTTATTTCTTTCTGTTAAAACGAAAAAGTGATAATAACATCCTATTTTCATTTTTTATTACTTGTCAGTGCAAACATTTCTTGTTCTTTGTTGTCTGAAAACAAGCTTTTGGGATGTGAGACATGTTGTAGCTAGTGTTTAACGAAAACCTTAGCTTAGCTATTGTTTTCCAAAACTGAAAACTGACAACAGGTAGCAAAATAATCTTACATATTAAAACTTATTTTGGAAATCATTTTCAACGCTTTACTTCAAGGTGCTGTTTTAGCTTTTCGAATACTGGTCTTTTTTTTGTTTTTAGCACTTAAGAGACACATTAGCTTTGTTTTTTTTCTGCTCTTTGCGGAAACTGCATAGCAAAAACTGCTTTTACAGCGTACAGTTTTCTCTTTGTTGATTTTATCATTTTATCCTCATGAGTTATGTGCACAAGTTTGAGAAAATAGTAGCTAGCTCTAGTTAGCAGGGTTAGCTTTACATTCCTAGAAAAAAAAGATTTCTTGTTTTTCTCTTTTTATTTTTTGTTTCAGTTTGATTAAGCATCTGTACAGGTTGTTTTGTAATACTGTGAACTAAATTGTAGCTAGTGAGCCTTAGCAACATTAGCTAATAAAAGTTAAAGCAAACATTTTTCATAAGGTCAGTAATCTTCAATTTAGGATCTTCTTTTAACGTTTCATTTTGTCTCCTCCCCTCAGGTATGAGCACAGCCCACGAGGTTATCGTCGCACGCCACTGCGGCCTGCGCGTCTTCGCCCTCTCGTTGATCACCAACCAGGCGGTGATGGACTACGACAGCCAAGAGAAAGCAAATCACGAGGAAGTCCTCCAGATCGGCAAGCAGAGAGCGGAGCAGCTGGAGCGACTCGTTTCAACCATGGTGACCAAGATCGAGCACAACAACAACTTGGTTTAAGAGAAACCAGCGTGTGCTTCAGGGGCAGTTATGCTAGTTAGAAGCTAATTTTAACCATTAACGAGACGGTTGGAGACTCGAAAGTTGTCTATTTTTAATACTAGTGTGCTGCAGAAAACTCTCTAGTTTTGCTGTGTCTCGTGACGTCTTACATTCCCGTCCTGAGCTTTCTCAGGACAAAAGTTGCTTTTCTTTCTTTTTTGTATCATTTCAAACTCGATGTATTTGTTTTAACTTAAACGAGGATCAGTTGTGTAAATGTCCGCAATTTAACTTAACAATGAGCAAAAAATCTGCTGTAAAGACTTTAATATTATGATGTTGTTGAAATGTGTACATTAAGGTATTTTACTGTGCTTGTTTTTTAATATGAATGTCGTTACTAAAGATGCTATTTATTATTACATGGAATGCGTTTGTGTCATTCTTTGTTGGGGAAAAGGGTCATAATAGTTAAACAGTAACTAATCTTTAAGTTTTATTTGATGTTAGTTAATAAACAAACCAGAGACGGAGTGTAAAATCCTGCCCAAATTTATTATCAGTGCATGCACTGAAGTTGAACAGACACGCTGTACAGTAAACCAATGCACTGCTTGATGACTGAGTCCAAAGGGACCCTGAATGTTTCACATGTAAACAGTAGATGATGTTACATAAGCATTACACTGCAAAAAATGAAGACGATAATGCTGGTGTGTCTGGAGTGACATTAATTCATTCTTTGATTTCTTATTTCAAATTTATTCCCTCTTCGTACAAATACAAACGTTGGCAAATGCATAAACTTTGGTGTTTGAAACACTTTGAAGATGACAGCAAAAGTTCGACACTCAACATGTAGATCCTAAATACTTCAGAGACTTTTCAAGTGACATTACTGAAGAAAAAATAAACATTTGCTTTCCTGGTTAAAAAGAAATAAGGCAGGCAGACATTTTCAAACAGCATGCACACATTAAATCCATCTGTCTTACATAATTATTAACTTTAACTACCAACCGTTCTCGTTCCCTTTAAAAGGCAAACTCTGACAAGGCTGACTCATCCACACTCAGCTCCAGCCATCGTAAAAATAGAAAAAAGTTTTTCATATCAGTGAAAAAATCAGTAAAAAGTGCCATGCATAAAGATAAGCGAGTTCTGTAAGTCTTGAAGCTAAACAGGATTAGCTTTGAAGATACATAACGAACACATTCTCCTATTATACAGCACTGAAAGGGCCAAGTACAACTACATGATTGGACCCTGGAGGCTCGGGGTGAAAGTTACGCTTGGCACAGGATGTAAACAAAAAAATACCAAAGTGGCGACATTGTGGCTCAAAATTGGGGCATTGAGAACACTCAGTAAACTTAAATCTCCTTCTCCTGTGCACCAGGAGGTCCTCGCTGCTCTGAGAGGAGCATTATTCAGCAATCTTCATAAAATTCAAATTGTCATCGTTTACATGTTTCTTTTAAACCAGTGGTCCCCAACCTTTTCCAGCTCAGGGCCCAATTTTGAGTCTCAAAACTTTTCCACCATTTTTTGTACATAAATATATGAACATTTTTTAATATCCTTTGAAAATGTGACTGAGTTTTAACATTCAATACACTACCCTGTATATTTTTAGCGTTATATGACCCCCCAACCAAACTACTAAATAATTTGACGGCCCACTTGCAATACCTTTGCGGCGCACCTTGAGGCCCCGGCCCACAGGTTGGGAATCAGTGTTTTAAACAGTTATGATCATTGATTGAATTATTGATTGAAAATTCCCAATATATATAAAAATATAGCTCAAAACAACTGATTTAGCTAAAATTTCCAAGTTCACCACCCTTGATCATCAAGTTTTGGTTCGACTATGAGTTAACGGAGGGTAAATAAATGTATTGGTTGAGTTACAATTCAGCATAAACAAAGAACAAACTCTTTAAAAGTTCTAGTCACCAAGTTAAAATGTTGAAGTGAAGTTCTAACAAGAACCAATGGTTCCATTTTGTTTCTCTAGTTAGCCTAGCTGACCGTAGCTTGGCTTAGCTTAGCAAGACTTGCCCACGGTCACTGGAGCTCAACTAGTCTTACAAAAAAGGCAACAAACATGTCAGATGTTGAAGGATAAGAGAAACTGAATAGCAGGCTCCACAATATGCCATGATAGCAACTCCACTGAGGGTATGCTAATTAGCGTGTTTTGCAGTAATACACAGTTGACCCTCCTAATTTGGGTATATCTCGTATGTAAGATGAAAAAATGATTTAACACAACTTTTTGTAAGTTTTAGAACAAAGTTTGGTGTTAGCAAACTTTGTCGCTAAGCTAGGTTCTTTGGGCTATATGGGAAATGTACAGAAAGACGAATGTTTTCAGCCCAAGAATCTCCATAATGGCACAAAATCATGTTTGTTGTCTCTACACACTGAAATGTAACCAATAAGTTTATTTATGCTCCCCCCCAAATTTTTTTTTTGATTTTTGAGAAAAATATTTACAGGTATAAACCGAGCTAACAGTCAGTGCTAACACAGAATTCACCGCCAGGCTTCAAGGACTAAGCATCCAGGCGACAGATTAAAAAAAATGGCACAGGTTTAGGCACTGTAAAGATGGAGTTACAGTCTTTAAGCGTCTGACGGCCTCAGAGGAAGAACCAGCGGAGGAGGAAAAGGCACTTCTGAGGGGACTCGTGCTGAGGCCTCCACTCACAGAAGAGTCCGCTTTAGGCAAACATGGTCAGGGTGATCCACTGTGGACCACATCAAACAGGTGAAGTCACAACTTATTCAACACAGTATGAGAAAACAGCAGTGGTTTTAGAAGAAGAACAGAGAATAGACTTACCTGGAAGAAGTTGAGGGATATAATGTTGTCGTTATCTGTGTCCATTGACTTAAAGGTTTCTGCAGAGACAAAAAAGGAAACAGTATTGGAAATGCAAAAAAACAAACAAAACGTTTGTTCAGAATAATGATAACGGCAGCAAAAATAATATAACCAAGCAAAATGGGAATCTTTCAGGAAAAATATATGGACTCTAACCAAGACACCAATTAGACAGACAAACCTGGACATGGTAACAAAACTATAATAAACCCCCAAAAGATGAAACGCAAAAAATGTAATAAAATATTAGGAAATGTGCCCCTTTTTCTTTTTTGTATGTATGGCGCTCAACCCTTATTTATTGAATCCAATTTAGCTGTGTGTTTGTGCATTAAAGTGCAGGTGTGTATATGTTTAGATGGATGCACAAACATAATTATGATTTTTTTTAATTGATACATTTTTATTTACCGTTGCTCTTACATCCCTGTTACATAGTTTTTTTGTCCTGTTAATTCTTCAAAATATTTTGCAACCGCCTTTCCCCACCTTGGTTACTGCCAATACTGCTATTTACATTACTAGTTCTAATTTTTATGTATTTTTCCGTTTTTTCAACTTCATTTCATCACTCCCTGATTGTAATGTTTTGGGGTTTTTTTCCAGCAAAGTTGTTCATTTCATTATTAAGAGAGAAAGTAGGGGCAACCAAGGAGTAAAAAAAAAACGTGCTCCTGTTCAAGAGAAGAACAAGTTTAATGTATCGATTGTAATGATTGATGTATGTATGTGGATCCAGATGTTTTGAATATGTTTATTTTTGCAAAACTCTGAAAATTGAAAAAAAAAAAAAAAGGAAACAGCTGGATGTTTGTACTGAAAGTGAAGATCTGAAATTGTTCCTCAAACACAAAGCTGAAGCTGTGCTGTAATGGGACTCACTGTACATAGTCTCCAGTCTGACCAGACAGGTGACAAAGTTGTCGAAATCCACGGCCATGTCTTCCTCCGTGTATCTCAGGATGATCAGCTGGAACAGCTGGTTGGTCAGCTTGAAGCCTGAAACGGGGAAAATGTAATGTGAGGCGTAAAATAATTCAATAAAAAAGTGTTGTTGATTCTTCAGGTTTTTGCTTTAATGAATCTTAAAGGAACAGTACCTGCAGATTCCAGAGCCATCCTCATCTCGTAGGAGCTCATAGTGCCAGATTTGTCCAAATCAAACTGTCTGAAAACCGTCTGTCATTGTGAAGAATAATAAAGATAACAGAATTTAAAGATGGAAAAATGATAAAGGCAAAGACAGTGGTAAACTGGCTTAACATCAAAATAAATACAAGGCTGACGCAAGCACTGTGAGTCAGGGTCAAATTCTATTTGTCCTGATTTCACTGTCAGAGTTCAAACTCACCAGGTATCGTTTGATCTTCTCCCACAGAACATGAAACTCTGTCAGACCCAACTTCCCGCTGCCGTCGTTCTGAGCCCACAAGTTAAAGTACAACTTGAAATTTTGAAGGTGTCACATGAAAACAACTCTAAAGGAGGAACTTAGCTCAACAAAGTGTTTTTATCATGACAGAGGAAATTTACTACGCATGAAAAAAACTGTTGGGTGATGGCGCTGGATTCACCTTGGTTGTGTAATGTTCAGTCTGTAAAGTTCAACATGATAACTTTGCATATAAGAGGAGAGTTTAACAGCACAACCCAACAGCGTAATGTGCCAAAATTGAATGTATCCCAGCATGCAACACAGCACAACAATACCCAGTGCAGCGCAATGTATTGGAGAGCAGTGGATCAAAAGTAACACAACCCCAGTGCAATGAAATGGTGCAACGAAACCGTGCAGCGAGCGCCAGCAGTGAGCGCAGCTTACTTGAGCAAAATAAATTTTTAAAATAAATAAAATGTATTATCATTATTACTTCAAAAATAGCACAAGTTATGCATCGCAATACAATGCAGCAAAAGTATTGCAGAGCCAAATAACGCAACATAACATAGCGCAACGCATCATAACATGATGCAGCACACAGTAACTAAAAGCAACAAAGGATTGCATTACAGAATGCAACAGAGCACAAGTTACATAGCCAAGAGTATTACAATCCAATGTAATGAATTGCTATGAAGTAGATGTGCTAATAATGCAACACAACGCAAAGTGATGCAGGTCGTACTGTACCTACATTACATCTTACTGTAACAACGTTTAACATGTTATAGATCCAGCTTGTGTTGTTTCCTGTGTTTTCCCATCATAACTTCTTTTTCTATGCTGGGTCATGTTGTGATCTGTGGAATTATCATGGATCATGTCATATCAGGTCACATCACAAGCTGTTGCATCATATCATCCATGGTTAAATACATGTTATCCTTTTTCACATCTATAGATTTCAGTTACATGTTAATTCTGTTTGAAGGATACGTCCATGAGGTTTATCATGCTGCGACACGCTTCTTTAGAGAAGCCGTCCGTCTTCAGGTCTTTATCTGTTTGATGAGAAAGAAAAAAAAGAGGAACAACACATCAACAGATCTTACGCATTTTTAAACGCTGCTTCAAACACAAGCTTTAAATCCATTTCTCAGTTTGTTACTGACGTTTGCTGATGATCCTGTTTAATATGGTTTGCAGCTCTGTAACACTGATCTCCATGTCCTGTTGGTGCAAATACAAGATATCAAAATGAGACAGTGAGTGTGAATATTTCATGATGTTTCTACACTCTGTGCCATGTGTCGTACCGGTCCTGCCAGCTGCCTGAAGAGACTCTTGAAGCCTGAGTCGATCTGGCTCTCGTCTACCTGAGTCTGAAACACAAACATGAACCTTTTCAGTGTTTTTTTCCATTTAGCTTTGGTAATTAAGTTCATAAGTGAAGTTTTTCATCCTCTTACCTCTGGTGGAAGCTCGGCTCTAATGTCATCATCAAGTTCCCTGGCATAGAAAGAATGAATAAGTTACTCGATAATCTTTGTCATGACATGTCACACGAGCAAAACCTGCTGTGTTGACAACCTTTTAATAACAAAAACACATAAAAATAAAAACGTAGCCCCAAAAAAAAAACATCAATCCTGCAGCAATTCAGTATCAACTCACTCAGAGTTTGCAGGCTTCTCTGAGAAAACCCTGAGGCAGAAGTCGGCCTCTTTGTGCGGCTCGAAGGTGGACGGGACGATGATGTATTCCCCGGCGGGTAACCGTAACCGCGAGCTGACCTCCCTCAGGTTGATGAAGAGCTCTGAGCGAGCGCTAGAGGCGTGTGTGAGGAAGAATTCACGCTTCAGGTGGACCCCTGACTTTCCCACAAACTGAAAGTGAAAGTGAAAGTAAAATAATTTGAGTTATATGTTTGAGACTGGACAGCATTTTACTCATGGAGTTAATTTTATAGTTTAAGAAAGGTAATATAGAACACATACCTCCCTTGGAACCTGTGTTGAACAGAAAGAAGAAGAAAAAATTATTCTTACTGTGACATAAAAACATTAGGTAAAACATTTTTCCACTTGATGAACTCAAACCCCCAAAATTAGGACATAACATTAAACCACAGTGAGAATATTTGGTTTAACGGTCTTCCTGAGAAAATGAAATCATTATAGTGGAAAATAAAATAAACAAACAAAACAAAACAAAACAAAAAAAGTTGCAATTCCTCAAATGTCCACCAGGGGGCGACTCAAACAGCTATGTAATGCCATTGGAACCCATGTTAACGTGTTGATAATGAAAAAAAGGAAACCCATTACAGAGCAAAAAAAGGAACAAAACAAACAAACAAAAAACTTTTGCATTTCCATCAAACGTCCACTAGGGGGCAGACTCAAAGCTGTTCATAGGGAAAGGTCTCGTTCTGGCTTTTTGACTTTTTTATGTAATCGTCAAACATTTAATTTTTTAGTCGTGATTAATCACTTGATTGTTCACAGTTCAATCAAAAATGGACAACAAATAAATCACAAATTAATTGGACAACAAGGTATTTCTTCAGTTTCTTGACACCCTTAACACCTTGGGTAACCATGATAGCCCTCTTGATAAAATAATAATAGACTACACTTGACTGTTGGCTGAAAAATAAGAGTCATAGCAAACAAACGGGTGATTTAGTTTAGTTGCCTGTCTTCACTTTACCTCATAAACTGCGAACCCGATGGTCTCCATGTCTTGGCCCTCTCGTCGTTTCTTCCTGCGATCCTTCTGCATGAGGCCGACCAAAAAGCTGCAATCCGATTGGCCGGGGGCGTCCGGGTGTTTCAGCTCAAGCTTGAATTGAGGGTTGAGCCAAAAGGTTGCTGGGAAGATTCAAAAAGATTTGCAGATCGTTTCACTTCTCTTGAACTTGAATTTGAAAATCACACCGAAAAAGCTCCAGCTCTTCCTTCATGATGTGTCTCATTTCATCAGTGTTGTCTGGATTGTCACCAAAGCTTCCTCTTTGCTGCTGCTGCTCCCTGCCTCAGTATTTTCATGTATGTGCACGAAAAAGAGGGGTAGTGTGCTCTACCCACCTCAGGCTTTGGTATTCCATATAAGCATGTGGAAAGGCAGGAAGCTTCAAGTACAGAACTTTATTGCCAAATATGTTTTATAGTTATAACTCTTAATATAACTAATTAATAATGACCATTTTCCCCTCCAGTTACTGATTCCGATACTTGTGCTGTGAGTATCGGCGGATACTGAGCACCGATCCAATACCAGTATAGTAGTAGTATAAAAAAATCATACTGTGCCTGCGCGATGTCAACATGATTATCATTGTGGTAAGACCTGGCTCAGGTTAAACCCTTTGTAAAACATGAATAAATACCGGAAATTAAAGCCATTTATATCAACATTTATTTTATTTTAGCGGTGATGTATTGCTACACCGCCAACATGGTTGTGCTAGTTAGCTTAGCTTCAAGTCTCATGCCAAATGTTGTGTCTGTTGAGTCTGTGTCATATGCTCAAGCAGGCTGCAGGTTGCAGGTTGCAGGTTGCAGCACAGCGCTACTGTTTTAAGAGCAGCAAAGAAGACTGCTAGAGTTTAACAGAGCTAAATAGTAGATTTCTAATTTGATAAATTACGTGGTACTGGTATCAGTGCTTAGACTCCAGTAGTCGTCAGTACCGATATCAGCATTTGCGGCAGTATTGGAGCAATTTCTGATACTGGTTTTGGTATCAGAACAACTCTACCTGACTGGATTCATGTTTTGCGGTGAAGAAAACTTATGTCATGTTCAAACTTTTGTCATTCAAAACCCAATTTCTTCCTCCTCAGAGTCATACGAACCATAAAACTGTCCTCCCTCTCTCCCTCTTTTTTCCATCACTACATACCTGGGTAGTTCCTACAGCCTCCGGCAGTGCTGCCCCTCCTCCACTCTCCCTGGTAAAGCGAGGAGCTCCATTTCTTCAGCTGGCTGTTCTGCAGAGCGTCGGCCGTCAGGTTGCAGAGCTCCAGGCGGCTGAACTCTCGCAGGAAGTCATTGAACGACATCCTGAGAGACGGGAATAGAAAAAGTTGGAAAGCTGAACTTTGGTTTTCTGAAGATGAAATACAATGTTGACATTACAAAGATGGTAAAAGACATTTATTCACTTCTACAACAACACAAAAAGCCGATTTAAACTGAAAAAAAGGACAAAAAAAAGGACTCACCAGAATTCTCCGTCCTCACTCCGGTTTTGAAGTCGACTTCTGGCGGAACGATCCACGCTGTCCCACTCTCTGGAGCTGAAGATTTGACAGAGACATGAGTCAAGTTTAAATAAGGAACAATCAAATGCATTAACTGTCTTTGCCTTATGTTATCAACACCAGGCCAGGGACAACTAAACTTTGCAACTTTATTTTCAAGGTCTACCTTCTGACACCCCAAACTCCACCACTACTTTTGTCGTAGAAATGTTTTTATTGCCCTTTTTCTGTTGACATAAAAAGTGTAAAATTCATCCTCTGGGGATCATTTTTATCAAACAACTAGGTAAACCCTATTTAGTTAACTAAATATTCTAATGTCTGTATTTATCAAAAACTTTGCCGGTATTTGGTTAAAATTGAAGATGAATTCAAGGAAGTTCATCCTCTGGAGATCAGGAATATATGGAATTAATTTTTGTGACAGGAAAGCCAGATTTTTTTCACATTACTTGAATATGCATGGTTGCCTGTGTAACTTCTGAGGAAGAGAAAGTTTGCAAGATTTATCCTCTGGGGATGAGGCATATCTGCAAAAGGTCTCACAGGATCTTATCAAATAAATATGTTGCAGAGTAAATATGTTTTTAACCAATCACTCAATCTTTAGATGTGCTGTGCAGATTTCATAGAATGAGTTTGAGATTTTGTTACAAGGGAAGACAAAATGTAAAGGACCTCTTTAAAAAAATCATAATGAAAAGCTACAGGGCTAAACACTTTATCCGGAATTGGTTCTACTACTTTTATCTTAAGATCAGCTCTTTCCTGATGTAACCCGTAAAGTTTTATCTCCATTAGAAAGTGTAAAAAAGCTCAAATTAACTGTGATGTAACACTGAGCGCCACAAGTGTGAAAAATCTCTGGTATTCTGTTCTTTCACAACTGAAGCCCTGTGTTATGTAATCCCCTCGTTTCTTCGCTCCATGTGACGCGTTTGCAAAAAGCTGGGCACAGTCGAGCTGAATGGGCCCCTTCCACCCACTGGATTTCTCCTCTAGTCTTTGAACGCCTCTTTGGGATATGAGAAATGACTTTGGAGCTTGATGCATAAACTTTAAACATAAAGTTACCTTTTTATTGGAGAAAGTGAGAAGATACAGTACAGGCCAAAAGTTTGGACACACCTTCTCATTCAATGCATTTTCTTTATTTTCATGAACTGACTGACTTCATTTCTTAAAGTAATGATGGCCACTCATTTTTCTCTAGTTAGCTGATTGGTTCTTGTCATAATATGAATTTTAACAGTTGTTCAATAGGGCTGTTGGCTGTGTATTAACCTGACTTCTGCACAACACAACTGATGGTCCCAACCCCATTGATAAAGCAAGAAATTCCACTAATTAACCCTGATAAGGCAAAGCTGTGAAGAGAAAACCATTTCAGGTGACGACCTCTTGAAAAATGCAAAAAGTATACAAAGCAGTAATCAGAGTAAAGGTTGGCTATTTTGTGGAAACTAGAAAATAAAACATGTTTTCAGGTATTTAAGCTTTTTTGATAAGTTCATAACTCCACATGTGTTCATTCATAGTTTTGAGGCCTTCAGTGAGAATCTACAATGTAAATAGTCACATATATATATATATATATATGCATGTATGTATATGGAGGTGTATATGGTTATTCATATATATAGAGAGATATAGATAAAAGGTTGGCCAACTAGACCGTTATTAATTAAAACTGGAGAAGGGGTGGAAATTAATAAGTTTTTCTTCCTTCCACTCCTTTTTGAAAATGTAAAAGAAGGTAATAAAGAGATTTAAAGTTTGTTTTGTTTTGTTTTTTTGTTTTCATTTTTTTGTACATAAATATTTGAACATTTTTAATATCCTTTGAAAATGTGACAGAGTTTTAACATTCAATACACTACCCTGTATATTTTTAGCGTTATATGCCCCCCCAACCAAACCACTAAATGATTTAGCGGCCCACTTGCAATACCTTTGCGACCCACCTTGAGGCCCCGGCCCACAGGTTGGGAATCAGTGTTTTAAACAGCTATGATCATTGATTGAATTATTGATTGACAATTCCCAATATATATAAAAATATAGCTCAAAACAACTGATTTAGCTAAAATTTCCAAGTTCACCACCCTTGATCATCAAGTTTTGGTTCTACTATGAGTTAACGGAGCAAATTTTTAGCCTGTACTGTATATCAGGGGGAACTAAAATGGGTAGTTGTGAGTTTTCACTTTTCTTTGGCAAGAATTGAAGACTTAAAAAGGAGTCTTACTTGTCACTCCAGGCTCCAGTCCATTCCACTTCCCCCCAGGGGTTTCTGATGCGAACCAGCTTGGTCATATTTCCTCTGTACTCCACCTAAGGCCAAGACAACACCATCAGACACAGACACTTTTTTCAGTTACATTCCCCTGGTGAGTTCCCCTAAGGCTAAACAAGAAATCTAGCAGTGATTTATCCTCCAGTAGACTTTCATGATTTAAAAACAGGAGGATGAGTTTGCAAATGGTTGTATGTTTTTTCATTCCAGTCTCACTCACCTGTTCCACGCCAGTCACAGAGTAGGCGTGTCCCTTCACCAGCTTCTTGAATGTGACAGCTTCCATGTCTCTGGTATTGGTGATCTGAAAATGAAAGAAAAGACTTTGAGGATAAGCTGGATCTCTAATGTCTCTATTTTGTTTCAGTAAGTTAAATATAAATAGCAATCTTAGCTCTACATCTTTGCCTAATCATGGTTCATTCTGCAATACCAGAATAAAAACTAATATGGGAGGTTAGGCCATGGTGAGAGCAACCAAAACATGTCAGTCCATCCACGTTTTACTGGAAAATATCGTCGACATATCCTGTCACTTGTACAATCACCACAAGGTGCACTTAAGGTAATGGAGCAGGTAATGCAAAAAAAGAGGCACTAGTGAAAAAGTGGTCTTAGGAATAGGTGATAGGAGTATCCAAACAGAGCCACACAGCAAGGTCAGCAAGGCAAGACAGGCAGACAGCCAGACAGTCGGGGGTCAATACCCTCCGTCTGCAAACATCCGCTGCACTGACACGTCCTTGAACATTACACTGACCTCCTGTTGGCTGCAAACTTTTTTTCATCCGAGTTACATAACTTTCACTGTCCTCTTTTGAAATTCTTCAGACCTGGTTCCAGACGTAGTGTCTAGTTATTTTATCTAAACTGGGTGAAAATGATGTGAGCAGGATGCTTATCTTATAAACATTGAAGTCATGTGTTTAACTTGAAGTGGTGTGAATGTTGTGAATTTCTGAGCTGGACTGTACGAAAACATAGACACGTGTTAGAGCTCCCCCTGGTGGCTGGCTGTAGTAGTGACATATACTGAGCATAGCAGAAGTCAAGCGAGGTCAACAGATCTTGAACTGCTCTGGACACCAGCTGTTTCTTTTCTTTTTTTGGCTGCTGCGCCCTCTGTCTTGGCTTTTCATGTATGCATAGAAAAGAGGGAGGGGGGTAGTGTTCCTTTTCACATAGGCCCGAGCTTCAAGAACAGAGCCATACCCCCAAAGAATCAACAAACTCAAACAGTCAAGTCTTAAAACCTATACAAATCTATGAATGTCTGCTACTGCAGTCAGATCATCTTTCTGGTGTTAAATTATTTTTTTGTTTTGGTCAGCAAAAAGCTGTTTGTAATGTCTGTGCAGACAATGGTTGGAATGGAAATGAAGCTCCTCTATACAGATGATGTAACAGTGTACCAAGATTTTGAAATATTTGCAATGAGCTAATACACTGCCTGGCCAAAAAATAAAGTCACCACCTTGATTTAGTCAAGCAAAAGAAATGGTCAGAAAATAGATCCTGAATGGTCATAATCAGTGATCACTTAAACATTTGGTTAAAGCAAATTGAAGGGAAATCACCGTAGAACTCAGGAGTATGTTTCATAGTGAAAGTAAGAGCATTTCCACACACACAATCCAAAGGGAACTCAAGGGATTGGGACTGATCAGCTGTGTAGCTTTTAAGAGATTCACTAATCAGTAAAGCAAACTAGACAAAAAAGCTTCCGTTTGTTAGGGAGCATAAAGATTGGACTCTGGGGGAATGGAAGAAGGTCATGTGACCTGATGAGTCCAGATTTACCCTGTTCCAGAGTGATGGTCGCATCAGGGTAAGAAGAGAGGCAGGTGAAGTGATGCACCTATCATGCCTAGTGCCTACTGTACAAGCCTGTAGGGGCAGTGTTATGATCTGGGGTTGCTGCAGTTGCTCAGGTTCAGCAACATTATGTTCCCAAAGAATGAGGTCAGCTGACTACTTGAATATACTGAATGACCCGGTTATTCCAGGTTTCATGGGGCTCAAATTGTGAAAGAGTAGTTCAGGGAGCATGAGACATCATTTTCACACATGGATTGGCCTCCACAGAGTCCCTACCTTAACCCCACTGAGAATCTTTGGGATATTCTGGAGAAGGCTTTGTGCAGCGATCAGACTCTCCCATCATCAAGACAAGATCTTGGTGAAAAATTAATGCAACACTGGATGGAAATAATTCTTGTGACATTGCAGAAGCTTATTAAACAATGCTACAGCGTGCTGCAATCAAAGCTATAGGCAATCTAATGAAATATTAGGGTGTGTGAGCTTTTTTTGGTGGCAACTTTTTTTTTTGCCCAGGCAGTGTATATTTTAAAGTGCTATGTTCTTTTTTTTTTTTTTTAAATGTAACAGTTGCGATAAATATCTGTTATAGATCTGTGTTAATTCCTTATAGCTCAGCACTGACGTCTATGGAGCATCCCAGCAGTGATCCTCTCTCTATGGCTCTGCTGATGATGCTGTAGAGGTCGGACGGCGCTTTCCTCAGCTCGTACATCTCCGTCACGCCACCTGTGAAATCCTCGAAGCCTTCTGACGTGCTGCCGCCAGACAGCGCCTCATAGCAGCCGTTCAGCCTGCAAACAAACAAGAGGATTACAATAAGAGTTACGAGGGAAGCCTTGTATGGAGGTGAAGAGTTGTACAACATTGATTTTAAGTGTTTATGTAGGAACTAAGAGCTTTAAAAGCAGGATGTTGTAGTATTTAAAGGTACGGTGTCTCTTCTGTTGGAACACTCTACTACCATATATGAGCCTTCAGAGTGCAGAAGTGAATAAATCTTCAATCTACATCAACTCTCTGACCAGCAGTCCACTTCAAAACTGAGCTCATATATTTCACAACTGAGACTGTAGCTGTTTTCTGAAACAACTGGAGTCTCACGCTTCTTAACCCTCCTGTGTCTTTTTGGGTCAATTTGAACAAATTTCAAAAGTTATTTCATCAAAACTTTGGTTTTCTACCACTGAATTGCTTCAGTATTACTCGTCAGTTCTAAACATGCTATGACTGATTAAATTATACAAACCAAAAATATAAAGGGGTAGGACTGGATACGTTTTATCAGCTTCATCAAACACCCTTTCGAACAATGTATTATTTCCTGTTGCTATAGAGCTATCTTTTGAATTGTTTTTCTATATTATATAATGGATTTACTTCAATTTCTTTTAACTTGTTCGAATAGACCCAAATGAAAAATTACAGGGATAATTCTATGTTTTGCTATTTCCATGTAAAATTAGTTATGACTATTTTTGTTAACAACTGCTTTTATCATTTCTGTAATGTTATAATACACTATTCTTCTCTACTTTCTCTCTCTATTTTAATTATTTTATCATTTCAAAAGCCTCCTGTGGACAAGTGTTGCAAATTACCACCTGTGCTAAAATACTCAAACAAAGCATCTGGTTTGTCTAATGCTATTGTGATGTCCACATCAAATAACATTAAATAATAAAATAAATTATAAATTTATGTGTGTTTTATAAAAAAAAAAAAAAGTATAACATCTTGCTGTTATTAAAACAGCTGGAATGGTTTCAAAACAATTACCTGGCTAAACTTTGTTATATTCCTGTCTGTGATAATGCATCAACATATGTTCCTCTGATAAAAACTTGAGAGAAAAATAGTCCAAAGTTCTGCTTTTGTCCCACTCAAAAAAGAAGTATAAGTTTGTTAAGTAGGTCTATCATATCATGTATAACAGAATCAATTGATAAAAATTTGTGCATATGAATATGAGTGAATTCGAAGTCAATACAAAGAGTAATATTTACTGCAAGAGCTTCAAGTGAGAAAAAGTTTAATTGTGGGCTCAGATTTAAGTTGATACTTATGTGAAATGAGGTTTCTGCAGTGATTGATGAGGGTAATTTTTTCGGACGTCATATTTTACACCAGACTTACTTGGCGTAGGCTTTCTCCAGCAGTGCGCTCCAGAACTCGGTCCCCTCTGCAGAGTGAACGAACAGCAGCTTCCCATCTTTCACCGGCAACCGGTCGTCGATCACCACCTCCACCCACTCACCAAACTGCCAGAACTGTATTAAACACACAAAAAGGTTCCAGTTACACAAACTTCTAGAAACATACAGTAGGATATCATCAACGTAAAGGGAGATTTTCATTTTCATCAAACTTTCTTGATTCAAACATAAAAGACTGATTGTGTTTGTTTGGGGTGATGAAAGAAAGAAGGAAACATGTCTGGAAAGAAGCACAAGTAATAAAAAAATAAAGATGTCCAACAAAAGCATATACTTGATAGGACATCAGACTCCACATGCAAATCATTCCTTGGAAATAATCATTGCTTTAACACCTGTAAGTGCCTGATCATACAGGTAGGGAGTTATGTTTGTCTGCCAGCAGGGGGCAGAAAAAACCAACACATCAAACTGTATGCAAAGAGCTCACTTACGGGCACAACTGTTTGAAATTAGGTCAAAATAAATTTTCTGCTGTTGTTTCTCTACACTCCAGGCAAAGATGAGCTGAAATATGGAAAATCTTACTGAGAGTCCTGGGGATTAAAGTTTGGCCCCGCAGCTGAGTGCAATAAGTGCAAGTAAAACGTTCAAGCTCCAATGATTTAAACCAGCATGAATGACCAAATTAAATATTTATGTTCAAAATTTAGCATTCAACTGATAAAAGCTGCCCTGTTTGCAATTATCAAAAAATTCAAACAATCTGAAATCAACAACCAGAAATATCAGCTACGCATTTATAGGTGGGTAATGTCCTTGTCCTAGTAGTTGAACCCCGTGTCCCTAAAATACTGCGCTCATAATGCTAAGTTAAAGTTTTAGGTTGTATCTATTGAAAGTTGGAAGCAACTTGAAACTTTTGTCTCTGAGCAACTGAGAAAAACAGATTTAATAGAAGTCTTGTTGCATCCAAAGCTAACAACAGCATTGCTATGCTTGCAAAAATTACAACTTAAGCTAAAGCTAGCTAAATGTGATTCTATATTTCAGTCCAAAACAATAAATAAAGAAGTTTCAAGAAAGAAAGAGAAATAAAAGGTTCTTCCAAATGTTCTAAGTGGACAAAAGATAAAAAGAGATGCTGCTAACCGATCAAAGCTAATGTTAGCTTACAATATAAAGCCAGGTCAGGATCCTTCTCATGAATTTTACTGTACTCTGTTTTCTAGAAATGTACTTAAAGTGCATTTCTGATGTAAATGCTGAAACGTGTGAAAGGTAACGCTAACGCACAATACACCAAACACAAACAGAGAAACCGACTTTTCTTATTCAAACAACTTCAGGCAGAAACGTAATAATTACACTTGAGTTCACAAACAACTTAAATATATCACCTGTCAATGAGACTGAAGCAGAAATATAATCAGAGGACCAAAGAAAAACTGATTTCAAGTAAGTCACAACAAAAGCTAACAACAACATTATAAGCAAGATTGAAACTGTAGCTAAACCCAGAAAATTTAAGCACTCAGGACTTTCTAGACCTTGTTTCAATTAAAAAAGCACAGAAAAGGTCTTTTGAAGACTCTTAATGGACAAATAAATGTTGAAAAAGGCTTGAGGTGACAAATGTTAGCCTACAGCAGTGATGTCCAAACTGTGGCCCGCCGTCTATTTTCAAGCGGCCCCCGGCTCTCATCTCACCATGTGTTCGTTTTGTCACTTAAATTAATCATTTTCTAATTGTTTACATTTACAGTTTCTGTCAAGTCATTGAAATAAATCTTAAAAAATCTGGTAATGTTTCACAAAGATTTGGACTTTGCAAAGGCAACTTTATAAAGCTAAAGCTCGGTACAATCTGCAAAAACTCAACAACTTTTACAGCTGACTTTTAATTGCATTTGGCATGATGCAACATGTGTTTCATGAGTTGTTTAGAATAATAAAAAAAAACATATGAGAGGACCAAAAAATTGAATTGAAGATATGAAATGGTCAAAAACGACAAAAGTTGAAGCATAAAATGGTTCAGAATGCAGGATCAGAGATATTTGAGGTTTAAAATGTTTTTATAATTGTCGTATAAACAAACGTGATAAAGTCCAGATCCTGATGCTGCCGTGAAAATGTTACATATTTTTTGGTTTGGTTTTATCTCAAAGGTCGGCAATGAAAGCACAAGCATGTTTGACTTAACCATTTTTTTTTTGGTTTGTTTTTCTTTTTCAGAAACCACTTGAAAGAAATAGTTTACAAAAGACTGTCATTTGTAACTTTCACTGTTAGTAAACATGTCCATAAGAGCCGCCGGCCCTTGGTCATTTTCACAGTTTCCAATATGGCCCTTTGAAAAAGTTTGGACACCCCTGGTCTACAGTGTTAACTTAGGTCAAGATCCTTTTTTTGACTTTACTTAGTTTGATTTAATCATTTTATTAAACCCTTATTTAACCAGATGGTTAAATCCGGTATAACCAGCATAAACTCATAAGTATTGAGCTTTATGTTTTATCAAAGTGTTAAATGTGTGAGTGCTAATGTAAGCACGTTCTTCCCATTCAAACAACATCCAGCAGTGATTGAATTATCCATATGTAGATCAGGGAACAAGAAAAAGTAATAAAACACTGGAGAAGAAAATATTTCAGAGTAAGTGGATGAACAGGAATGAGAAAGGAAGAAAGGAAGTTGCAGGTTTGTCACTGTGTTTGTATTTGTGTGTGTTATTGTGTAATTGGAGACTGTGTTTATGAGGATGACAGATGAAAGGTTGAAGTGCTCTGCAGGCCCTGAGAGGAGCTGTGTCACAGCAAAGACACACACACACACATGAACACGCCTCTGGCAAACACATCACACACACACACACACACACACAAATGCATAACTCATTCATTTCAAAGCTGTAGAGGAACAAGCTCTCACCACATCTCTGTCATGACTCGCAGTCACCAGACATTAAAGCTTGAGAAATAAACCCCCAACACAATTCAACAATGTGAGAGCTAAAATAAGAATATCATAGAAGATTCTGCCCCAGTTAACGGCTTCATTTGTTTCCGACTGAGATAGCCGAGATTACCTGCTTTATTATTCATTCCTCCCCCTTTTTTCCCACTCCTAAAACCAATCAAGATCCCCACTGCTGGTGCTTATAATTACATTTTAGTATGACTCATTCAGATCTGCAGTAATTTATCCAGAGGCTTAAGGGATCAGAGCTGATACAAAGAAGAACCCCAGAAAAAAAAGAAAGAGAGACAGAGAGAGAGAGGGAAACATGCTCGGGCAGAGAGAACAGAAAGACAGAAGCATGAGAAAAATCCAATTGGCGGTGACAAGTTTTCACCTGAAATGAAACAAAAACGCTCACTCCGATTCTGTTTTTGCAGTGCACAGACGTAGCAACGAAAGAGGACAATGAAACTAGGGCAACTGTTCGCTAAATGAAAGCAGCCACATGTGTTTACGAGCCATTTAGCTTTAATGCGCATACATTAAACACATGCGTGCATTCACAGGCCAAATGAAACCATCGTTTGCACTCTAGAGGACTGAGTTATGTCGAGCATAGAGTCCAGCATCTACAGAACAAAGAGGATGGATTAGCCAAGAATTTAGAAATCAGCTGAATAAAATTATAGGAATATGATACAGATGCTTCATATTTCTGTATAAGGGGGCAAAAATCTGTGGGCTCAGCTTATTTTTCTCTGAGCGTCTCCTTCCGTCTCATTATGTATTTATTGATCTCTCCATGTTAGATGACCCAGTGAGCTTCATTCCTCAAGGACACGCCACTAAGTGAACAATTAAATCATATTGCCTTTTCACCAAAAAGAAGTAGAAATATCCCAGTAGAAATCAGCTTGATCATTTCTATGTGTGGGAAATTGCTCAGCAGCCAAGTTCGTAGAGTTTAATTGTTTCATGACTCAGCTTTCAGGCTAGTTAAGGCCGGTCTTTAGCTTAGCACGTTAAACCTGTGACTCTTCTTTACTTATGTGGTAAAGATTTGTGTTTTTGGCTTTGGGTTTATGTGGTTTTAAGTAATTCTGCGGGCAGCTCTCGTGGACGATCTGACGACTTTCACACTGATATTGCCCTGGGCTGAAAATACGAGACACTGCTAACGTACTAAAAAGCTGCTGTTCCTTGAGTGACCACTTGAGGCTAGCTCTGGACGTACTGTAAAGCCTCGTTTCCACCAGGCAGTCTGGTACAGATCAGTACAGTTTGGTACGGGTCAGATCAGTAAAGCCTGATTCTGTGTGCGTTTCCGCAGCCAACCGTACCCTGCTGGATGGGCCGGATGTCGAGAGCATAGACTGTTTAAGGTCATGAGCCGCGCCAGCTACGTAACAGCGTGACATCACTGCAGCGCTACACAGTGTACCCCGCGATTAAATGCAACAAAGAAGAAATTAGCAGCATTATAAACAAAGAGCAGCGATGGAGGACATCTAGCAACTCTTCTACTTTGACCAAGCTTTTTTCAGAAAAATAAAAGCATCATAAAATAAAAGGATGTAGAAAGTACGGTTGATGGATCAGAGCTCACTGTCAGTCATCAACATTAACAGAAAGTCATCAATAATCATGAGACCGTCTGAGCTTTATATGCAGGGTGAGCTGGGAAAATCTACATCATTGAGATCTTTGATATTAGGATATTAATATCTAGAATTTTCATATCTTGATATTGATTTGATAACCATATATCTTTCAGCCCTAGTCCATAGAACCAGCTTGCAACCCTAGAAAACACTAGTGCCAGTGGTGAGTTGAGTTGAGATAAGAGTGAGAACATGTTTCCTTATAAGTGTGTGTGTTTCTTCTTTATAGAAGATTAGTTTCTGTTTGTGTTTGATACATCTTTGATCTACGAGAGCTTCCCCTCCTGCTCCATGTTTCACTTCTTTTTCTTGGCAGGCTCACAGTCCTGTTGGCACAGCGCTCACTGCGTCAAAGAGGGGAAGCCGCCTTGGCTGGAAACACTCTGTGACGAAGCAAACTGAGAAAAAAACCCCATCTCTGCTTTGGCTTTTTCCCTCTAAAAGTCATAAAAAAGTAACGGTTTTCTATCATAACAATCTGAAGTCCTCTTCCTGTTTCTGAAGCATTAAGAGGAGATCGAGAACAGTTGAAAACATGGAAGTCTGAACACGTTTTAAGGGTTAACAGTCCCTCTGCTGCAGACGAGCTGATGTAAGATCAAACGGGGGGAATACACACACACACCGACACAGATAAGAGGATTTGTGAGATCACAGAACACACACACTGAGCTGTTCAAACAGACCTACGGTACTGCAGTATATTGTGCTCCTGTTTGATTATCTAATTAGTATCTTGTTGTTTATATTAACAGCACCAAAGAACCTTGTATGAGTCTTCCAATATGTCAACAACTCTACATTTTATCACTTCCAGCATTAGCTCAAAGTTTGAACATAATCCAGAAGCTTTTCAAGAGAACAAAAAGTTGATTATTTACCAAAAATGCCCAGATGGAATGTCGATGAAAGCACGAAAGAGCCTATTAGACTCTAACAAAGCCACAACTGTTGTGAAGAATGAGACAACTTCCTCTGAATTCACACTGCTGATGGGAAAAAACCACAGTAATGTTTGATGTGAGTTGAGCCGATGGCAATGCCGTCTCTTTAAGGCTCCCTAATTCACAAACCCCATTCCCTCTGATTGGCCAGCTTTCTAGGAAGAGGGATGTCCTTGGTGTTTCAGGTCCACTCCCCAAATCTTCCATGCACCAGTTAGACCCATTGACTGTATATAGAATGGACAGCATGCTTCCGCCTGTCACCGTTCTACGATTTTGAAGCCAAAAAAACCCCGTTTCTCTAGCCGCCATTGTGCAGCCAGAGTCTGCGCAGTAGAGAATTTCCGGTGGAGCCGAGTAAAAAAGAGGAATAAAAATATTTATTTCTTCTTCTTCAGGAGGTTTAGTCTCCTTTTGGCTCTTTCCCGAAGTTTCTTATATCCCCAATAAAAACTACTCATGAACGGCAGCTGTCAACTATCGCAAAACGAACTTATATCGCGGTTTTTAACGTCCAATAACTAATGAGAAACTAACTTCTTAGAAAAAAAAACACCTGAACACCATGCAGCCAAATGACATCGTCATACTACCTTAGCGTAAGGATGAGAGAAACATTTCTACGAGGTATCGTAATTTTTTTAAGTTTTCCCGGCTCATATCTGGAATACATGGGGAGGCGGGGCTTATGACCTATACTGCAGCCAGACACCAGGGGGCGGAGCATCTGCTGGAGGCTTCAGTTTGAGCCAAACGTCGTTACGTCCACTCATTATACAGTCTATGGTTAGACCTCATTGTATCAGCAAGTTTCATTAAGACAAAGCAATTACCTCGGCTGCTCACACATCTGAGCTCCCTCTAGGTCTTTGCTGCTGCTCTACCTGCCTTGGCTTTGCATGTATGCTTTATATGTTGATGTCAGCTTAACATGCTATGAAAACCATTAGCAAAACTGCCATCTCTTTAAAGCCCACTGCTCCACAAACCCCTTCTCTCTGAACGCCTGTTAGGGGGGAGTTGTGGGACCTCAGACCTTTGTGTTTGAGGCCCGCCCCTTGAAAGTGTTATTTACCCTGTAAAGCCCAACCTAGCAAAAAATTGTCCGAAAATTAAAATTTTTTGGAACTGAGATGTTTATTGACCGTTTCAACAAAATCCACAAAAAAACATTGCTTTATCATTTCATTCATGATATATTTCTTGTATCATATTTGACAAACTGGGTAATTTTGTGTGCTATTTTATCTATTTTCTTAAAGTTTTTTACGAAACATACATTTTGTTCATGCAGAAAATACTTTTTTTTAAATCAAAGTAACTATTTCAATGTTATTCTTGCTGCAACTTCTTGAAAATCAAGCAATGATTTTCCTGAAAATGTGTGAGCGGATGGTTTCATGAGAGCAGACATTTTCAAAAGGGCCAAAATACAACTTCAGCTGACTGTAGTGATATGACAAACCTCAAGGTGGAAGAATATGATTTTTTAAAAATATTTTCAACAGATGTTAAAGAAACAATTTATCACTTTGATGATATAGAGGTCTTTGGACTGATGCATCAAATATGGTAAATTTGGCTCTGTAGGGTTTACCAGTTATGGGAGATCTTTATGTGATGACCTCATCATTTCATCAGGTCTTTGCTGCTGCTCTTTCTGGCTTGGCTTTTCATGTTTGCACACAAAACAGGGAAAGTGTGCTCTCCCTACATCAGAGTTTGGCGTTAAACAGTCAAATTTAACTTTTTGCATAAACAGCAGTCAACAAGTCAGTGTGGCTTTGCATCATGTGGCGTGTTTCAACCACAATACATCCTGTTGTGTCAAGAGTTGTTCACACTGTTGGGTGTATTTTCACTTCAGTGGAAGTGGCAAAGATTTTAAGTTTTGATTTTTATCTCAAAATGTGCTCAACTTTAAAGTGATCCATTACAACAGGGGTGTCCAAACTTTTTTCAAAAGGGCCACGTTCGTTACTGTGAAAACGACTGAGGACCGGAAGCTTTTACTGACATGTTAATAACAGTGAACGTAGCATATGAATTCTCTATTCTATTTTATCTATCTATTTGAGAACTATTTCTTTTTGGCGGTTTCTGAAAAAAATTGTCTAAGTTTGGTCAAACATGCCATTATTACAGAACTATGTTACTTCACCTGGGTAAAACATGTCATTTTTCTATGGTAGAATTGGGAACTGGACATTATTATGAATGTTTTTAAAACTATTAAAAAACATTGTAGCCCTGAGTATTTCTCATCCTGCATTCTGAACCGTTTTTATGCATCAACTTTTGTCTTTTTTTCACAGTGTCACAACTTTGGTTTAGTCTTCTGTTTATTTTTAACTCAACATTCATAAAGCACATTTTTGCATCATGCTAAATGCATTTCTTTTGTCTTTAAAGACATCAATTAGGATTTTTGAGTTTCTGCAGATTGTACAGAGCTTTAGCTATATAAAAGTGGCCTAGTATGTACAGTCTAAATTTTTGTGAGACATTACTAGATATACTTAGGTTTTCTTCAAGCACTTGATAGAATATTAAGAGCATGATTAATTTAAGTGACAAAATTAATTCATTATAAGATGTAAACTGGGGGGCGTTTGAAAATGGACCCCAGGTCACAACTGGCCCCCGGGCCTTGGTTTGCATTAGAAGCACACCTGGGCGGTGTTCAGCTGTTACAACTAACCTTGATAAATTTGTACTGTGAATAGAGGTTGTGGCATGTTGACGTAATGTCTGTTGCCGTTGCGACTGTTACCAGTGTTAACAACTTTGGCCTCACAGGAGTCCAAAGTCAAGTTATGAGCTTTTGGCTTCTTGTGAGAGGATTTCCCGCTTAGTTGACTGTATTTTAATAACACCTAATGCTTTTAAACCCCGAGATAACTGCTGTGACTTCTGTGATCCACACCCAGTCTCTAAGTCCATAAATATTACCTGGGAGGATTTTAACCACAGTCTTCTAAACTGACTAACGCCCATTTCCTTATCACTCATGGAATTCAGAGCCGACAGAAGAATCCGTCATCCAGTGTTGACAACCAGTCCCTTCGCTTTGTGACATTAATAGAAAACATGTTTTGTGTATTTATCTCTGCAGTCGAGCTTCTGGCAGACGGTCAGATCATATCAGCTGAACTTTGCTTGGTACAAAACCAAATACTCCAAACACACTCTTCTATTCGCAGTCACAGAGGTGTGTCTGCTGACAAACCCAGACGTATTTTACTGCAGGTAAATGGGGATGTGTGCAGTCCAGTGTGTGATAAGGAAATCAATCTGCAGAGGTTTGTAAAGATAAGACTCTGAGTTTGAATAAAGAGCCCTGACAACCAAAATGAATGCAAAATAAGTTCCCACACTGGAATACTGACCCAGGTTTTTGCACAAGGAAGTGATTTTGTCTGACAGAAACTTAGGGGACAAAAAATTCCCTCATACAGAGCCAAACACTGCAGTTCCTTGAGTGGCCACAGGAGGCAGGCCAAAAGTGAATCAATCCCCATAGAGTCCTATAATAAAGCCCCTTTTACATGACATCATTTCCCCCAAAAACAAAGAAAAAATGCTTAGGGACTGAACACGTTGTAGTACCTATGCCAGGCCTGTAGTCGGCAATATAACTGTAGGAGCCGTTTACACTGTAATAATTTAGAAAGTGAAGTAGAGGTGAGCTTATCAACCAGCGTATGAACTGAATGCATCGTCACTGATTGCAAAAGTGGAGTAACAGATACACTTTTTAGTATGCCATTGTTACTGTTATTCAGTTGGCATATGGAAATCAAAGTCGCCACTATGAAAGTGCAAAGCGCATGGACGAAACTAAGTGTGACATCAGTGTTTCCACTGAAAACTTGTGCTGGCTGTTGGCATGGCAACAGCAGAAAAACACCCTGGGGGCCGTGGTCAAAAGTTTGTGTTGTAGGTCGGCTAAAACGCTGTTTCTGTGTAGAGGTTGTTGTTATGTCAACAGCCCCTATAGGTAGACCTTGGTGTTTGAGGTCCACTCCTCCAATATGTCATGAATCAGTTGGGGGATCCGTATGTAATGACGTCATAATTTCTGAAAGTCTCACAAAGATCTCAAAAGGGTTTCAGGTTACTTAAAAAACGAGTGTTTTTCAGGTGGATATGGGAATTCTACACCCAGCATTGTTACCTAATATCTGTATTTAAATATTGGAGAGTGGACTAGCTTTTCTCTTATCCAGAAAGTGGAAGAACAACTTGTCCTGCAATCCGGGCAAGTCAGAGCACAACTTAGTTGCACTTCAGGACGCAGTGACCCATTTGGCAAAGCGAAGTTTCTGGCTGTGTTTGTTGTGACACCATCTTCAGAGTGAGCAGAGTGAATGTGAATAAACGCGGAGAGCTGTTGTCACCTGGAAGTGAAAGATGCCGATGTATCCCTGCCCGAAGCCCTGGCCGTGAGGAACCACCCTGTGCAGGAGGTCGTCGTTCAGGGTCAGCGAGGCGATGGCAGCCAGGAGCCAGCAGTCGCCTGAGGACACACACACACACACACACACACACACACACACACGGACAATTTATTACCCCTGACAAGTCTACATTCCAGATATTTGAGCTCAGGCCCACTACGACACATTTCTATCATATGAGATCCTCTTTGTCTCCCTGAAATTAATTCAAGCTTTTACTTTCTAAAATCAGAATTCGTTTATGAATCAGAGATAAAACTGGAACGCACTCAGAGGAGGAGCGCTCATAAAAGAGGATTTCACCCGTTTACAGCTCAGGCGAGTGTTTTAGTCTATGTTTGAACAAGCTTTGCCCTCTGGGTAATGGGAGAGGCACTTGTTCCAGTGAACCGAGGGACAGAAACCAACAAGGCTCTGAAATAACTCTGGTGTTTTCAGAAGACAGTGAAGCTTAGAGACTTTCCTGTTAAGATTTGTTTGGTAGAGTGACCAAACGTCCTCTTTTGCCCGGTCATGTCCTCCTATTTAGCCAAAAAATCATGTATGAGGAGGTTTTATGAAAATCCCTAAAATGTCTGGGGTTTTTCTTAGCTTGTTCTACAGACCATTGATATGAATAATAAGACACAGCACTGGGCTACTGGCATTATTCTGATGCCTCAAAAGTCAACAAATATCAAAATTTTTAGATAACAACTTCAAAAATTGTAGATAATAATGTCAAAACTATGGGATAAAAAGTAAATTTCTTGGGATAATATAGTCAAAGTTATGAGTGAGGTCAACATTTTGAAATGAAAAGTCAAAGTTATGAGAAAAAAAGTAAAAAAAAATGTAGACAAAAAAACTACAAGGCAATTAATTCGTTAAAAAGTTGAAATTTGAGGACAAAAAGTCAAATCATGAGATACAAAGTTGAAATTTTAAAATGAATAAGTCAATATTTTGGATTTACGAGTGGAAATTATGACAAGAAAGTATAAATTTCACAATAAAAAGTCGAAAATTCGACTTTTTATTTAAAAAAATTGACGTAATTTGGGCAAAAAAACTTTGAAAGGACAGTTTTTCATTTTTACATATTTGTAACTAGGGGAAATTAGCTTCTTTACTTCATCTTTGTTTACATTAAAGATCATTTTTTCTTCAAACTGTAAAGGAGTGTTTTAACTAAATATGTGGGTTATGAAGCTTCTTTATTGTCTTTGAGTATCTTTGGGTATTTTTACAGTTTTTCCAAGGAGGCAGGTAGAGGGTCCGTTTTCAGAATATGGTCATCCAAGTTTTGGTTTAAGTTAAGGCCCTATAGTGTCCCGTGACATAATATATCTTGACAGTTTCATAGTTTGAAATTCATGTGCTTGTATCGTATGGTGTCATTTTCTTGTACATGAACCCCAAGAAAAGAAACAGCCCCTCATCAGTGCCGTCTTTGCACCTCTGAGCCTTAAGAAGCTCCAGATAAATCCGAGCTGTTTCACTTCTGTCAAACTCTTCTCTTTCACTTCATCTGTTAACAGTTTCTGACAGCAGCCGCTGAGTCGTCTAACAGACAAACCCCTGCGACTGATAAAAACAAAAATCTCTCTGTCATGCTACATTTTGGTCGTCCGCTGAAGTGGAGCATTATGTTTCCTGGCTCGACATTTTAAGCGTGTATTGTTTGGTGATTTCGCAGCCCCTCGGGGGGCGATGCTGTTGGTTCCAGTTTTGCATTTCGCAATGAAGGAAGCGGCGTCCTGCTCTGCCAGATCTGTTCAAACAGAGCGAGCGTCGGCCTTGTTTGCAGATGTGAGGCTGGGAAAAACAAAGCATGAATTATAAATGAACTTCTGTGTCGAGCATGAACCATCACGGCTGAAAACCTGTTACTGGAGCAGGAGAGTGGATGGTTACTCTCTGTCCGGTGGACCATCTTCGTCTTTTGATTTACTTTCCCCTGTGGACATCTTTTAATCTATACTGTCATTAATCCACTTAACGAGCTCGGACTAAATTAAGGAAACAAGTTCATTGATGTTTCAGAGCTGGTTATGTTTTAAATAATTCTCTGAGGATTTTGTCATTAAAATAATAATGATAAAATCAGGTTCAAGACCTTTCTAGTAACATAGCCAGAATTATACTCCAAACACAAAGACGTGAAAAAATGTTTGACTCAGTAAAAACAAAACAGACCAAGCATGCAAATGAGTCAATAAGTATAATAACTAATAAGAAACTATTAGAGTTGAAAAGTTACCTTTTTTAAAAATTCAAACATTGGGTATTAGAAAATAATGAACTGAAGGATGACTGTCGAATTCAAATTTCAACATTAGGAAATTGATAACACAATTTCAAAGTTAACTATTCAAACTCAAAATGCAGACTTAAGGTAATATTACGATGAAAAAGCTGATTATTGAACTAAGAATTCAAATTACAACAGTTGAAAACTGATGAATGAAAATTCAAAGTTCAACTTTTTAAATTAGAATGCTTAAAAACCAAATAAAAAACATAAATTTATGAAAATTATCAAATTTTGAAAACTGGCTGTTGTATTTAATACTCAAAATAAGTAATAACCTGGGAAAACCTCTTGGCAAATCTCCACCTATTTACTCTTTTCTTTTGGCTTCAGTTAAGACTTTTCTACCAGATTAAATCTGAGCTGTTATTTTCCTCTGAAAAGCTGAATCATGCAGCAGTGAAAAGGAGACACTTGGGAAACTTACCCAGAGCTCCCTGACAGATGTCTGTGCGAGTCGCTCCGTCCACGATGAACTCAGGCCGCTTACAGAACTCCTGTACAGTACACAGAAAAAACACAAAACAAATGAACACTACGTTAGTTTACTGAAATAAGAGTTCTCTAAATCACCAGTGTGAGAAAACTAAAATATTGCAATATTCTAATCCCAGAGTGCAATATTTTTTTAACCCCGAATGCGTCAGAATACCAGATAAACTTTTTTTGGCAGCAAATTTTTTATGCTCTTCACCAGTGTTACTCAATTCTGCTCAACCAAAGAGCCAAATAGTTGAAAACTACCTTTGAAAGAGCAACTCTCTGAGTGGTGAAAAGAGGCAAAATCAACAAGAAGTCTCATTGAAACTAATTTTAAGGCAGGTCAAGTTTCAGTTTAACAGCAAAAATGGGTAGGAAACTTTAAAAATGGTCAGAAAGTGACAAAAAAAAAGGTTCAACAGCTGCAAAAAATAAGAGAGAAGTGACTAAAATGGGCAAATAGCAGTCGAAAGCAGCAAAAAGTTATTAGCATTCAAGAAAAAAAGACTCAAATGATTAATTCTATATATAATTAGTCTATATAAAATGAGAGTTTATCTCTCTGAGACGAGCAACTAAAAATATTGAAGTTTTTCATGATATTCTATTTTTTTAGATGCATTGTATATGCAAACAGTTTCTTCTGTGGATTTTTTTCTTTTTTGTAGATTTTTTTTTTTATCCTTCTTTCTCCCTCATATATGAATTGTACATATTCAAACCAAAAATAAAATAAAAATAAAAAAGATCATCCCCTACAATATACCAAATAATATCACATTTTCCATATGAATCACAATAGTGCATTTTTTTAAAACTGTGTTTATTCCTTGTTGCATTTATCTAATTCTGCACTATTTTTAATGAGGAGTGATTTAGTGCTTGTATTTGTTTACCAACCTATGAGATTAAAACTATTGCACAACAAATCAGAACTGCAATATTGGAAAAATACAAGTTGTTCAGCCCTTTTTTGCACAGAGACTAGAGCCTAAAAAACACCCATATTCAAGCTAGAACAAAACTTTTGTGCATTCACAGTTGAAATTTGGTAAAATTTGAGTGTTTCTTCTCGTAAATTGATAGTTGAAATATGAAGCCTTTATGTTAAATTTCTAAATTTTGAGGTTTGGGTTTAGTTTAGCAGTAAATTCATGCGCCCCATGTACACAGCCTATAGTCCTTGAAGTTAATGACATTTAGCGCCAGTTTTCTACTCTTTCCTAAAAGAACAAAATATCGCAAAAAGAAAAAAGGGAAAGAAAACAAATGTATTATTTACAGGAGCATAGAGGAGATTTCAGGAACACTATGTTATGACCCAGAGTTGTTTTCCAGTATACCCTTCTCCATAAAACATCTTCTGCTCAGCATGTAGAGCGTGAGAACCCCCACATGAAGCTATAAAAAGACATATTCCATTTATCCTCCTGCCCCACAAACACAGACCATTAGATACATGGTTGAATTCACAAACCCTCTTTTTTTTCAGACTCACACTGAGCTCAGATTTTTGGGGGGAATTGTGAACACGGTGAAGCCTCCTGTGCAGCGTAAATATTACAGATCCTGTGGTTCAGGCTGGAGTCCATTCATTATTAAGCAGGACTTTTTGGAGAGTAAAGACCCCTGGGAGCATTAGAGCTTTATGTCTCACACATACAACACACACATGTGAACGCAGCGGCTCTCACACACTCAGATGGAAGCTGCGAGGGGAGAGAAGAGGCTGCGAGTCACGCTGGTGATTTCGACCCCGGGAGCTTTTAAGATCAAGACCTGTCTCCCTGATTCACGATCACAGGGGCTGACAGCAGCGCCCCGACACGGCATGTGAGACTCCAGCAGCACTGAGAGAGAGAGAGAGCTGTCTGCGAGGCTGTCGTGATAACGTCTAATGAAGACATGCACACGCAGCTAAAGGAGCAGTACGGTGTATTTATAACATTATGACCCACTGGGGGAGGAGGAGTAAGTATTGGACGTTCATGGAGAGACAGTGAAGGGCAAAAGGGAAAATGTTTCTTTGTCTCTGAGACAAGTGAGAGCACAATTCCTGCTACAACAAATCAACTGTGTCACATTCCTGAAGCTGCATCTTTCAAAAGGCGCATTTTTCAACTAAATGCATGGTATTGGTGCATCAAAGACCAAGTAATACACCATTAACCCTGTGGTGCATAGTAGTCACTTCAGTGGACACCTATTTAAAACTTATTTACTCCTTAATTCAGTGGTTCATGTGGTGGAAATTCATATTAGCCTGTGTCAGGATATTTTTATTCTTCTTAGGGCCTGAAAAATGTTTTCAATTTTTTTTCCAAATATTTATATATTTTTAAAAATGTTATAGACAAACATTTGGTTTTGTTTTACCCAAACTTTTGGGTAAAACAGCGTAATAACTATAAATTATTCAGTGTTAAAACGGATGAAAGGGAGTTAAAGTGTTTCGCAAAGCATTAAAAAAAGATTATTCATGAAATTACCAAAAAAAGAAAAGAAAAGAAGACGAACAAACAAAAAAGTCATATTTACATTAAGTTCACACTGTTTTAAGTTGAATGCTCAGTTACAAATATTTGGGAACAAAAAAGTACAACTTTTTTTCATGCCTTAAGACAAATAAAAACACTCAAGGGAAAAATCCTGACACTGACTTTCATAGTTCATGCATCAGAGTGTTACATATCAGTTTTTTTCACTATACGCATCAGTAAGCGATATAAATGTTACAAAAGACAGACACTTAACAACGTCAAACTATCCATAAAAAGACAGATATGGCAACCAAGTTACATAACGCTAGCTATGTTAGCTAGTGAGTTAAGCTAGTCAATGCTTCTGTGTCAAATCATTCGGCTACATTACATGTAACGCTGTTTGAATCACTTGCATTTTGAAGCATATTAGCTACAGGGGTGAAAGTAGAGTTTAATTCTTGCTGGTACTAAACCTTCAAGTCCATTTCTGCCGGTTTAAAAAAAAAAAAGAATGAAAATTTTGCTTTTTTTTGCCACTCTAGTCTGTAAATTTTGAGATAAAACGTCAAAATTGTTACTTAAAAAGTCAAAATTTGAAATGGAATATCAGATCATTTAGATAAAAAGCTGAAATCAAGAGGAAAAAAAGTCAAAATCTCAGGTGAGAAAGTTAAAAATTTGAGACAGGATCAAAATTTGAGATAGAGTTTAACATTTTTTTAGATAGAACATCAGAACTTTGAGATGAAAAGTTTAAATCATGAGGGAGAAAGTCAAAATTTTTGGATAAAAAGTGAAAAATTGGAGACAAGATATCAAAATTTGAGATAAAAAGCCAAAACAATGAATTAAAAAGTCAAAATTTTGAGATAAGATACCAGAATTGTTCGAGAAAAAGTTGAAATCACCACGTCTTCCTGGTACTGAGTACCACCACTGGGTCTTTTACTGGTACTCAGTACTGGACAGTACCGGCTTACTTTCACCCCTGATTAGCTATGACCTCATATGGGCAAAATTTGTAAGTTTTAAACCTAATAAAGAACAATACAAGCAAAATCCATATATGCCTGACTACAATCCCAGTTTTAATTGAGCTAATCGCACTAAAATAAGCTGTTTTTAAATGCTAATTCCTAGCTTCCCGATTCAGTCGAACTGGACCGGCTTGATTTATGGCAAGTTGAAGTCTCCATGGCAACACCACGCTGGCTAAAATTTAGAAGTGAGAGGCGAGATCTGTGTTTTTTTCTGCTGAAAACAATTTCTGTGGTTTATGTAGTGGTAATAGTGGAAAGAGGAGCTGGACTGTCTGACAGAAAAGGGTCAGAAGAGCAGAAAATAGCTTAACACTAAAAAAAAACTAAACTCAGTTTTTGTACAGAAAGTTGTTTTCATGTTTGTTATTAGTTTGCCAATAGCTTTTAGCCAACTTTTAGTGTTATTGCTCAGCACTGCTTGGTGTTTTTTCCCTACAGGAGCCTAGTCTGGGATTTTTTACCCCCTCTTCCTCCCTCTTGTACTCTTTTTCTCATCTAATGGAACAGAATGCTGTCCTTCCTTTTTTATGTTTCCTGGACGGGATGAAACTAAAATGTAATAATTTGTTGCTCTGAAACATGTGCAATGACATATAAAGCATCTTGTATTTTGTACTCATTTTTTTTCACACTGAAATGGGCTAAAATTATGAAATCACCACAAAAATGGTGTGACAAGTGTCTCTAAATGTGGCGTCTAAATGAAAGTTGTAAAAAGTGAAGCAGCATGGGTCTTAGAGGCAGAAATGTGATGTCCACATATGTTAATGCTGGGTCTTAAAAGGTTAAATTACAACCTTATGAATGTTTAACAGTCTCAACTTATCCTTAAATGGTCAGTCACCATTGTTTTCCGCAGTTAAACACTAGAAAAAGGTGAACTTTGTTGGCAAAAATAGTTGGGTTTATCTTTTTGGTTCCCCAGATTAATAATGCAGACAAAACCTCCAGATCTTAGATTCCAACACTTCTCTCTCTTACCGTTGGCCTCATCCAGCGAACTCCAGAGGTCTTGGACGATCTCGGTCCAAGCTCGTTGAAGCCCAAAGACGATGTAGCACAAGGGAACAAGTTATCCTCAAACAGCCTCCTGCTCTGGACGCACTGGGCCTTCAGGGAATTGTAGTCCTGACCCAGGAACTTCACAGCCTTGTGGTTCTGTCCTAGACCTTCATCCCGATCCCACTGGCTCCTCAGCCTGGCAGCCATGCCTGTAGCCGAGTAAATGTGCTCCTCCATCCTGAAGTTGTAGAGTTGAAAGCGGAGGGTGGACTGTCACGTTTTGTTTGAGGATACAAAAAGATGCTGAGATGTCTCAATAACTTATGAGGCAACTGTGACCTACTGAGGCTACAAATTTACTCTCAAAGACGGTTGTAACAGCTTCAGAGGCTCGAGCACAAATCAGGATGTAAAATCCGTAGCCATTTAGAAGCTATTAATTATTGACGAGAGCAGGCGTCGGTTAAGTTGAAGAGCTTGTGGTTCTGTAGGAGCTGGATGCTTCAAATCCAATAACAATCACAATGAAAGGACTCCAAATATATTCTGCAGGAATATTTCCAAGTGAGATCTGGTGATGTCCAACCAATCCAGCTGCAAACAGGAGTGAAGGGTTTCAGTTTTGTCCAAGCAGCTTGTGAATCCTACAAAACAAACTGAGATGTTAGATACTGCAAAGGAAAACTACGCAGAAATTGAAGTTCATATACAGTTACGCTCATAAGTTTACATACCTTGGCAGAATTTATGATGTATTGGCTATGTTTAGAGAATATGACACAAAAACTTTTCTTTCATTCATGGTAAGTGGTTGGTTCAAACCTGCTATTGGCTACAGCAGGATAAAGTGAAGGTTCTGGAGTGGCCATCTCAGTCTACTGACCTCAAAATTATTGAACCACTCTGGGAGATCTCAAACCCGCAGTTCTTGCAAGACAGCGCAAGAATTTACAGGAACTGGAGGCTTTTTGCGAAGAATAATGGGCAGTTTTAACATCTAAGGAAATAAAAACCCTCATCCACAACGACCACAAAAGACCTCAAGCTGTTATTGATGTTAAAAGGGGAAATGCTAAGTAGTAAAAACTGGGGTATGCAAACTTTTGATCAGGGTATATTTTAGAGAATGTGACACATTTTTTTTTCTTTCATTCATGACGAGTGATTGGGTCGATCCTGCCATTGGCTACAGCAGGATAAAGTGAAGGTTCTGGAATGGCCATCTCAGTCTACTGACCTCAAAATTATTGAACCACTCTGGGAGATCTCAAACCCGCAGTTCTTGCAAGACAGCGCAAGAATTTATGGGAACTGGAGGCTTTTTGCGAAGAAAAATTGGCAGTTTTACCATCGGAGGAATTAAAACCCCTCATCCATAATGACCACAAAAGACCTCAAGCTGTTATTGATGTCAAAGGGGAAATACAAGGTAGTAAGAACAGGGGGGCGTAAACTTTTGATCAGGGTCATTTTGCAAGTTTCTGTTGTCATTAAGATTTAAAAAGAAAAGTTTTTGTGTTGTCATCCATATTCTCTGAAAAATGGCCAAGAAATCATAAATTCAGCCAGGGTATGCAAACTCTATACCTGTACATGCAACAAAAGCCTCATCACCCTCTGTAAAAGGTTTGAAAGGCAGGTATAGACCCACCCTATTTCCTGCCAGTCAACCATAAACATACATACTCCACATGCATTGCAAAGGGATTAGTCACAATGTGCATATCAGCGCAACTTTTACCACTGCTGCTGAAAGAGCGTATCAGAGAGTCGATGTTTAATCACAATGGCGTTTAACAAAGTGGGGGTTGTAGCTCTATGTGTGTGAGCGGTGTGAGCAAAGTGAGGTTTCCCCAATGCACAATGACAGGATCAACAAGCGAAAGCTCTCGGTGGCTCTTTAATTAAACAGAGCCAAAGACAAGGAAGTGTAAACTGTCATTGAAGCTCTTGACAGAAGTGGAGCTTTGTGAAGAGTTCATCTGAGTTCGACCGTCTCTGTAGTAGCAACTCACTCTCCTTCCTTCAGGTTTATTTATAACTTCTCCCTCTTTATTTCTTTTGTGTGTGTCTCTACAACTCTCTACTATCCAAATCAAACACTCTTCCTGTTCAAGGCTCAACTGAATCAGACAGTGTAGCGCTCATTGGCTAAGAAAGTGCAGCCAAGCTCTGTTAGTTTCCACTGCTCACTGCCGACCACACCCATTAGAGCTGGTCCTGTTCACTGTGAGAGAAAAATGTTCCAGCTGACAGAGCCAGAGACAGAACATGTAGCTACAAAAACAGGTTTCTACAACTGCTACAGAGCTTTACAAACATGAAAAAGATTTATTATTGTCTTATTATTTACACTAATAAATAAGCTGCAAACAAGACGGATACTTGAGCTTCTACCACCTTCTATTACAACCCATAGAGCGACAATTATCACTGCTGCCAAGCTACAACAGCGAACAGCCAGCTACCAACGAGTGCTAACATTTGTGTTGCACCACTGCATCAATAAAACATCTAAGATTACGTTGTTTTTCTAATAATGTATATAAAATAACAACCACATGACACTTGTCTTCCACTTAGAGTACAAAATTCAGATTCTTACCAGTTATTGACCAAAATATAAGAGAGCCAGCGCTGACTCTGGCTAGGTAGCGGTGGATATCTGACAAGAGTTTTATGTTATTTCCACTAATTTAGGATTCACACAATTTTTCCTACAGTTTTTGTGCTGTTTATTTGGTAAAATCATTCAGTTTTACTGGACTGCTACTGCATACAAGAGCATATCAACAAGAGTGGGTGTTAAAGCTAATAGCTAGCTGTCAATGCAGCATGTTTATTCCTTTTACTACAACAACATCTAAGACTACACCTGTTTTTTATGTTCTGATGTTGCTGAAACCACTTTGAGACCCACCTTTGTTACCTTTAATAGCTCCGGACTCAATAATATAATACAGCTCATTGCTAGCTGTCAGTGCTACAATGGATTCTCCAACTAAAACTACTTTTTAAATTTTGCTGCACGAGAACCACTTCGTATTATTAATGGTAAACACATTACCAGTAATACCAAGGCTTATTTTGCTACAGAACAATAACACGAAAAAACTAGCATCAAAAACTGAAGGGGCTAAAATTAGCTAGCATATAATGTCTGAACAGAATTATATACTTTACTTCAAATAGTTTCCAATTTAAATAATGTCATGTTGTTATTATGGTTAAATCTTTAAATTGTACTGCACTGATTCCCTTTACAAAGTACAACAAAACTGCAGAGTATTACAACTAGGCTATTAGCTAGCCGTCAGGGCTACAGTGGTTTCTATAACAACAGCCTCACTACTTTTAAAATTATATTGTAAACACTTGGGCACACATTTTTGTTAAAACTCATATCTACAGACTTCCTACTACTTTGTTGCTGAACACGAGTGACGTATCGGTCATCCAGTCTGAAGGGGTTAAAGCTAGCTTGCATTGAGTGTCTGATCAAGACTGTACTTCATACCTGAAATAGTTCAGAAAACTTTTTGTAGGTTTTTTTTCTCATGGTGAAATACTTAATAACTCTACAACTACTACGTAGTACGTGCAGTTAATAGCTAGCTGTCAGTGCAAAAACAACATTTATTACTATAACTACTATAGAAATTTAGTAGCATCTTAGACCACATAAAAACACCGTTGTTACCTCTGATAGCAGAAAACACATTTTTTGCGGCTTCACAAAATTTGACAGAGCTAGCTTTAAAAGCTGGACAGGCCAAATCTAGCTAGTATTGCAGATCTGACGGTACCGATCTTTTCTTGCAGCTCTGTCATTTCTTCGAATTAAAAAAAAAAACTTTTCTCAGCTTTTGTTCTGAGGTTGAATCCTTGTGAAGCCTCTTGTGTTAATCATTTTCAACACAAGGATAAAAAAAAGGGTTATCCTCAACTAAAAATGGACACAACAATGTGTCAAAAAGCTCATACAACTTTGATGTTGACATTACAAACACTTGTTGTGTCTGTTATTTTTAATTTTCTGTTTTGTATCAGTGAAATAAAATAGATACACCAGACACTAAGTTAGAAGATGTCCCTTTAGAAAAAGAAAGTATCACAACAACTTCACTACTTCCTCTTTCTGAAGCTGCTGATCTGATGTGGTGGTAAATGCAGCTCCCACATCTGAACTTGACCATACACTCAGATGCATTGTGGTTTACATATTTTCATTTCAGTTCTAAATTTAGTTTCGAGGAAGGTATGCTGGCATCAGAAGCACATAACATTCAAAAGCGTGTGATGTTTCCAACCCTGCTGTATGTTATTGGGGCACATTCTGCCCCAGGTGACTCCAATCTGGTTTTGATGAATATTTAATTTCCTCCTTGCATGTGAAATACACTTGCACAGCCGCCTTTTTTCAGACACACAAACACGGATATCCTCAACCTCAGTGCAGGTGGTGACATCTATGAGACAGGACAAGCAGGACACGGTTTGTCCAGACACATAAACAAAGATGTTGCAGGTGTCGTTACCAGCAGTGAATTAAAGATGTGAATTTTTCAAAGAAATCTTCAAAGACTGGAAAAATTAGACTTGAGAAAATAAATTATCTGCAACATTGCAAACATATGGTCATAAATGATCAAGATAAGGGGCCACATGAGGAAAGAAGTCTCTTATAGACTTTCGAATAAGCACCAATACAGTGTCACTTCTGCTTAATTCTGCTGATGCGTGTCTGTGTCCACTGTACTCGTGTTTTCTTTTCTTTTTTTGCCTCAGACTGCCTGCTGGTGAGGACTCCTGTGGGTGTGTGAGGTCTTCTGTTTGTGCTGTGAGTAAGCATTCTCACCGCCCCGGGTGTATTTCTGCAGCCAGGGTTCATATTCCAAACACTATGAAATGAAATCTCCAAAGCCACGAAGGAAAATAGACCTGCATTGCAACGAGACACGCACAGTGTCTAAATGCTGAGGGCTGCGGCGATTTTAATCAGAGTGGGTTGTAGAAATCTGCAGGGTTTGCACGGAGACAGCGATCATTCAGTTCAACTTTAGTGCATTTGGGGTCATTTGAGACCTTTCAGCGGAACATATGTTTTACGCAGATAAGGATTCAGTCCTGGTGGTAGGTGCGGTCTCAAAGAAGTGATCCAGCTGTCAAACTGCAACTTTCTCAAGTAGACCAACAGGAACAGCTGGGCAAAAAAGCCCACCCACCTTTTCTTTATTACAAAGACAACATCCGCATACATAAAGCGCAGAAAACAAGTACGCACTCTCATTACGCACGGGATTTTTAAAAACCATTATGCGTAAAATCAAAGTTTCCCAACACGATTGGTTACAGTTTTCATAAGGGAGCGGCAGCATAACTTTAATCCCTCTTCACTTACAGAAAAAAAGTTAAGTCTTTGGTTTGAATCTTCCTACAGTGTTACACAAACTGTAGAGTCAAACCAGTGTTCAAGGAGTTTCATATTTACCTGGTCGAGCGTTCCCTTTAAAAGTCAGATATTCAGACATTCAACATGCAACTTGGCTTTCTCTTTTCCCTTCCATGTTTAGTGAAGGTTCGTCCCCTCCCCTTCTCTGTGCCAGCGGTTATTATTTAGAAACGCCCTGCTGCCTCTGCTCTCATCTATTGGAAGTAATGTGCAGCACACGCAGTGCGACTGCGCAGGAGCGTGGAAACTGCAGGGCCGGACCCAAAGGGGGGAGTGCCCCCCCAGTGCCCCCCAAAGTTTGAGTGGCCACGATGAAATGATTCAACAATTTGGCGATATGATATTTCTAATCACAGAATTACAGGGTACAATTGTGTTGATACACTTCAAGTTGAGGATGAAAAGAATGAAACTCACTCATGAATGACAGTATGTCAAATATCAGGGTAGGCCAAAAGGTGAGTTTGAAACCTTTAACCAGCTTCCTGTGAATCAACCATTCTGACTGTTGCATTTAGGAAAAAAAGTTAATTAGCTCATAGTGTGTAATTAGAGCTATAAACTAAAAGTGTGCTTAAATTAAGTCATACAGGTTGATTCTAACCCTTGTATTACCTTAAAAAAATTCTGCGCCGTCTGTTCTTACTGCTGTTAAAGAACAAGGTGTAAAATTTTCCTCTTAATTTTGTTGTTTCTCTTTTTTAGTGAAGTTGTTTTTCAACATATTCACATACATTTACAATCCCTTTTGTAATATGGTATGATATACTTCATTTACATTTAATTAAACCTCTTTTTTTAGCTGAAAAAAAGCAGAAATTTTGACTTTTTCATCACTTAGGTTATTAACAGAGGTATATATGTTGATGTGTTATCAGAGTATATGTCAAAGTTTGGGAAGGATACTGTTTTAAACCACTTCATTGTTCTTAATTGACAACAGATGGTATACATTTTTATCAAACACACATAATGTATCAAAAAGGGTCATAATTAATTTTGCATGCAAGTAGCATAACATGGAAGTATCCATGTAATTTTGAGGCTGTTTTAAACAAATACAGTGACTAAATACTGACATCTATGGGTTATAAAAGGTAAGTGCGCAGTCGTCTACCTCGAACTCCAAATCCCAGCAGGCACTGCGCGGCAGCCTTCTCCCATCATGCTTTGCTCCGGTGCCGTTCAGCGCGAGCTCGCGTGTTTCCGCCGTTGTTTCATTCAGGATTTTTCAACATGGCATCCGAGGGACCACCGGGAACCGACTCCCTTCCGTCCGATTTAGGGAGCGCTATTGCGGGGTTGAACGCATGGAGCCACGCGGAGCTTCAGGGGAAACTGGCGGAGCTTGGAGCGCCGAACATGGGTGAGAAAAGATCCGTTTGTCCGGAGAAACGTCTGAGTCTGCAGGGAAGCTGCTAATGCTAGTTAGCACAACGTAACGTATTCATCACAATAAGTGAACAGCTGGGCCTTCAGTGTGTTTATAACCTATAAAATATATAAATATGTTCTTCTTTTTCAACATTTAATGAATTATAGACTTTTAACCTGTTTTTAATTAAGTGCGTAGGTAGGCTGTGTTTCCCTGAGTGCTTCTTTTAACCACAAAGCTGTAAGGCTTAAGAAGGATAACTTCTGTTTTTCTTCTCTTTGTAAGGATTTAAACAGACTTTATCCAAGTCTATTTCAACATAAGTGGTTTTGGAATGATATATTTTATTATTGCAAGAAAAAAATGTGACTTAATTTCCCTTAATGTTGTTTATTCGTCTTTGCTTTAGGTCCCAGAGAGGAGCTGATTGACAGACTGAAGGGCTACATGATGCAGGTAAACCTGTGGTTACCAAACTTTTTTAACAGCGCCCCCTTATGAAAATTATTTTCAGCCCCCCCACTCTCCTGTGCTAACCACATGCTTGGCCTTATTTATGTAAAATACTGTCACCAATAATTTATACTCAACTGTGGCTTCACTTTGTGCAAGAAATAGCAAAGAATATTCAAAATTAAAGCTAAATTACATTTTTTTTCAAAGATTTTTTTTGTTAAATCTGCCTATGTGCATTAACTTTTTCCTTGCTAGGAAACATCAACTTACTCACGAACAAAGGAGGTTGTGACTCTCATAGAATATAACAGAAAAGAACAAATCTTCGGCTTACCAAATAATAAAAACAAACAGCTCTTAAGATACAAACACAATTGCATTGACATAGTATAAGTCAAGTGGCAGATGGAGGGTAAAGAGAAAAAAGAAAGAAGATGTGAGCAGTTCATACGTTATCTGTAGATTGGTCACTTTGTTGAGTTAAGGATGCTAATGGTATTTGGTATGAAAGGTTTTTTAAAGACTCCTTTGGCTAGAGGAACTCTGTATCGCCTCCCAGACCACAGGGGCTCAAAGTTGCTGGAAAGAGGGTGAGAGCTGTCTGCCACACTTCTCCCAGCTTTCCTCCTCGTCCTTTCACTATAAAGATGGCTAAGTAGCTTTTGGGGTTTACCCACAATTTTACTTGCCGTAGACACAATCCTATTCAATTTGTTTTTGCACTTCACACGTCAGTGACCAAACCACACACAAAGATGAAATGTTAGGACACTCTCGATGTGTGTGGTGTACACAAGTTCTAACAGTTTTGGACAGATACCAAGACAACTCAATCTTCTAAGGAGATGCAGTCGCTGGGAGCATTTCTTGAATATAACAACTGTGTTTTCAGTAAACCTCAGCTGACTGTCGAGAACTTCATGCCTGAAATATTACAAGTGACACTGCAAACATACGTGCTTCACAATGTAATTGTATATCACCACACTTAAGAGCCTCCAACCTTTTTGACCCCACGCCCCTCACTTTGAAAACCACTAAGTTACAGCTTGAATTTGTTCTCAAGTTGATATTTTTTAGCTCTGTGCATTAACAAGTCTTCTGCTCTGATTGTTTTCTTAACTAGCTTTTTATTGTGTTTTTATTTCTTCCCCGCAGACTGGGATCCTCCTCGCCAAACCTAATGATGACAAATCAATGGCGCCACAGGTACATGACAAACAGCCAATGAAAAGGAAGAAGATGCATAATATCAGATATTATTCCAACATCTAGCTCATTTTTATTTACACCGCTCGGTCATAAAAAAGTCGCCCCCTGGATTCAACAAAACAATTAGGTACAAGTCTCTTATTGGATAATTACTGCATGAGTGATTATCTTTCAGCTGGAAACAAGTTATGTAACCTCAGCTGATGAAATGAGTATCTGGGGTAGCTGCAATTGAATGACCAGGTTATTCCATCAATGGATTTTTTCTTCACTAATGGCAGAGGCATATTCCAAGATGACAGTGCCAGCATTCATGGGGCTCAAATTGTGTAAGAGTGGTTCAGGGAGCATGAGACATCTTTGTACACTTAAATTGGCCCCCACAGAGTCCAGACCTTAACCCCATTGAGAATCTTTGGGATGTTCTGGAGAAGGCTTTGTGCAGCCGTTAGACTCTACCATCATCAATGCAAGATCTGGGTGAAAAATTAATGCAACACTGGATGGAAATAAATCTTGTGACATTGCAGAAGCTTATCGAAACAATGCCACAGCAATTATATGCTGTAATCAAAGCTGAAGGACGTTCAACAAACTATTAGATTGTGTGACCCTGTTTTTCAGCCAGGCAGTGTATTTTAATGTTTATACACATATTTTACTCTGTTATTTACTTTCTGTCCCCTCTTCCCAGATACCAGGGATGCCCCATATGCCGCCCATCCCCATGCCCCCCATGCCTCCTGGTATGGGAATGATGCACTCGATGAGCATGATCCCCGGCGGGCCACCTCCCCCCAACATCCACATGAGCATGGAGCCCCCAGGTCTCCCCCCTCCCGGCCTGTCGCAGGACGACCAGCTGAAGATGGTGCAGCAGAGAGCAGCCATGGTGTTACAGCAGGAGGAGCGAGCCAAGCAGCAGGTGGGGCTGACTGCACCCAGACTGTACTGACTCTTTCTCTTCCTTTTTTCCTCCATTTACACACAAACACAAACTGATCTCACATCAAAAAACCTGCTTTTGATAGTCAAATCCAGGTGATGCTGCCAGATGTATCACGAGGGGCTTTCTGCTTTTTTAACAAATCGCAGGACTCGACACAAGCTTACTTATGTGACTGTTGCTCAGTCGTTATTGTCTCCGTGTATCACAGGGTGAACCCCGTGTCATGGATGAACAGGATCTTCTGGAGCAGCAGAAGAGGGTGAGACGAGATAGGTAGTCCACCTGTTAGACTGAAACAATTTTATTTCCTCAACAAAACCAAGTTCTTGTTGAGTAAATAATCCCCTTTGTGTAGAGAAAAACAAACAAAAGATTAAAAATCCCCTTAAAACAGTCAGGGCGTTCTTTTTCCATCTCTTTTTCCTACTTAAACTCTTGACTCTCCTCCTTTTCTTTCATCACGTCTGTAACTCTTTCCTCCTCCTCGTCTCTCTGGTGTTAGGCTGCAGTGATGATGGAGCACGAGCGTCAGCAGGAGATGGTGAAGATGCAGCACGGTCCGCCTGGAGCCAGAGGCATGCCCACGGTCACTGCTATTAGAGGTTTGTTTTCAAAAGTTGTATTAGTTGTCAGACTCCCCCAAAAAGCAACATTAAAGCAATGTGCAATAATTTGCGATTATTTGGCCAGCCCTATTCAACACCCATGTTTAGAATATGTACAAGCAGGATACCCCCTCTTTAATTCATAGCCCCCTCTTTAATTTTTTTTGTTAAGATAAAAGACAGATTTTGATTTCCAGTTCATGAAAATAATATACAGCTGTAAAAAATCCAAAACTTAAAAAATTAAGACATGTTTTTTTGTAGGTCCGCTGCCCCATGGTGTCAGTATGATGCCATTAAAGAGGGGGTATCCTGCTCACTCACATTCTACACATGGATATTAAATAGGGCTGAAGAAATTATAACAAATTAGTTTTATGTAATTATGAATTAATTATTTGTAATTAATTTGTTATTACTTGCTCAGCCCTATTTAATGTCCATGTTTAGAATGTAAGTGAGCAGGATACCCCTCTTTAATTTAAAGCCCCCTCTTTAATATTGTTTTTTTTTTTCTTGAATATACAGCTGTAAACAATCCAAAACTTAATTAATTAAGACACACTCTTTTGTAGGTCCGCTGCCCCCTGGTGTCAGTATGATGCCGGTCCAGAAACAGAGAGTCCCACCTCCTCCAGGAGAAGACAGCAGAGAGGTAAACAGATTTGTCTTTTTGTTTTTGTGTTCTCATGGAGTAAAATCTGGAAGTTTTAGGAGTAGAATAGAAGTTTTCATCACAAGCCGTCTTTTTTTTTTTTCTGTGCCAGATGTGGCAGAGCGAGGAGGTGAGCATCAGCGGACCAAAGATCCCTCAGGCTCTGGAGAAAATCCTCCAGCTGAAGGAGATCAGACAGGAGCAGCTCACCGACCCCACAGGTAAGACGAGAAGCCTCTTATACTGTTGAGAATTCAGGCTGAAATCTGAGTATTTCCATCAGCGCTTCTTGTTTCTGTTTCCTTTAGGCGAAGAAGAAGACGACGAGGGAGGAGAGATGGACATGAACTCTGCTCCTGTTATGTCAGAGACGGAGGAGGACGACAGCCAGATATCGAAGAAAGATGTTAGTCTGCAAAACATAGAATTGACACACATTTAGAGTCGCTTCTGTGTGAAATCTTTCGAAGTGGAGCATTTCTTAGTTTTTCTAATCTTGCGTTTGATTTTGCTTCAGAAAAACCGCAGGCGCAGAAACCGCAAGAAGAAGAGCAAGCAGAAGCGAGCGCAGGAGAAGAAGGAGCAGGCGGAGCAGCAGAAAGAAGGAGGCGACAAAGAGAAGGGGAAGGAGAAGGAGAAGGAGAAAGAGAAGGAGGTGGAGATCGAGTACATCACGGAGGAGCCGGAGATCTACGACCCCAACTTCATCTTCTTCAAGAGGATCTTTGAGGCTTTCAAGGTGACTCTCAGACATTTTTTTTTGTGTCACTTTAATGTGGCTTTTGTTTTGCTATAAATCCACTTTCTTTTCCTTCCTCAGTTGACCGACGATGTGAAGAAAGAGAAGGAGAAGGAGCCGGAGAAAGCAGAGAAGCAGGAGACGGCCGTGTTGCGCAAAAAGGGATTCGAGGATGAGAAGAAAGACAGCGACGACAGCGATGAGGTTTGAAGCTTTCTGAATAGGGCTGAACGATTTTCAAAAATAATATAATTGCGATTATTTTTTCCTATATTGCAGTTGCAATTTATTCAAGGGTTATTATTTTTAGGTTCCCCATCGTTTGTGTTGTTGATCTCGAGTGCTATATTGAAGGGGATGATTTTTTTCCCCATTATTATTCTTGTTTTGAGTATGACAAAAACATAAATGAGTAATAAAGGAAGGATTTCTGCAAAAGAAACTCTGTTTGCATTCACATCGAAAAAAATACAATATCATGAAAAAGTTAGATATTTCTGGTCACTGCTTTCAGAAAGGGGAACCTAAAATATTGTGCTGACTCTTGACACATAGACATAATCATCACAATTTCAAGAAATAAAAGCTTGAAATAATTTACTCTGACAGGTGATGAAAACCCAGAATTTAGATTCTCTGAATATTGAAATATCACATAGGATCAATAAAAAAGGAATTTTTTTTTAACCATTTTCAAAGTTACCCCTCAATTTTCCACTCCTTTCCATCAAATTTTTGCTGCTTTTTGACCATTTTTTGCCATGTTATACTTTCTTTTGTTGCTATTCCTTGCCATTTTCCCCACTGTACACTACTTAAATTGTTGCTCTTGCAAAACAATTTGGCTCTTTGGTTGAGTTACACTGATGCAGAACATAAAACGTCTACTGCAAAAAAAAACATTTGTCGTTCTGACACATTTTAGGTTCAGCAAATATTGCAGTGTGTGATTAGAACATTGCAGCAGGCCATATTGCAATTTTATCCAGTTTGCAATTAATGACTGAATGTCAAAAAGGGGTTATTTTATCTATAAATACTCGTCTGTGTGCAGGAAATCCGACCAGACGTCCCTAAACTGTCCAAGAAGAAGCTGAGGAGGATGAACCGTCTGACTGTGGCTGAGCTCAAACAGGTAAATCAACACTCACAGAGATTAGAATCCCCTGGAGTTCGACCTCTAATCGTATCTTTCTGCGCTGCAGCTCGTCGCTCGTCCAGATGTGGTCGAGATGCACGACGTGACGGCTCAGGAGCCCAAGCTGCTGGTTCACCTGAAAGCCAC
>RPOG01000473.1:313689-347817 GCA_008086565.1 Thalassoma bifasciatum | reverse complement strand
TGGAGGACTCCATGAGGGCGTAAAGGCCGAGCTGAGGGAGATATTTCAGCCTGCCGGGTCTCACTGAGGGATCTGCCTCATTAGAGATGATGAATGAGGGGAGTACAGAGAGCCAGTCACAACACTGCAGCTCCATTTACTCTCAACATTCACCCCGCTACAGAGAGAGAGAGAGAGAGAGAGAGAGAGAGAGAGAGAGAGAGAGGGGGGGGGAGGGAGGGGGAGAGATGGGCAGGACATGTCTGTATTAATGCTCTATTAAGGTAATTGTGATAAAATATGTGTTCTAATGAAGCATAAATCTGTTCATGGTTTTCATTGGATCCTCGAGACCAGCCCTGCATCGGCCCCCTCCTGCAGCTCGCATCTCTGCTCTGGTTTAAATTAAGCTGACCAAACGTCCTTGTTGCCTTCATATGTCCTCCATTTTGGTTGTAAAATTATGTCCTAGAGGATTTTATGAACAGAACATTGACATGCATAATACAGCAAAGCTGCACTGACCTGCTGACATTATTCTGATGCACCAAACTAACAAGATGTTGAGAAGAAAAACATGGTCTGACTTCACTTTTACAGACAAACTGCAGTTACACAGTAGTACCCCTCTTTTCATTACATTTTGAAACTAAAGTAAAAAATATGAGAAAGTCATCCAAACTTTGAGCTTAAAAGTCAAATTTATGTGATTAAAAAGGTCAAATTTTGGTATTGTACCGTCAAAATTATGAGAAAAATATAAAATCTTTAACCAAGTCAAAATTTTAGACAAAGTCAAATTCTAAGATTCAGAGAAAAAAAGTCAAAACTTGGAAATGATAAGGAACAAATCTTGAGATAAAAGTCAAACTGTAAGATAATAAGCTCAAATCTTGAGGAGAAAGGTCACATATTTTAAATAAGCTGAAGTGCTGAGATAAAAAGTCAAAATGATATGATAAAAAAGTTGAACTTCTGCAATAAAAAGGCAACATTTTGAGATACAGTCAAAGTTATGAAATAAGAAGTCAACATTTTGGCTTGTTGTTCCGTTTGTTGGAGAAAAAAAAAAACAAAAAAACAAGCCAGTTTGTCATTTGTTTATTTTTGACTTGAGGAAATTGTCTTCTATCCATCTTTTATGTTTACACAGTAGAAAATGTTCACTTGAAACAGTAAAGGAGTGTTTTAAATAAATGTTTGGATCATGAAGCTACTTTGTCATCTTTGAGGATCTTTGGATATTTTTGTAGGATCTGACAGAGGCCGGGTCGGGGGTCCTCTTTTTGGGTTTTTAGAATATGGTCACCCTATTCGAATCAAGCATCTTCAAAGTGTTTGAGACTGAAACCTAAGAGAAGGTAAACTTCAGTTTCTTCCCCCCGTGTCCCCTCACTGCCATCAGCTCTCATGTTGGCTCTCACACACCTGAGAGTCACCTGTTCTCCACCTGCAGGGACCAAAACTTCCACAGTCTGACACCACGCAGGTAAAAAGTAGTCAAACACGCACTGTTCACTCTGCACCATGAGCTTTGGAGCTTTGCTGCCTTTATGTTGTTTTTATGCAGTTTCTCTTCGTGTTTTCAGAATTTAGCTTCATGGTGCCTTTAAAGGGCCATTACAATGTTTGAAACCATGTGTGCTTCTCTTTGGTGGTGTCGAATCTTCCCCCGGTTTTTATATCCATAGATTTTCATGTTATTCACGTTCAGCACACATCTTTTTTATTTCTATGAGGTCAGAATCTAAAATAAACAAAGCTCTTGTTTTCTGTCTCCTCTTCCTTTGCTTTGTTCTTCCTCCTCAGCCTACTCTTCCTCTCCTTTATTACTTCCCCTGGCTGCTCCTGGTGATGAGTTGGGGGAAATAAACAGCTCTGGGGGCCTTTAGCCGAGCCTCCTCCCCCTGTAGACTCATTCACCTCGGGGAGCTCATCAATTGACACTGAATTTGCTGTAATAACTGCCAGAGAGAGGAATGGGCCCTGGTTTGAAACCTCACACATACACACACACACACACACACACACGCACGCATTCACGCACACACACGCACACAAACACACACACACACACACACACACACACACACACACACAGTGTGACATGCNAGCCAACACGTGAATAAAAAGACGGTTTTAGGAACAGCCCTGTCAGAGCTGATTTCCCAGGAGGCTCAGGGGGCAATGCATCATACATGAAGGGTGGAGGACTCCATGAGGGCGTAAAGGCCGAGCTGAGGGAGATATTTCAGCCTGCCGGGTCTCACTGAGGGATCTGCCTCATTAGAGATGATGAATGAGGGGAGTACAGAGAGCCAGTCACAACACTGCAGCTCCATTTACTCTCAACATTCACCCCGCTACAGAGAGAGAGAGAGAGAGAGAGAGAGAGAGAGAGAGAGGGAGGGAGGGGGAGAGAGGGGCAGGACATGTCTGTATTAATGCTATATTAAGGTAATTGTGATAAAATATGTGTTCTAATGAAGCATAAATCTGTTCATGGTCTTCATTGGATCCTCTAGACCAGCCCTGCATCGGCCCCCTCCTGCAGCTCGCATCTCTGCTCTGGTTTAAATTAAGCTGACCAAACGTCCTTGTTGCCTTCATATGTCCTCCATTTTGGTTGTAAAATTATGTCCTAGAGGATTTTTTGAACAGAACATTGACATGCATAATACAGCAAAGCTGCACTGACCTGCTGACATTATTCTGATGCACCAAACTGACAAGATGTTGAGAAGAAAAACATGGTCTGACTTCACTTTTACAGACAAACTGCAGTTACACAGTAGTACCCCTCTTTTCATTACTTTGAGCTTAAAAGTCAAATTTATGAGATTAAAAAGGTCAAATTTTGGTATTGTACAGTCACAATTATGAGAAAAATATAAAATTTTTAACCAAGTCAAAATTTTAGACAAAGTCAAATTCTAAGATTCAGAGAAAAAAAGTCAAAACTTGGAAATGATAAGGAACAAATCTTGAGATAAAAAGTCAAACTGTAAGATAATAAGCTCAAATCTTGAGGATAAAGGTCACATGTTTTAAATAAGCTGAAGTGCTGAGATAAAAAGTCAAAATGATATGATAAAAAAGTTGAACTTCTGCAATAAAAAGGCAACATTTTGAGATACAGTCAAAGTTATGAAATAAGAAGTCAAAATTTCGGCTTGTTGTTCCATTTGTTGAAAAAAAACAAAAACAAAACAAGCCAGTTTGTCATTTGTTTATTTTTGACTTGAGGAAATTGTCTTCTATCCATCTTTTATGTTTACACAGTAGAAAATGTTCACTTGATACAGTAAAGGAGTGTTTTAAATAAATGTTTGGATCATGAAGCTACTTTGTCATCTTTGAGGATCTTTGGATATTTTTGTAGGATCTCACAGAGGCCGGGTCGGGGGTCCTCTTTTTGGGTTTTTAGAATATGGTCACCCTATTCGAATCAAGCATCTTTAAAGTGTTTGAGACTGAAACCTAAGAGAAGGTAAACTTCAGTTTCTTCCCCCAGTGTCTCCTCACTGCCATCAGCTCTCATGTTGGCTCTCACACACCTGAGAGTCACCTGTTCTCCACCTGCAGGGACCAAAACTTCCACAGTCTGACACCACGCAGGTAAGAAGTAGTCAAACACGCACTGTTCACTCTGCACCATGAGTTTCGGAGCTTTGCTGCCTTTATGTTGTTTTTATGCAGTTTCTCTTCGTGTTTTCAGAATTTAGCTTCATGGTGCCTTTAAAGGGCCATTACAATGTTTGAAACCATGTGCGCTTCTCTTTGGTGGTGTCGAATCTTCCCCCGGTTTTTATATCCATAGACATTTTCATGTTATTCACGTTCAGCACACATCTTTTTTATTTCTATGAGGTCAGAATCTAAAATAAACAAAGCTCTTGTTGTCTGTCTCCTCTTCCTTTGCTTTGTTCTTCCTCCTCAGCCTACTCTTACTCTCCTTTATTACTTCCCCTGGCTGCTCCTGGTGATGAGTTGGGGGAAATAAACAGCTCTGGGGGCCTTTAGCCGAGCCTCCTCCCCCTGTAGACTCATTCACCTCGGGGAGCTCATCAATTGACACTGAATTTGCTGTAATAACTGCCAGAGAGAGGAATGGGCCCTGGTTTGAAACCTCACACATACACACACACACACACACACACACGCACGCATTCACGCACACACACGCACACAAACACACACACACACACACACACACACACACACACACACAGTGTGACATGCAAGTTGTCTGTTGGTGAGAATTAGCATCCTTGGAGCTCAAACACACGTGTGCACACACACACACACACACACGCTCCTCATAGATGTGTCTTTAAGGTGCTTCCTGACAGCCTCATCAATCCTGCGGCGTCCTGTCTTTTAGCGGCCGTGTCCGAGGCGGAGGGAGGACGAGCGGTAATGACCCGGACACGTTTGATGAAGTGAAAGTTTACAGACTCGCAGAGCTGCAGGGTTTGTGTTTGTGCACTTCACTAGGTCTCAGATGGATCCTTGCTCGGTAACGATCTTTAAATCAAACCTGCGTGTCGCGGCTGTTGCATGCTGATGCCTTTAGACAAACTGGGTGTGTGAGGCTGTAGAGCGGCTGCTTGTAAATATTTCAATTATGGGGGAGTAGAAATACATGGAATGGACATCTTCTTGGTTCTGCTGTGTTTGCATCTGTCCTGTTACACCCAAAGATTAGTGGCCATAATTTTAAACATCAAGTTACAAAAAAAAAAAAAAAAAAAAAAAAAAAAAAAAAAAAAAGAAAACATGAACTCCTGGCTCGTAAACTCTGAGAAAACAATAGGATGAGAATTATCTTGGTGCTACACCTGCAAATCTTTGGTGAATCAGAGCTTGAGTGTGAGGCCTGGTGAGCTGATGTAAGTAGAAATAAGCTCCACGTTCCTCTGATTGCATAAATCACTCTGTCTCCTCTCCGCACTCAGCTCCTCCCTCTACAAAGATTTGAACTTTAAACAGCTGCAGATCTGCAGCACGGAGGACGCCTCGCTCAGCGTACAGGCAGCTGAGGAAAAACGTCCTTCACAGAGCGCTGCAGCAGGTTCTGAGAGGATGAATCCCCAGAGGGCTGCAGGAGGAGAAGGTGCTCAAACCAGCTTCAGATCCTCAGCTGAGAGGAAATCCTCCCAGGACTGACGCTGAGATTCTCACTTTCTTCACAACCCCCACACATTTCAATATTTCATCAGGCGTTCATAGGAAGTCACTCCGACCCAAACCCTGCTGATAAACATCTGACTGTTAGATACAGAGGTAGTTTCTTCAAACACATTCAGTCTCAGAATGAGGAAGCAGTTTTAAAGTCATGATTTGTCTTGTTCACCTGCAGGATAAAACAAATTCAAATCCTTGTTTTTGATAAACCAAAATTTTCAAATGGCATCGGCTTGCATGTTTGCCTTCTTGTTTAAAATCTTAAAGATCATATTGAAGGTTCATTTTGAGAATTAACCCTTCGCATTGTCAGGTAGTGGCTGTAGAATAAGTCAAGGGTTACTATTGTGTTTCATATGCTATAAGACAGAAAAAGACACATATTTAGTGGAAGAAGTTTTCAGTCAATCTGTTAAAACCTCTCTAGTTTTCAACACCACTTCATTCTGATCCATGTTTATTCATGTAAAACTGAAGCAGAATCAGCAGGACTCCCCTCTGTGATGTCACACTTAAATATCAGTTTTTAATGCAGAAGTAAGCACAAACGTACTTAAACATCTCCAGGAGACACTGTAGCTAACTAATTTTGAAAATTCTTTCAAAACATTGGTTTTTAGTTATTTTCCTATTATCTTCTAAACTGTTATCTCAAACCTGCCACGTGCTCTTTAGTGCTAACTGTGCTTTTGGTTCAGATTTTGTAACACCTGAATTTTGTTTCTTCTGCAGGTTGAACTCAAACTGTGGAGCCTGTGTATCTCTGGTGTAAAGCCTCTCATGTTAAATAATGCCTTGTTATAAAGGCCATGTGCTTTCTTTGAGCTCAAAGACGAGGGTGAAATAATTGTGTCAAAGTTTCTGCAGGTGAGGGAGTTTTCTGCTGATTCTAAAAATGAAACAGGGAAACAAAAGAGCTCTTCTCTTCATCTCATTTTCTTTCTTTCCTTTAATGCATATTTCAGTGACTGTTTCCTTCTCCAGATGATCTGCATTTGTGATGCTAATCTCAGCCCTCAGTGTGCAGGTTAGGCAAACCGCTCTGGGCGGCGTGCATGTTTGCAGCCTGAGTGTGAAGGAGGTCGTGTTTAATGGACTGCTGTGTAATCCTGCCAACTCCTGATTGGAGGGCAAAATCAGCCCGTGCCTCTGCACACTCGATGCAGCACACACACGTTCCTGCATAAGAGCTTCCAACAGCTTGGTGTGTGCCCCCCTGCTGCATAAGGGGGACTCTGAAGGAGCTAGCGTGATTAGCTGCAGGCTAAACGCTGATGTGAACTTGTTCAGAGGTTCCAGTCGGGCTGTGGGAGCGAGCTAATGGCTGCAGTGTCATGGGATGTTTCTCGCATGATGAGACATAGGCCAGTGAAGTGAAGTGAAGTGGATAGAGTTAGGCGTAGCTGTGGGTGGCTAACTGGTGGCTAACTGCTGCTGGACTCTCAACGGTCTCTCCATGAGACTCTCTAGATGTGCGTCTTGCATGTGTGCAGTTAGCTTCAGGAGGCTAACTGACCAAGCGTCTCCAGGTGTGATGGAAACAGATGCTCCCATGCATTTCTGTGCAACAGTCCATGACAGTAATACCCAGTCAATGCAGAATGAAAACTACAAAAATCATAGAACTAACTTTCTTCAAGCATGAAATCCTTGACATTTATATACATTTTTCACAAATGATCTATGGTGGTGCATTCACAGCGCCTCCACCGTGTGAAGTCTTGATGAAATTGGGGGTGATGAATTGGGGGTTGGGAAATAGGTGATGGAATGAGTCCTCTGAAGGATGGACGTGATTTCCAAATCTTGGTGCCAAAGTTTCAGCCAGTGTTTATACCATGATGGAGGATGAAGCAGCAGAGAGCTTCACTGGTAGTAGAGGTCAAACACCTCAGCATGAATCTATCCACTGCTCAGAGATAGTCCTCAGAGATGATGCGCCATCAGTGGCGTTTTTAGGATGCACAGAGCACATGAAAGACAGAGCGTTCCCTCAAACTTGCAGGATGTTACAGTAAACGTCACAACAGATGAGTTTTCTTTTCTTTTAGTGTAAGAATCATTTTTGGTGACGCTCAGACAAACTTCAGCTATGGTGTTGTGTTTCACAATGATCCTCTTTTCACATTTTATTGGATTTCTGCGTCGTCCATGACTTCACCAAAGGCTGTATAAAACATGGACTTAGTCGCAGTGGTGTCATCCATGTGTTACAGGTTCAGGGTTTTAAAGACTACAGTGGATGGGAGCCGTAACAGAAAAGCTGAACTCCACCTATCTTTGTTCATTAGGATGAGGTGAAGAAGTAGGTCTTCAGCCTCCTTACTCACAGTTTGATCACTACATACATAAGTTTACATACCCTGGCAGAGCGTAGGATTTCTAACCCTTTTGTCAGAAAATATGAATGATAACACAAACAACTTTTCTTTCACTCATGGTTCATGGTTGGGTGAAGCCATGTATCAACAAACAACTGTTTACTCTTTTTAAATCATAATGACAACAGAAACTTGAAAAATGACCCTGATCAAAAGTTTACACACCCTGGTGATCTTGGCCTGATAATGTACACAAAAGTTTACATGGCCACAAAAGTGCCATTCAAAGTTTTTTCAACTGAACTCGTAAAATAAGACCGACTTCATGCAACAAATCCAATAAAGGTACTTAAGAACTACTTTAAAGTAGTTAGCAACATGAAATAACAATTTTGTTTACTTAACCAAATAATCATTCTTAGGCTAACAAATATAGATTTTTGCTTTTACAGTGTACCCAGGGCTTTTGTGTTTTAACTTGTGTTTTCGCAGCTTTGCTCAGATATTTACTGTGTTAATAAAGCAGAAGTTAGCCAAGAGCTCCTTTTGTGGTAAAAGTCCTGCCTTTGGATCTCCTCTGTCAGTTAAGGTCACAGAGACTGAAACAAGAGGAGAAAAGGTATGAAAACTAAATGTAAAACAGAGAAAGAACCAGCCGGAAAAGTCAGCTGTTTGCTTTCTCTCATTCAGCTGAGTGTTTTAGAAATTAAGTACACGTGTTTTCTTCAAATAATAGAAATGATCTTTACCTCTTCAATCTGAAGCTGACAGAGAGGAAAGGAAACAGCTTGTTTCATGTCTCAGTGTAAAAACAGTGAAGAAAGGTGATCATTACTCTTGGTCTGACTGGATAAATACTGAATGAGAAACCTCATTTTAAGTGATGATGGGTCACAACAAACATGACACGTTAACTTGAGGACATCAGAGAGGTGTTTTGGGGTGTCTCAGCCTCTCATTCATTCAGTTTATTAATGATCACAACAGCTCAGGTAATGAGAGGCCATTACAAACACAGTGACTCAGACAACAGAGCAGTTCTTTGCAGGTTTGACAGGAAAATAAAACATTACTCATCTCTTCCTGCTGAACGACATAATAACAGGCTGGACCGCTGTTTTTCTACTCATCTTTCTTTGTGAAGAGCAGACTCACATTTCTGCTGACAGTAAAACTAATCAAGGGTGCAGTGACTGCTGATACCAGGCACTGACAAACCTTCAAAGAGATGCTTTTAAACATAATAAAAACTCAGAGAGAGAAAAAGAACATCAGGATGAAACTCCTAACTTCTGCATGAGATGGTTGAGGGACTGGGGCCTCAAACACCAAGGCCTAGCTCCACCCCTGAGGGGCCCTCCAATGGGCTGTCCAATCAAAGAGAATGGGGTTTGTAGATTGGGAGCCTTGAAGGGACAGCAGCTAAAACCAGGTGTTTTAGACAGAGGCTGAAATAATGGTTTTCTAAAACACCAGTGAGAGAAAAACAGGGATTTTTTTTTTTTTAGGTCTAAAGCATGTAAAAATACTATGGAGGCACCAGGAGAAAAAAACAAAAACAAAACATAATCCCCCCTCTTTAAACATTCATTATCCTCTAAATGAAACCTGTGATTTTCAGCGAACGTAACCAACCTCATCATGGAGTCTGGGTCTTTGTCTGGCAGTAAGAAGAACTTACAGATGTCCATGTGCTGCTCTATTATTGTGCACACAATGAACCTTTTCATTCAGCTTGAAGATTGGTTTTACAATAATTGAAAGGAAAACTGTCTCCACGTCAGCCTCACAGCTGCTTCAACGGTTCAGCAGGAAATCCACAGAAATATGATTAAAAATCCATTCATCACAGCTTCGGACGTGATGTTATTATATCTGCATCATTTAATTGCACACTTAGAGAAACACACATGTACAGCACAGCCGGATGTGTATGCACAAACACACACACACATGCTCCAAGTTCGGTAATGAATCCTGAGGTGTTCCTCGTCTCTCCTAATGAAAGAGGAGATGCTCAGCAGCAGATCCCCTCTCTAATCTTTCTGCTAACACAGGGCTAATAAAGGGGCCAGAGTCAATTATTGACCAGAGAAATGAACATTTGATGAGGTGTAGATAGCAACCAGCATTTCTATTTTCTCCAGAGCACAGGAGCAGGAACATAAAGAGAGAGGGGGGAGATTGTGGTTTTGTGAACACAACCACGTAGCTGAGGCTTTTTCTCCTGCTGTCAGACAGAAACCTGCAGAGGAATCTGTTCTCAGTTTTTTCTTCTGCTGGGTGTTTGCAGGCCTCCTCAGATGAACCTGGAGCTCCTCTCTTTGTGTTTGCATTTGTACACATTAGAATTATTTTACATTCAGTTACACAGTCCTAACCTCAGTTCAATTTTTCATTCTGAGATCATGCACATTAGCTCCTGCATTGATGGCAGCAGCTGTCAGTGAACTTCACTACAAAATCCAACTTTAGACTTTTTATTGTGGTCTACTTGTATTAAAGTTCAGGCAACTAAAATTACTTTATCTTTGCTGCTTTATAGATTATGCTGCATTGTACTCGTGACTTAGTACAGAAAACTTTTTACACTGGAAAGCAAAAAAACACTGCAAAATATTCATTGTAAAATTACATTAAAATACTGGCAACCCTGCTGCCAGTGCTCGGGGGTCTATTGCCAAGGCATGTCTGAGCAACCCCACAACACTGAGCAGTTGGGGTTTTGATAGCGCAAATTATATAACAATAGCTATCAGCCCAATTCAAAATCTTGATCCAAGTGGGGACCTGTACAAGAGATTCCTCCGGTACCAAGCAGAGTCCCCATGGACTGAGCTACTGCCATCAACTGCTTGACCTGTCACTTAGCTAATAATATGCCAGTGGTACTTAAAGTCAGGTAACACAGGCATGAGAGGGAAACTCAAATGGAAATCTGTTTATCAGTGCAGGTAAAGCTGAGGTTGGTTCACTCTGTACGCACAAGACCAGACATTGCTGTACCTTCCTCTACCTGGTTAATCTACTGTGGTGATATGAATAAAGGCACACGTCACGTCACATACAGCAGTGCTCAGACGCTCTCTGGTAACATCAAAAGAAATACCCTTAGCTATGGTATTCACGAGAAGCAAACAGGCTTTATCTCACATCTACTTTCCCTTATAATACTGCCACGTACTGGATTTAGCTACTCAATTACTTCAAGTAGGTTTCACTCAGAACAAGAGTAAAACTGTTTTCCTCATTATTAAAGCTACTGTTATTTCAGAAAAACAAGTAAGAGGTGCAGATTCCAGTAACTCAGTCAAGATAACTTTTCAGTTTAAGTCTAGAGAGTCGTTGAGTTTTACAGTGCACATGGTCCAAGGGCATCAGACAGTCAGGTGGTGGAGCACTAAGTCCTGCTTCCTTTTAGTCAAACCACCTGTTTTCTTCTTTTGTTGCTGCATGTTTTCTGCCTCTCTGATGTCATGTGCACACCCTGTTCTCTCTGTATCTATCTCTACTGTAGTATCTTATGCAGTCTGACTGATTTCAGTGCACTTTGTAGTTTATCTTCTCTTCATTCAGCTCCTTCATGCTGTTCCAAGTCTGCAGCGTTGTTCTGTTCTTACTGCAGGAGTGAAAATCCTGAAGACTCGTTCTCTATGAGCCTCTGCAGTCTCCTTTACGACACACACACCCATAATTTCCCTCAGCTACGTCTGCCACAGGCAACAGGATCCAAACCACACGGCACAATATGAAGCCTTCAGCTATACAACTGCAGCCAGGGGCCAATTTTAGCAGGAATGAAAGAGGACGAGGTGTTCACTGTGAAAAGACACGACGCTGCAGCAAACTGCTCCTTAAAAGAAGAGGGGTAGCTGTCAGAGAGGAGCTCTGTCTGTCTCCATCTGAGGCAGGAATATTTAATTCACTGCAGTTTAACATGAAGACAGAGAGCTTCCTGACCTGCAGCTGTCTGCTGTCAGACCGGGCTCCATGAAGAGGCTTCACTTCACCTTCAATGAGAACAACATCTCGCACCATATATGAGCCCTGAGAAGCGTTTATGTTTCTTGTCTTCAGACTTCCAGACTGAAATGAAATCAGGTATTTAAATCCTGAACACTAAGTGCTGCTCAGCCCCGACATGCTGTGCAGTAGAATGTAATTTAAAGAACCTTTTAATGTCTGCACGCCAGGATTTAAGAGCAGAAACTCAGTCACGGCTGGGCGTCGAGTTAAAGGTGTGAATTTATGTAACTGAGTCAGTCTTTTTTAACTTTCAGGAACTTTGAGCTCATTAAAGATTGGAGATGTTTTAATGGAGCTGCTTTCTTAATGGAGGATCAACCCATCAGAGCTCAGCCTGTGAGCTTCATGTTGGCATTTAGATTCATATATATTTTATGGTTTTTTTTTTTCAAAGGTCTCCAATGGATGCATGAAAAACATGATGCTCAACTCAAAAAAATTCTCTATTCTTCTCTCCCTAGTGTACAAGGAATTGCCTTTATCAGCCTGTCTGTCAGGATGGAGCTATGAGCTGACCTTGGTGTTTGAAGCCCGCATGTTGGAGGGGCACACCTCACTTTAGTATGTCTGATGAAGATCTGGGGCTACTTTTAGAACAGTGTTTTGACCAGTTTGCAGACAGATTCAGGTATTTCTACAACACATGAATATGTAGAGGTTTGAAAATCTGCACATGCTCAGTCTGAACACCCGACATGTTTCCTTTACATCCGTGGTTAAAAGATGAAACCCTTTTTGGGCTGTGAAGGTGCTGAATGGGAGACGTCAGTGAAAGAAGTTAAAAACTCAATTTCTCAAAGATATGTCTACGCCTTGCTGCTTTAAAAACATTATTTTTCTTTGGGAAGGATTACTTATTTGTGTAAACTAGGCACACTTTCAAAGAGTCTTCTTCTGTTATGAAATAAAAATATGTTGGGAAATATTTCATCTTGGCTCCACTGTGGATCAGAAATCTTGTGTGAGCGGAGGTTTGGTTGGAGACTCTGAATATTTCAAAGTGGGCCACAGCAGTCTGAGTGATTTAAAGGAATCCAGCATGAACTCACTTTATGAAATCCAACTGGAAAACTCTCAAATATTTATACGCCTCCTCTTCGCCATGAATGTGAAGACTCAGACCAAGAATCGTAGCAAACCAGCAAATGATGCACAGACAACTTCACTCTTCACTCATACTTTGTTATATGTTCATAAAAATACTCAGCAACTGCTTTGATGTGTCATTTATGTTTTGAATACCAGTTGTGATCACCCTCACAGCACCCAGGGGAGCCAGCTGATCATTAATCACCTCATTGGTCAGGACGTGGACCTGCAAATGAGACTCCTGGTGAGGGACCAGGGTGAGGGGGCTGTGTGGCTGACTCCTGATGCTCTGAACAGATGTCCTTATATAGATGAACTGGGGCGTGGCAGTATGCAGATTGCAAGTTTTTGGGCATGTGCCTCTCAATTTAGAATTATTCTGATTCACTAATATATGCAAGTTGGTGAGGACAAAATTAGCTAGTACACATCTTTCATGAGTCTGATGGGGATTTTGCATAAGTACTTAGTTTATGTCAAGCGTAAGAGCATTTATTAGGCTGAATTCGAAAGAGCTCTCAACTTTTACTGGGAACTGATACCAAAGGGAATTTTAATGATGACATTTCTTGTTAGCTTACGACAGATCCCAACCGATACCTTCAGATGAAGGTTTGAGGCTTCATTGAAACTGTCACAAGGGAGGGGAAGATGGTCACAAATGTGGACCAAAAAGCAAGGGGTTCTGAAAGTTACTACAAGGGGTAACCACTAAGATCATGAGTGATCACAAAGAAGAATGAAGAAGGCAAAGAAGGCTGAGCTGGGCCAAACAAGCTCTTAAAGTAGAAAACAAAGCTCAGAGAAAAGGGAACCAAACCACCACTGCCGGGCAGCTGAAGAGAAACCAAACTGAAGAACCTCCAAATAAGGAGAACAGAAAAGTTGGCCAGGTAAGTGAAACTTAAAGAGCTAGGTACTAAAACAAGACCAAGACCATCACAACTGTGAGACGGTGTGGGCCACTGGAGACTAACAGGAAGCTGAAGAGCACTAGGAAACAGAGAAAAACTGAAGCTCTCCTGCTACCTCTGAAGGCAGAATAATGGCTGTTTTTGAATTTGCATATCACATACTACAGTCTGCTGCAGTATGTAGTAGGCACTGCTGACTGAAATATGTATGACAGTTCTGTTGGGTCTCTTTTGTAGTTTGCTTTGAAGAATGTGGAAGTAAAGCTGATTTTTTTTTTCTTTGACTTGATTATAAATGTACAAAAAACACGGGTTGCAACAATGTATTAGGACAACTTCAGAAATAATAAATTAATGTAATTTTCCAGAAATAAACCTCTAAATTTTGGAGGAAAAAGTTGGAATTTTTGAGTTTGTAAAGTCGCAAATTTACGGTACAGAACAGGATTAAAATACGGACGTCCTCTGCTGTTATTACAAATGATCAGAGGTCCCAGTGCTTTAAACTGCATTAGTTTTACCAGGGAACCTCCGATAATTTGTAATAACTGAAGAGGACCTCTGTGTTTACATGTGTGTATATATTTGATTTTTTGTATTTTACCCAATATTATCCATCGAAAATAATATGGAATTGATTGACTCTTTATTTTTAGAGTTGATGGGAAAACTGCTTCCTATAATCCATGTATGATTTCATGGATTAATAATGGCCAAATGTATAGATAATATTGTCAGAACACCAAATACTGTAGTACTCTGTGACAAATGTGTTGAAAACTATTTTTTTCCAAACCCAAATTAAGGTTCTTACTAAACCAGTGAACATTTATTTGGATGGATTTAACTTTACTAGTTGTCAAGTGCCATCTCATACCAGGCGGTGTCCAAGGCTTTTGATGTCCCCATCACCACTGTTCACGGAATAGCGGGCAGCATCACTGGGATCATGAAGAGGGTGATTTAGAGGGGTTGTTCTGGGTGATGACCAGCCAATCACAGCACACCCAGTGTGCACTTGAGTTTGTGTGTTGTTGACAAAGAGTGGGAGAAGCTATCCTGAGCAGCTACAATAGCGGCCGTAAAACAAAGAAAGAATGATTCTATATCTGCAGCGTCTCATTTACCGGCAGGAAGTCAGGTGTACAGCTCTTGAGTTTTTCCCAATCGATGCTGCAGGTGCTCCCAGGGTTGTTTTTACTGTCTATGATTTGTCAACGATGCTACAACTGTTAGCCATGCTATTAGCTACGGTCGGAGGCAATGAGCATGCACAGCCACAGACGCTGCGCCATGGAGGAGGATACTAGTTTGGATACTGTTCGCAAGCTGAGAATCAAAACCTATCCAAAATTTCTGCGTACCATGCCATTAACTTGCTACATGCGTTGTTAGTTTTGGCATAGCTGTCACCACTGAACAACAACAACAGTAACCTCATTACAACTTTTTACAATTTTACATATCAAAGAGGTAATTATAAAAAAAATAAATAAATAAATAAATAAATAAATTGCACCTCCATTCCTATTCTTCCGCCATTTTCGAACATTTCTGTAGCCAGACACTGTGCATTGTGGGAAACAGTACACGAGGTAGACTGGTCTAAAGCATACTGAGAAATGTTCCTGGATCAGTAGGTCATCCGCATACTTTTTTGGCATACTGCAACTTTTGCATTTATTTGCATACTGCATTTTGGACAATTCAGTGTATACTGCTAGTAAAGTATACAAATTCAAAAACAGCCAATGAGTCAGCGCCAGGGGCAGGAGCCCCAGCACCTTCATAACCTCCAGGGGCTGCTCTTAATGAGGAGCAATCAGGCACACACAAGTACACACACACACACACACACACACACACACACACACACACACAACTGAATCCTGATCATCACCCTGAGATGATCATCTCCCAAACACAGGGGGACTAAACTGAATATCCTTCAGAGAAACAGACTCCAAAGTGTTGCCTGGCTGGAACTACAAAAAGTCTCCAAGAACAGATTGGTAAAGTTTGGTTGGAACCAATGCCTAAGGACACAAAAATTACTATTCACTGAACATGAATGAACATGAATTGTAATTGTATTTTTTAATCTGTCTTAGGTTTCCTTGGATATGAATAATTACATTTTCCATTGTTTATTTTGTTGTATAAACACACACACACACACACACACACACACACACACTAATATTATTATTATTATTATTATTATTATTATAATTATTATTATTAATAATAATAATAATAATAATAATAATAATAATAATAATAATAATAATAATAATGATAATAATAATGATAATAATAAATAATGTAGGGACATTTAAATAATTCTTATAATTTTACCTTTCAATGAGGTCATGAGATACAATATGTATCAATATAGTTAAATGTTAATATATCCTTTAGAGCACCAGATCACAGCACTAGTGACTTAAGGTTACATCTCTCATAGATCAGGTTTGTACCTTGTTCTTTTATTTAACAAAGTAAATAGCCTCATGTTGTTGGTTCCATTCACATGATAGAATGTGATTTCTGTCAGCATTCGTAGTTGCATGTTAACATCTCTCTTAGGCTTTCTGTATCATGGGCAGCAGAGTTCCACCATGAGGCACACACACACAGATAAGCACACTTTGTGTAGCAGGCAGTCAGGAAAAAAATGTTGCAACTTCCACAACAAACAGAGAAAATCTCTTTCTGAAACAACAATGGTTTCCAACAAGTATGTCCTGGTTGTTAATGTTTTTTAAGATGAACAAATATAATTTTGACAACCTCATTCCATCAGATCAAGCCAAGTCTATTGCTCCTCTTTACCTCAGGTCGGGAGCCAGTGCCTTCCTGAAAACAGATTTTTATAAGGTAATGTCTTACATGTATCCTACGGTACACTAAAACAGAGCTTAAGTGGAATCGGAAACATTATGATTGGCTCTGAAGCAGAGGTGAAAGGATAGTTTATATAGCTTGTGACTTGACCAGGACACATGTTATTCCCAAAAGCCGTTTCTCAACCTTGGGGTAGCACCTGGAATCTAAATGGGGTCCCCTAAAATATCTTGCATTTGAAAAAAAAATTACTGGTAAAAATACATTTTTGAAAGTAATTGTCATTCTTTTTAAAAAGAACACATAACACAAAATCTTAAGCAACTGCATTCAATATGTTCACTTTCTCCAATAGAAATACAGTTTAAATAAAATACTGTATAGAAAAATGTCTGCATTCCCTCATTTCAAGTGCACTGGGCCAAATGGACCAAATACTAAATAGACACTGAATGAACGTTGGCTTGTACATTAGACTGAAATGCAACTGGATCAAACTTTGTTTCTTTTGTTACACTGGGTTCACGTGTTAGGATCATTGTTGGTTGATGCACAGAAACATTTGATCTTTTTTTGTTTTTCTTTTTTCATAAAGATAAACAAATTGGCATGCCAGATAAAGTGAGAGACACAAAATGAGATGGTCGGAAAAGAAAAAAAAATATTTCCAATTCAGCAAATCAAAGAATGGCAGAGGGGATGAGAGAGGGAGAGAGGGAGAGAGAGAGAGAGAGAGAGAGAGAGAGAGAGAGAGAGAGAGAAAGAGACTGAGAGAGAGAGAGAGAGAGAGAAAGATAAAGAGAGGATGTAAGATAAGAACATCTGACATCGGTCAAGAGAGAAAGTGAAAGTAACAGTGGTGAAGTGAAGGACAACAACGCAGGAACACAGACCACACACACACACACACACACACACTCACACACCCACACACACACACAGAGCGTACAGAAGTGTGTTTTCACTGGATTGAGAGCGAAGCATATGGCAGAGCTGGGGCCATTACGGGGTCTTCTGCCTCTGGGGGAAATGGGATAATGGGAATCTCACATCCATCACTTAGAGGTTCAAAACCACAAACGAAAGGCTGCAGATAGAGCTAAGCTACCAGAGGAAGAACTGCTCTCTATGGGAAACCTCAGGCACTTCACCAAGAGACCTAAAAGACTGTGATGGTAGTTTACTGAATGACTGAGGGCTTGCTGGAGGAGATGGTTGTACATAGGTGTCCCTGTATCTTCAGGGTTTGGTGCTGGTTGAGTGAAGGTTTTACCGTTTAGAGAAAGAGGACACCATCTCTGTTTTTTTTTTTTTTGGTTCAATAAATGTTGAAAATAAAATAAATAATCATAATCAATACCAGTCATTGCACCTTGAAGGTCACAAGTTTCTGTTAACAGAAACAATAATCTTACCCCAGTGTTCTGCAACAAATTAGCGACACATCTAGAGAAACATGGAAGTTGCTAATCTCCCTCTGTAATGGTCTTCCTTTGTGGTTTGGTATGTAAGCATCAGTGTAACACAAAGACTAAAACAGCACAAACTAACATGCTAACACCAAGGCTGCACAGCAGTGCAACAAACCCCAGTATGCCACACGCTATTGTTCAGCTTCTTTTTCTGCTTACGTTGGGTCCAACTCAGTTCAGGTGCTTTAACTCTACCGATTGTTGTACCACAGTTGCTACAGCTCTTCAATTCTTACATTCAGCAGTCTGTTAGATGACAATGAAACATTCTGAGAGAACAGTTCTTATAACTTCCTGATGTTACAGAAGTGACACCCTCTCACAGGTAACTGTTCACTTCTAAATCCCCATTTACAGTGAGGTTGGGGTGAACTGCAAATCCTGTTTAACCCACACTGATGTACAACTTCAACTGCTCAACAGTCCAGGGTCTCTGTTACCACATTCTGTGCTTCATAATGCGCCAAACATTTTGAATGGGAGACGAGTCTGGATTGAAGGGAGGAATTCCTCAAAACTTGTATGTACTTTTCAGCATTACTGCTGTCTTCACAGATGTGACGGTTACCCATGATGCAATAGGCACCAACACACCGCCATACCATCACAAATGCCGGGTTTTGAACTTTGGCTCTGAGGACACCATGTCGATGATTTCCAATATTCAATATTGGTTTTGGGCCTTGCTGCTTACGAGTAGAGATTTCTACTGATTCTCTGAATCTTTTGATGATATTATGGACTGTAGATGATGAAATCCATCAATTCCTTGCATACATTGCAAATGTATGTTGATAAACATTGTTTGTTAATTGTTGGACTATTTGCTCAGAAGTGATGAACCTTACCTCATCCTTCCTTGTGAAGGACTGACCCTTTCGGGGATGCTCCTTTTAAACCCAATCATGACACTCACCTGTTTCCTTTGTCCACCTTTGGAATGTTCTTAACAGCTATTTTTCAGTGTTCTTCAACTTTCACTGTCTTTCATTGCCCCTGTCCCAGCTTTTTAGGGATGTGTTGCAGACATCAAATTCAAAATGAGCAAATATTTGCAAAGGAACAATAAAGTTGATCAGTTTGAGCAATGAATATATTGTCGTTGTGTATCCGACTGAATATGGCTTGAACAGGATTTGCAAATCATTGTATTCCCTTTTATTAGCGTTTTACACAACATTCCAGCTTCACTGTAATTGAACTGTTACAGACTTATTTAGCTGCCGATAACATTAAAAAAGTAAGCGACAGTGGATCAACAACTCTTATGATTTACTCTGTTCACTTCCTGCTTGAATCAGTAAAAACAGGCTTAATTTTAAAGACACCTTAATATTAACTGTTAATATTGGAGTTAAGATAAATGAGCACTGACAGAAAGAGTTCTGGTCTCTGTCCATGGTGCTGAAACCCTCCCTACAAAGGCTGCTCTGAGTCCTCTGACATTGACTTGTTTTCCTCCTTTTTTTGCAGAAGCATCTGAAATCATTACAAACATTGATTAGATTCATAACCTCACGGTCCTGATGTCGAGTGATGTGTGGGGCATGTAATGTATAATCACCCCGGGATAACGTTGGAGAAATGACTGTTAGAATTAGATTATCAGCATCAACGGTTGATGATTTATTCCTTCAGCCTTCAGGTTTACATTACATGCCTGTAGCTCCTCAGATCAGTGACGGTGCTGAGGGACCATCACCTGACTGCATCATGTCTGTACTCTAGGAAACACACATCACAGTCATGGGGGAGGTGTTTTAATCAGGGACAGTTTGCTCAGAGGTAATATTTACCTGATTAGAAATGAGGATGATCTGTGAAATAGAGTTACGGCTGATATTATTCCCTTTAAAATAAACAATCATCCATTCAAAGCAGCTCTGAATGAATACCAGTGTTGATGATTTACCTGTTTAACAAACAATAATCGCTTTTCTAAGCCTGTATGCCTGATGTGCAGAGTGAATTAAATCTGGCTCATATTAACGTTCATATCTGAAGCTGTTTGTTAGATCCTCTCTGCAGAATGCTTGTTTGTCTCCAGCTGTGAGAATGCAGCGCTGTAGTTCTCCCTGCATAATGAGCACTATCACAGTGAAGCAGCAGGTGGTTGTTGTATTGAATGAGCCTCTATCAACTGTCATGATGACTTACCGTCGCCTCTGACACGATTATCAAACTGCTGAAGTCAGGATTCTGTGCAACAGTCGGAGCAGCCACAGCGTAATTCAGTTTGTGATGCGCACACACACACACACACACACACACACACACACACACACAAAGTTTGGTTTTGTTCTTATTTTCTTTCTTCTGGGGAAAAACACAGGAAACGGGGACAGGAGGGTGACCATTTCCGTGAACATGGAAAAGGACAGTCTCTCTAACAGGCAACTCAGGCTGCTTTCACACCTGCAGGTGCCTCTCTTTGCTCTGACTCAGGTGATGAAATGGTATATGGTGGTATTTTCCTCTCATCTCTTTCAGTCTCACTCCATAATGGAGGGAAACTTTCACCACCACAGGTCCGTCCCTACATCATCACCAATCAGAGCCCTGCGTAAACAGCAACAAGCGATGAAGTTTAAGAAATCCAAATCAAGATCCTCTACCACTGCTGATCACCCCTCAGCTGTCTATGTCTTCCTCAGAATTTCATCCAGATTACAATGTTCTTGTTCAAGCTCAAGACGGATGGATTTTTCTCACTGAAAAGGACAAATAAAGCTTAACACATTTCAGTTTTTTGTCATTTTGTATATATTTGCTTCAAATTCATTCAGCATTTGTGGGGACCAACAAGCTTAATGTAAAGTAAAACATTACAACAATGGTTGTATTTGTTTTTACAGTTTCTCACTTCTACAAGAGTATTTCCCAATTTGACACATCCCAGTTTCACATATTTACAAATTATCCTTATTCTTCTAGTTACCTGTTGCAGAAAATCACAGTATATCAGTAAAAATAATTTACAATGGGTAAATACTGAGCAGAAATAAGTTTCCGTTGTTGTTGATGCAGCCCTCTGATGGAGCTCATCACAAAGGGAGCCATTTCTGCAATGTAAAAACTCCCTACAATTTCTTCCCCCTGGATCATTCCAGCACAAGAGCACAGTTAGTGCTAGTGTCTCCCAGAGCACTTTCTCTGATGTGCTGTAAGTATCTAACGCTGTCATGCAGGATGGGAAAGTATATCCAGTTTCCATTCTGGACGCAGTCAATGACTCATAATACTGCGTTTTTTAATGTAATGAAACCAAAACAATTTCACTATGTATGACCTTAAATATGGGTATGCTGTAAACTCACTCTAATCCCTGGTAGAATTTAATGAACTGACATTGCATACCTGCTCAGGGTGTGAAGTTTTATTTCAGTTTCATCAAACTGTGCCAGAGTCATTCTAGTTTCTTTCCATAAACTGACAATATTCAACCAGTTTGAGAAAAACCACGTAACCTCATTTTTCTGTAGATTTGTGCTGCTCCGCGTACTGAATCCTTTTCTATGTTATCATGTGAGCTGATGCTGAATGTGTTTCAAAATTAGTCATGAGGACTGAAATGAGAGCACCCCTTCAGAGGCCCCGGGGGGGGGCTCTGACAGCTGAAATGGAGCGCTCAGCTGATGTGTGAGGATGCCACAGCTCTCCGGACGGCTCCCCCTCGCTCTCCTGCAGTTTATGCTCTAACTTCATTTTCTCTGAGAGTCACACTTTTCCACTCTGATGAGGCTCAAATGTCCATTTCACCGTTTCATAGGAGCCCAGGCGGGGGAACCGTTCCTGAAAAATCAGCCTCATCGTGATGCTCACATGGCTCCAAAGAAGAGATGCATTGTGGGTAGAGGAGATGGTTAACAGTTTGTTTTCCTCTGTGTGTGTGTAAAGGTGATGGATGGACTAATGTGTGTGTTTAGACTGCAGAATCAGAGTGGAATATGAGCTGATAAATGAAGTTTAACAGAGGTTTTACATAAACTCAGTCTGCTGCTTTAGCTTCACTCAGACACCACATGGATTACAGCACACCAGTTAAAAATACTGAAAGAACACTGAAAACATGTCTGAGTGACACAGTTTGATGTGTAACTGCGAGAAAACAAACCCCACGCTGCGTGTTTGCATAATCCTTCTAAACTTGTTTTATATTTAAATGATATGAGCGTCTCACAGAGAGCCAAGGCTTATTTCTTCTGCATAATCATCCATTCATTAATAATGTGAAAACATTACATGTGATATCACACATGAACACGCAGGTGGCAGAGGTTGCTCTAATCTCGCCTCAGGAAGTTCATGTTTGCATAATCCTGTTAAGTTCTGCAGAATATCAAATCTGTGAAGAATTAAACAGGATTTGAACCAAAATTACAACAAAGGTCTAACACATCTGATATAAACTTTGCTTAAAATAAAGAAATATCTCAGAAAAAAATAAACAAAAAAAAAAAATTCAAAGACTTCAGATAATGTATAAAGTGTATATTTTAAGTCTAAATTATGAATCTTGTGTGTTATTATGTTTGGTAATTTGTCAATAAGAGTCTGTTTTTTCCTTTCTTGTTTTAGTTTTCGGGGTATATGTTTTTGTTTCCGTCCCACAGATTTACTGTGGAAGCCCATTACTGAGAGTAAATGAGTTTTTTTAAAAAAAGGAAGGAAAACTTGTCTTTCTTTCTTTTTTTTTGACATTTTTTTCTGGCCCATACTAAGTCAAATTTTTAAGATAATAAGTTAAAGTTTTGTGTTGAAGAATAAAAAAAATGAGTTACAACTCAAAGATTTGAGATAAAACATCAGAATTTTGAGAAAAAAACAATTAAATAAAATTATAGTATAATAAGTCAAAAGATTTGAGCTATCTAGGTCAATAGTTTGACTTTGTAACACATTTATTGACTTTTTATTCACAAATTCTGGCTCAATATGAGAAAAAAAAACACAAAATAATCCAGTTTTTAATTTTTTTTTAATTTGAACTGGCGAAAATGGGCTTCTGTTTTTTCAGACACTGAGCAACGAGATACTCTCCAAGACAGAAAATCCAAACAGGCTAAGAGAGCCTCATGTGGCCTCAGACAATTTCTACCTTTGACTCTAACACTAGACCACTACATTGCACTTTTGGATGTTAACATTATGTTTAAAACATTGGTTTAAGATATGAGTCTGGCTAAAACTCAACATTAAATACGTAAACTCTATAAACTAAATCACACCAAGTGAAATGTCTCATAGTCAGAAAAGCATAGTGACGATAACTGTTTTTCACCGTTATGTAAGATTAGAAAATATGTGAAATTAACACTTGAGACTTGAACCTTTTCTTCTCCCTCTAGCTATAAGCAGAGTTGGGATTCATGGTGGTATATTCAAACACGTGTTCTGTTGTCCAAAGTGTGTTTGTTTTGTGTCTGATTGAGCCGTACAGGAAACCACAAACTGTACATTTCAGGACAGGAAGAAAAGCTGTGTATTCTCTGACTTTATCCCGGTTACAGTCTTTTGACTTCATTTTAAGCTCCTTAGCTTATCTGGAGGAAGGCACACAGGCTGATCTGAGAGGATGTTGTCTGCTCTTATCTTTGCTGCGTGGCCTCAGGACACAAACAGATTCACGGTGACTGTGGAGGAGCATCTCCTTCAGTTTGGCTTGTACACGTCCAAAAAGGATGGATGGAGTGGGATAAACAAAAACAGAGGCAGGATCATTCACTGAAGTATCGTGATTCATGAGAGAGGCGTGCAGTTTGTGTCTCACTGGTTCCTGTTCCAGAGCTGGTGTTACTAACATCATCTGTTTTTGTTCAAGGGAGGAAGCTGCTAGTGGGCAAATGAGGTATGACCTGCTCCTGTCAGGGCAGGAGAAGTGAACATTACTACTTTATCTGATGGTAGTTAGTCCACTTCTGCTCTAATTATGAACTCCAGCCAATACTGAGTGGTGATGCTCTGACAATCACGTCTTTCTGCCTGCCCAAAGATGGTAACCTCTCCATAAAATGGGTAAAAACTGTGGCTAACACACTAGCTTCTGATGACATCAAATTGGTAAACCATGGAGCTAAAATTAAAGTTTCTAGTAGCATCATAGAAATGAACAATATGTATGACAAGTAAGTAAGCTGTCGAGGGGATTGTATGAGTGAACCATACAGCTGAAATGTTAGCGTCTAGTAGCACCATAACGGACAAAAAAAGTGGCTAAAACAGTAGCTTCTGTTGGCATCATATTGGTAAACGATGTGGCTGAGATGTCAGCATCTTTAGCATCACATTTTCCAACAAGGCTGCTGTGGGCACAGATTCAGTCAAAAATGTGGCTTACACATTAGCTTCTGTTAACATTATCTTTTTAAACAAAAGGACCAAAACAGTGGAAAACTATGTGGATGAAATATTAGCTTCTGTTTGCGTCATATTGTTGAAGAATGAGATCAGAACAATATATTATCCTGGTGACAAAGAGCCTTACCCTCTTTCTCCCTGTTAACCTGTTTTAGTCCTGTTGCAAAGTCTTGCAGTGTTTCTGTACATACTGTTGTGTGGTCACATAGGCTGGAGTGGCCGACTGCATATGATTATATGGTATAAGTCAGTTTCAGGGGTGAAGTTTTACTACCAATCAGAGCTAAAGGTTGTTTGAAGTTGCTTTCCTTCACCTCTGTTTGTTTAAATGATGAGAGTAAGCACTTCATGTGTGTAACTGATGGGAGCCTTTTCCCCAAGCTGAATCTGTGACGAACCTTGTGCAAACATAAGTATGCAAATACGGTAAGTCTTAAGGGAGCGGTTTGCTAGTGGTGGTAGACGTACATTGAAGCTGGTACATGTTCGTGAATATGGTCAGGCTTATACAACCTTAATACAAATGAAGTTTGGATGTTGAGTAAAATGAAAATAACGATAGAATGCAATGATTTGCAAATGCTCTTCAACCTGTATTCAATTTAATACACCACAAAGACAATATATTTAATGAACAAACTGATAAACGTTATATCTTTTTGTCCAAATATTTGCTCATTTTGAATTTGATGCCTACAACAGGAAAAAGCTTGGACGGGTTCATGTTTCCCAATGCGTTACATCACTTTTCCTTCTAACAACACTCAACAAGTGTTTGTGAACTGAGGATCCTTGTGTGATGTACGACTACAGTTGTTCACCAGTCCCAGGGTCTCTGTTGTCATATTTTGCTCTTCATGATGTGCCACACATTTACAATGGGAGACAGGTCTGGACTGCAGGCAGGTTAGTCTAGTACCTGCACTCTTTTACTATGGAGCCACGCTGTTGTAACAGTAGCAGAATATGACTTGGTTTCATTGTCTTGCTGAAATAAGCAGGAATGTCCCTGAAAAAGACATTGCTTGGATGGCATGTGTTGCTCCAAACTGGATGTACCTTTCAGCATTGATGGTGCAATCACAGATGTGTAAGTTGCCCATGCCATGGGCACTAACACACCCCCATACCATCACAGATGCTAATTCTGGACTTTGTGCTGGTAACAATCTGGATGGTCTTTTTCCTCTTTGCCCAGAGGACACCACGCCCATGATTTCCAAAAAGAGTTTAAATGTGGACTCATCGGACCACAACAGACTTTTCCACTTCGCCTCAGTCCATTTCAAATGAGCTTGAGCTCAGAGAAGGCAGCAGAGTTTCAGGATGTTGTTGATATCTGACTTTGTCTTTGCATGGTAAAGGTTGAACTGTCACTTGTAGATGTAGTGATGAACTGTGTTAACTGACAATGGTTTTCTAAAATGTTCCTGAACCCGCGTGCTAATATCCTTGACACAAAGATGTTGGTTTTTAATGCAGTGCTGCCTGAGGGGTCAAAGGTCACAGGCATCCAATTTTGGTTTTTGGACTTGCCTCTTATGTTCAGAGATTTTTCCAGCTTTTCTGAATTTCCTGATTATATTATGGATTGTAGATGATGAAATCCTCAAATTTCTTACAGTTGAACGTTGAGAAATATTGTTCTTACACTGTTGGACTATTTTTTTCATGCAGTTGTTCACAAAGTGGTGAACCTGGCCCAATCATTGCTTTTGAAGGACTGAGCCTTTTGGGGATGCGTCTTTTATACCCAATAATGACACTCACTTGTTTTCAATGAACCTGTTGACCTGTGGAATGATCCAAACAGCTGTTCTTTAAGCACTCATCAACTTTCTCAGTCTTTTGTTGCCCCTGTCCCAGACCTTTTGAAACCTGTTGCTGGCATCAATTTCAAAATGAACAAATATTTGCACAAAAAAAAAAAAGTTTATCAGTTTGAACACTGACTATCTTGTCTTTGTGGTGTATTCAATTGAATATAAGTTGAATATAAGATTTTGCAAATCATTGTATTCTGTTTTTTTATTTCACACAACTTCCCAGCTTCATTGGAATTGGGGTTGTATAATAGAGTGATCTTCCCACTGCAACACAAATCTAACAGAAACAAGCACTCCTTCAACAAACCACAGACTGGCTCTTTCACACATACTCATACGGCTCATAAAGGAGCACGACTCCAATGTTGGACTGGATTTATGGTTGGAAGCATTAAAACTTTGCTGGTTACAGTAGTGAGAGCCAGCCTTCTGCTTCTTGGTTAGTGCTGAGCTGGAATCAGAGGAGTCATGAATCAGAGCGGCTCTGCCTGTGAGTCACTGAGTGAGTCATTACCTACACAGACTTCACCCTCCGTCTCTTAATGACCTGTGACTCGGCTGACAGCTCCGTAGGCAGCCTTCTGCGATGGTCGTCATTAACAGAGCCAGTGAATGACACGTCTAACTGGTTCAGATATATTGGTTTTAAACAGCAGAGATGTGAGGGATGAAACCAGGACGCAGCCAGTAATTGAACCCAACGTCAAAGTCTCTCTTCACATCCTGTCTGACATGTAGAATCATATACGCTGCTCGTAATGAACCTCTTTCACATTTGATCAGTTTACGATAGGATGTACAGCGTGACTGACACCCACAGAGGACTTGATCAGGCCCCGGTTCAGGCTTTGGATCAGCCGCTCAGATAAACACTACAGCACTCACAGCTTGTTGGGTCTTTAATGTGTTTTTACAATATGCCAAGTGTTTGTGTTTACTGTCACTGCTGAAACAAACCCTTAAGTTAACTGTAGCTCATAAATCATCTCATCATGACTCAGTTTACCTTCCCCCCAGAGATAGATAGAAAGAGAGAGAGAAAGAGAGTGAGAGAGAGAGAAAGAGAGTGAGGGAGAGGGAGAGAGAGAGAGAGAGAGAGAGGCGGATGAATCCGCTGTGCTGGCTGTTGGACACTTGCATTGATCTCTTTGGGAACTTGTCTTTCATTGATCAAACCCTGATGCCTTATCTTTCCCTCAGATACACAAAGAGAAAGCTGAAGGGTACTGTGATCCAGACTGTAAAACACACGAAAAATGCTTATAGGAAACCTGACATGAGCACTGAAATGAAATTTCTAACAGAATCTGACGGCTACCTTGATACCAACTCGAAAACACCTTTGTACCTAAACAGATACAAAAGTACTTTTGAATGTTTCAACAGCTACAGTGTGCTATGATACAGATACTAAAATAAATCCAAGATAATTAACCCTTTAGGTTCAAATGTGTCGGTGCCGACACATTTGCATTTGAAGGTCCTTTATTCCTAAACGGTTCGCACAATGAAAAAAATCCAAAATCCAAATCCTGAAAGCTGAGACATTGCTCTTCCAGTAAGTATGTGGTTATTATGGTTATTTCACTCAGGCGTTTAAAGAAACCCGCAAATAAACACACAGACACGGAGCAGAAGGATGAGAGGGAAGCATAGAGAAAACAGAACTGAGTTATTCCAAAAAATGCCAAAAAGGAGATAATCCCTGGTTATAAAACCTCATCTAAAGCTTCTGCTTAACTCTGAGAAATATGGAGCATCTGAAGGAGCAACTTCATGTGACAAAAGGTAACGTTAGATAAGATGAATGTCAGGGCGACTGGAGCTCTCTGTCTAGTTTTTACTCCAGAGACTTTTCTTCATGCGCAATTTGAGGCTTGTATTGTATGGTGACTTTTTTGGAAGGATTTACCCAGTCTGATTTTTACAATATGAACATATTTCAATGTTGACCATATGTAGTAACCTTTTTAGAACAGAGTAACATCTTGTGTATATCCTGTGTATTACATGTATGTTTTATGTGCCATTTGCAAAATAGTGCATGAAGTTTTTTCTGCTGTCACAGAAATGTGTTTCCAGTCTTCTTTGTGCTGTGTGAGTTTGATTGTTTGCTTGCATTGTTACTAAACGTAATATATACTGTACCATGCCTTGTTGTTCTGTACAATAGGCGTGAGTAGCTGAAAATCTTTCACCTTTACTTCCAGATTCAGTTTTTACGTCATGAAGTGGAGAAAACATCCCTCAGTGGCTTTTATGCAAAGAGAAGAACAAGCTGTGAGATGCTCTTGTTTTTACAAAACAAGAGAAAAAAATCTCATTAACACTCTTGTACACGTTTGTTAATGCTCAAATTTTCAACTTAGCCTTTTCAAATCTGTTTGTTTGAAGTGTTTTTTTTATTTATTCTTTACTAAACCCTGAACATCTAATTCTCTATGTTTTTCTTAAGTTCTAAGTGTTTTTCTCTCATATAACATGCAGTAAATTGGAAATAACACCAGGTATTGAACGTTCAAATGAAGCACTTACTCACTGGACATTTTTTGACCGTTAATTCTAAAGACCAGCAAAATAGTCAAGACAGGCGTCTTAGGGCTCAGGACCTAAAGGGTTGACGTGACCTAGATACAAGCCCTAAAATACACCAACACAGATGCTAAAGGAAGCCCCAGAATAAATCCTTGGGATCCTTAAATTGGCTCAAAAAAGATCTTTAAGGATACCTCAATGCAGGTACTAAATAGGTTTATAAAAATAGAGGAAAGATTGAAAGCCCAAATGTCTTTTAAAAGACAGGTTATGTTAACCAGACCTGAACCTGAAATACCTCCAAGAGGATCATTCAGGGAGCCTTTCAAGATATGCTGGGGGTTCTCTAACAAACCCTTGTCATGATGAAGCTTGAAACTGGCATTGAATTACATTGAAATGGCTGACTATGAATGATAAAAGATGCTTCAAGTTACAAGGGTAAAACTGTAAAATACATCATCAAGGATGGTTCACTGAACCTTGCAAGAGGTGCAATAAATTTCTGACAGGCTTCACACAGATCTTAAATGGTACCTTGATACATGTGCCTAATTAAGTGTAAATTGGAGTCTTTATGTAACACAGAATTACAACTGAAAATAACTCAAAGACTATGCATTGGGAAGCCTTGCACAAAATGCAGGAACACATTTAATAATCTGTAAAGAGCTGACAAAGGGTACCTCAACACAGGTAATTAACTCATTGGCCACCACCAATGTCTAGAGACGTCAATTATGTTTTCCAGTGGGGCAGGCCGGTGGATGGTCTGGTGGAACTTATCCATCAATATCAGGCTTGTAAACGAGTGTACTGACAAACTGAGCCCTATAGGTAGCAGCAGTACTCTATTAGAGTGAGAGATCAGCAAAGGTTATGAGAAGAGATGACAGAGAGACAATGGCAGATGTTGCTTGTCAAAACACAGGAAGCTCAGACTCAAACAGAATTTGTGTTGCAATCATGAGAAAAGACTAAGATCATGGGGAGAATGAAACAATGGAGTTTCAGATAGAAAAAAAGTAATAAAAACTAATTTTCTTTGTTCTTTTGGCCAAAACAGATGTTTTTGGTGAAACCAGCCGGATCCACTGCATATTTCTAAAGAATAGAAAAAATGCAGAAAGAAACTTTTCTTTTCCTGTTGAAAGAAAAACAGTCTACTCTTTCTTTTGGAGTCTACAAAGCCATAGAATATGATATTCTGTGGGTCTTGAAAGATCAGTTGAAATGCTCTCAAAAGGCTGGCAGTCAATGAGTAAATGTTACCCGGAGTAAAAAATGAAACTAATTCAAAGAGTATGCACTGGGAAGCCTTGCACAAAAATCAAGGACATGTCTAATAGGCTGTTACAGTAAAGAGCTGTCAAAGGGTACCTTGACACCAATAATGAACTTTTAAAGATGCTGAAAGTAATCTTAATTCAATCCTGAAACCAACCCATTCTGTAGGTTTTCTTTAACAGATAAAATGTTTGAAAATCTGTTTCAGGCTCCAAACAGACCCCAAAAGGTACCTCAGTACAAAAGTCTAGAAACCTTAAAATATGCCTGATTTCATCAAGAATCAAGCCTTAAATTACTCCATAGTATAGGCTTCAGGACACACTGTAAGAAAGCCAATAAACTTTGGCTCCATATTTGAAAAGGGTACCTCAAAAGACTAGCTTCACTGATATTATTGAGATGCTTAATTTCATCTTGAATCAAATACTTAATTATCTAGTTAAAGACGCTTAGGGAAAAAAAGAACAAAAACTGAAACTTATGTGCTAAACGGGGGCTCCAGCTTTCCTTTAGGATGCCCTCTAGAAGAGTTCACTGATACAGATGTTAGAACATCTTCAAAAAAAGATGCATAAGAAACCTGGACCAAAAAACAAGATATCTCAGACCAGCATCTGAAAGCCCACTTATGACACATGACGGATTAAACGATGAAGACACTGACAGCGGCTTCAGAGTACCACAAAGCAGACACCATAAAGAAGGCTGAAAACATATATTTGAGGCCTCTGTAAAAGAAGCTAAATGCTAAAGGCTGTCTCGCAAGAGAAGCTTTTTCACTTTAGAACAAAACAGCCCGGTACGTTAAGACAGACAGAGCACCAACAATGAGAGGACTTATATCTCTTCAGTTTTTATATCAATGACCAAACATGGTCAGACATTGATCTGATGTGATGTGGAGCCCCACACAAACCTTTATAAACTCTTAAGAATGACGACACTGCAGAAGAAAACTCAGCCCTGAAATATTAACGCTGCTCTGACTCTGCCGCAGATATTCATCTTCTCTTTTTGTTTTGAAATTACTCAACATGAAATCTGGAATTCGCTTGTGTTGTGGAACAAAAGAGGGAGGCATGAGAGGGGATCAGTCAGTGTCAGTGTGCCGGAGAAAAATAGCTGTTAGGTGATAATGACTGAGCCGTGTGGAAGAACAGAATAAGGAGACAGGATGGATTTGTTTGACAAAATGGAATATTTAGAGGAGAATAGACGGGCGGTTTGATGAATGGCTGCCTCACTGCGCTGAGATAAGCTGAGAAAACATTAGTACAGGCTGTGCAGCATGAACTATATTACCGAACACGGATACCATATGTTTCCCCGACTTGACTGATCTCTCTCTGAATCGCTGCAGACTGGCAATCATTCCCAGACTAACACGCCATGCTCTGATGAAGTAAAGAAAAAACACCTCTCTTTTCATTCTTTGTGTCCTCCTTTATTCCTCTCTTCCTCCTCCTCCTCTTCTTTTTCTCCTCCAGCTCCCCTGCGATGATAAGGATGTGTCACTGCTTCGTGTTTATGCCTGCAAAAGAGGCTAATAAATGGCTGATAGGTGCCATCCGGGGACTCCCAGGTAATCAAATAGGAAAATTATGCGCTGCATTAGCTGGTGTGTTGCTGCTAATATCTCTCCAGCCTAATGAATGTATAAATAAACACACTGAGGGGACGGCTGTTTACAGAGAAGATGGAGGAGGATGGAGAGCCAAACAGCTGCAGAGCCAAGAAACACGACTTGAGGAGCCTGAACAGCACACGACTAATGTCCGTGTAGACAAATGTGGAGAGTGGGAGGAAGTAAACAAGCTGGCTTCACAGTGAGGGTTCATCACTTAGAACCTGCTTTATTACTTATGATGTATGCTGCTGCTGCAGCTATTAAGCATGTGGGCAGTCAGGTGAAAACAAACAATACAAATACAGAGACGGATGGGTCAGAACATCCACAGTCTGAATCAGAGGGTGCCTCCAAAACAGAAAATGCCCTTCTAGAGAAATGTCAAATTACCTACAAATCTGGGTTCAATAAAACAGAATCAGATAGGAAAGTATTTGGAAATGGGTGCTGAATTAAGTACACTGAAAGGTGCCCCATAGCACAGACATAAAGGGCTTCAATAAAACAGCTAGAGGGTACCCATAAACAATTGTCTTCAATTATCTCAAGATACACTCAAAAAAGGAAATGTCACTGTTGTTGGCTTTAACACATAATATTATCTTTTATTTACTCAAAAACTGCAATTTTTTATGACAACTTAAACTGGTTGTGGTGGTTGAAAGTAAAAATATATAAAGTCAGGTTTAATTGGCTTTTTTAGTTACCCCAACTCAACTCTGCTTTGTAATTTTCCGTAAAACGGAAAGCGCTTCATTAATTTAGTAGTTGGTCCCTATGAAGACACTGTACATCCCCCCTGATATCGTTCACAATCACGCGAGATTATGTTACCCCGCCATATAAGATAAGATAAGATAAGATAAACCTTTATTAGTCCCACAGGGGGAAATTTCAGCTTTACAGCAGCAGCAGGATACAAAAGAAACATAGAAAGATTTACAAATGAAACTATAGGTAATAAGAATAAAATAGACAATAAACATAAATACAATTCAATTTACAAGATTAACATATGTAAAAGATCTGAAACAGTATTTACAATATATAAGAAAATCAGTGTATGTACAGTATAGAACAAAGAATGATGGATTTGGAGCCCTTAAAGTAAAACAGATTATTGCACACTGGAGAGGTTTTTGTTGTGTTGTCTAACAGCTGCAGGAAGGAAGGACCTGCGGTACCTCTGTCACACACTTCGGGTGGAGCATCCTGTCACTGACAGAGCTCCTCAGTGCAGTGATTGTGTGTTGGAGGGGGTGAGGGTCTCTGTCCATGATCGCAGACAGTTTGGCTGTAGTCCTCCTCTCCACCACCTCCTCCACAGGCTCAAGAGGGCATCCCAGGACCGAGCTGGCCTTCTTTATCAGTTTGTCCAGCCTCCTCCTGTCAGCTGCTGTGATGCTGCTCCCCCAGCAGACCACTCCGTAAAAGATGGCAGAGGCCACAACAGAGTCATAAAAGGTCCTCAGGAGTGTCCCCTGCACCCCAAAAGACCTCAGCCTCCTCAGCAGATAGAGTCTGCTCTGACCCTTCTTGTAAAGTGAATGTCCACAAATGATAGATGAAGCACAAAAGAAAGATAGAAACAAAGAAAAAAGTTTGAAAAACTCCGTGGAGTTCGCGGAGCTGCTGTAAAAGGCTGCCGTTCGTTCAGCGCCGAATGTAATATCTCACCTGGAGAAACGCCCTGGATAACGGTTTCACATAGTCATAACTCCGCACCCATCCTCAAAATAGAGGTAAGTAAACATCTTTTTACTGCCATTTTTTTCATAAAACGAGTTGTTCTGATCCAGATACCAGTATCACGAATGCCTCTGATACTACAGAGTCCCAAGTAAAGAGTCCAGGCTCCGATGCCATGTGTATCTGTTTAACTGTTAGCATTAGTTAGCGCTGTTAGCTCGGTTGGAGCGGCTACTGTCTGTGAGCAGTTCCTTAATTAAAAGAAGCAGTAGCCCTGCTTTGCTACAAATAACCCGTGTAATATGGAAACTCTGAAAGGCGCCGACTTAGGTTAAACAGTATAGGGTCTGATGGAATCACAATGCTAAGAGACTGCATGTTCCAATGGCTTTCCACAGCCACATTCACGTTGTTTTCGTGACTAATTAATATTCACGTCCTAGTCCACATGGCTACTTAATATTCATTTACTCCCCTGTACATCCACTGGTTCTTTTGATACGCATTAGCGTTTTGTGTAGCTTGGCATAAAGTCATATCTATAGGTGTTAGCAGCATACCTCTGCCAAAGTGAAAAAGAATCTCACAGTCAAAAAGTTGTCTTATTCACAGTGTATTGTGTGTATTTAAAATATTTTAATTTATAAGTTACAAGGGCTGTATAAGATCTACCTGATCAGGGTGTTTAATGAAAGTTTTTAGCCTTTGGTTAATGTAGTTGTACAGTAGTGGAGACAGAACAAAGACCTTTTCTAATGTTCTTTTAGTGCAACACAGGAAGAGGAAATACAATCAAACAATACAGTCTTAGTTTTTCATGATTTAGCCTATTTTGTAAAGATGTCACAATCCCTGTTAGTAGTTCTGTGCTGCTCTGTTTTAAACTGATATCCTCTCTCTTTCAGAGTAAGAGTTGAATGTAAAGGTACACAAGATGTCTACTCCAGCAAAGCTTCGGATAGTCCTCGG